>CM073582.1:71789185-72389185 GCA_037074715.1 Magnolia kwangsiensis | reverse complement strand
GTATCCTTAATGGTTTCAAACACCTCTCTCTCTTATCTGGTAATGCCTTGTTGTAGTGGTTGAATATTAACTAACAGCATCATGCTACCAATGACTGCTTTGATCCTAACAATGCTCGGAGCATTGAGTTCTTGAGTCTTGACACAATAAGGCAAGAGATAGGTTTTATACCAAGGAAGCTGGCAGATCTTCAGGTCTCAAGTTTCTTATACTATCTCTTGTTGAAATCTGTTTATCTTGTGAAAATCCTCAGGTCCTCCTCTGTTTTAGGTTACTCTAAACAGCCATGTTACTTTTGCATCATTAGATTTTTGGGTGATGGCTTCATTAACGAGGATAATTCCATCCACCTTCTACCTTGGCAATGCCCATCTGGTATTTGCACCTTGACTTTAGGATCACCTTCTCCCTCTGGGAGTCTGGGTAGTGGGTAAGGCTTCAGGAAATTTGACAAAGAGACCAGAAAAAACTAATGAGAGTCGCTAAGGATGCCCGATGTAATTTTCTTGGAAATAATGCAAGCGAGGTTGTTTCAATGTGTTTGGTTAAGAATTGATATAACTGAATGCGTTCTTATAAATCTGGAACCAATTTTGTCATTAAAATAATAAAATAGAATTTCCCCTTCCTGTAGTGGTTAAGATGATTCTATGAAAATGGGATGAAGAGAAGTGGCTCATTGGTACGAGCGTCATATGGACGAGTTGATGGAGAAACTTCTTATAGGGTCCACTTGGCATGTGTCATCCAGATGTGCAGATAGTGGTGATTAAAGTTATGACTCTTTGAAAAACAATTACAGTATGATGACAATGAATATATGGTGTTTGGTAGTGCTACTACCTATCCATATAAGCATGTGTGGATAGTGCAAAGCTTTTTAATACTGGATACTTTCTCACGTGTCTGCATGTGTGGGAGGATGAGTGCAATTTTTTGGTCATGCTCCGCCATTTTGTACAGTCCTGATGTCCTGATTGTCTTATAATCATGACACGTACAGTTTTTAAGTGCATGTGCATCAACCATCCTACTCCAACCATTGTATTCCCTTTCCTTGTAAAATCGAAATCTACAGTGACTTGCATAGGCGGAATGTGGTAGGTTTATAGAGGTGCCTACTCCAGTACTGCTGATTTGGGGGGTAATAATTTGTGTATGGAAGGCCCACAGCATACATCAGATAAGCAACCCCATGTTTTGTACTGGTCTCAAAAGTAAGACCAATCCAAACCCATAAGGACCAAATCAAAGGGAACAGTGTGCAATCGTGCCTATCTAACTTCACATGGTGGGCCCACCTTAATTTTGGAATGTCTTGATTTTTTGAGTGTCCTTCGATATTAGTAGTACACATCAAATGAACGAATTAGATGGCAACCTGGTGGAAGCACCTGTGCTTCTGGTGGAATGAAGAATTCTGATACTGGGTTGGAATTTCCTGGTTTCCATCCACCATTCCCTGTGCCTGAAAGCCTAGTAAACAAGCTGGTAAGTACACCAGTAAATATATGTTTTTTCACTGGATATATTTGTTTTGCATATAACGTTGGTTATTTTGTTTGTAGATTGCTACTAATGCCTCTTCAAGCTGGCCATATGATAATATTCCAAGACAAGTGTGTTATTCTAAGGCTTACTATGTCTAAGTTTCAGATGCTTGCAATGAAGTTCTGACGTAAGGTTGCCATTTGTGGGACCTAGTTTCCTTGTTTCATGACCAAAAAGGACAGTGCAGGTGGGATTAGAATGATAGAATTGGATCACTCTATGAAGAGATGTCATCTGGACGATCAGTTTAGTGCAATTGGGATGAACTATTCTTCGTAAACTTCATGCTTCTCATTCTTTTTACTTGTATCAGAATATCCTGAGAACCAATGCATCTCTTTTGAAATGATTTAGTAGGAACTGTAAGAATTGAATACTATGATTATCTAAAATGCTGCCATTGTTGATAGCAATGATTTTTTCTTGTTTGTTTTTGCAGCCTCCTACAGAGAATGTGCACTAGATCATTGCAAGAACTGCTACATTTGTCAGTGAACATGGAGGACAGTCAGAAATTGTCTTGAGGGTGAAACAGGGAGACAACCCAACATTTGGGTTTCTGATTCCTGACCACCATCTTCATGTGTACTTCAGATTCCTTGTTGAACACCAGGAACTTTTGAAAGCGGAAACAGATCTTAAACCTCCAGATGAAGGGAAGAGTGGACAGAATCAAGCAGGTGGTATTGCAGGTGGGGCGTTGTCACTGCTCGGATCCATCTATGGATCTGGTGAGGATGAGGATGGTGCACTTCATATTGTGTCAGAATCTAAAGAAACGGAGCCTGGTAATTCTGTTGATGCTGTCAATATTCTCTTCTCACATGGATCAAATCAAGCAGAATCTTCTACCTATTTGGCTGTGGAAGATGAGGCAGCTATCAAGCACCTCTCTGTTGCTTCCAATAAAGAAGCCTCATCACCCAAAAGGAGTCCTTGTGTTACTGCAGTCTCTGTTGGTACTAAAGCAAGAAAAGAGAAACTGAAACCTTTGGTTCAATTCATTTTTCTGTGGATAAGCCGCAGACTACTCCTATGTTGAGCATGTCTGACGTTGAAGAACCTTTCATTTTGGAGCTTCCATCGTCCATAAAACAAGCTGTAGACAAAATAGCTGAATTTATTCTGAGAAATGGGAGAGGGTTTGAAGCAGTCCTTGAAATTCATGTGGTCTGTGGGAACCTGTTTTGCAGGTTAATCTTTTAGACTTTTATATGCCATTTACCTTTTAAGTATTGTTAGGCACTGATGAGATCAGCAATACAGTAAGATAAGATTAAGGTCACTATTCTTTCATATGATTGATAAAATTAAAATCACAGGAGTATGATCTTTCCATATCTACCAGATACACCGAACAATTGTCACTGGGGGTCATCATGTATATTTAAGAGATCACAAATCTTTTTCACTTGAACCGAGATACTAGTGTCACTCAAATAGAACAATAAAACTACATATAGGCATGGTTCAGTTTCTATGGATTTTGCTTGCTTCAGGTTCAGGAAAGTCACTTATGCAGTCATAAGCATATGTTTCGGGCCAACATCTTTGTTTTCATAATGAAGGGGATTCGTGTACTTGCCAAATCAAGCTGAAGTAGTATGGAGAACTTGAGTGATTGCACGTCTACAAATTAGATAAAGCGGCAAAGACTTGGAAACTTTAAGCAAATTAGTATATGGAGCAAAGGAATTGTGTAAATGGTTGAACTTCTGAGCAATGCCAATGTTGATATTTCTTGATGAAATTAAGAAAAGGAGGTTAAATAAAAGTGATATCTTAAAAAATACTTGCTTTAGCCGAAAATACTTGAAAAGTATTTGATTAATTTTCTTTTTTGTAATGGAAACTATGAATGAATTGTTGATCTTTAAAAAAAAAAAAAAAAAAAAATTATATGTAGATCATTTCAATATTTCTCCTCATTATCACATGGTACTTTTATATAGTATAAAGTTGAAATCACAAAATCCTGTTTTGAATGCACTTGGTCATGCAATTTTGTGGTTCACAATTATCTGATTTCTGATAATTCAGCTATGAATCTGTATGGGGGAATATTCCATTTATGAATGCAATAGTCTTGCTCTCTTGCTAAATGCTTCCCATTTTGCTCCCCTTTTTCAGTCAAAGCTGCCAGGGAAGTGTCTTGCTTCTTAGAAACATGATTCACGGAGCCATGCATCTATTAAGGAAAAAATTCGTGAGACAAGTAGGTCTAAAAGCGACAGCTACTTATCTAGTGGGTCACACCATTGTACTAGTCCAATTGTGTTTGATGAAATTCCATTAAGCGACTAGCATGTCACGTGTTTGATAAAATTCCTGAAACAAATGTGTATTTTTTTAGGATATTCCTCATACTATGTGAGGCATCATATAAGCGGTTTGAATCACTGAAAGATGACTTCATATACAAAGGTTATCCAACCTGTTTGCAAGATAGACATGGAGATGGCTGGCTTGGAAACTTTCAAGATTGGAATTTTTAACCTTTTAATCAATGGCCCATGGAATTTTTAACCTTTTAATCAATGGCCCATAAAAGAATGTTATGGAGACAGTTTATATTCAAAAGAAAAGGAGTAATATGATCAATGTGTTAAAATATTTCAATCTCAGAGTTCTAGTACTGGCTAATCGGCATCCTTGGTATCACCTGTCATGTGGTCTAGGTGTATCCTATTACAAGACGTGGGATGTATTCTAGCGAAACTTCTTCCATATTTCATTCCATCAATTCCTGCTACCATTCTAAGACTGTACCTTGGTCTCTGAGACTAATTGAGGAGGAAAGAAGTGTGAGTGTTCCGCATTAAATGGAATTTCAGCACACATGTTTTTCAAGGAGTATATGGTTGTTCTTTAGCATTGCAAACTGTTGCAAAACAACATTCATTGACTGGGCTTGAATTATTCTGGAGGCAAGATTGCTAGTAAATTGTTGTGGACCTGATTTTTTATGGTTGTGGAGGTAACGAAAGTGACCCATCATTTGGGCAAGCTTTTTGTCTCCTCGAAACTTGATTTTCTAATAGCTGATCATATGATCAAGCTACTATTAGCAGTGGACTAATGATTTTCATTCTTATTCTTTGTTTCCCTTCCCCCTTCTTTTTCTTTCATATTCATCATTGCTTTAGGGCAGTAAAGAAAGGATCCGTGCAGCCACCACGTCAGATATTCACTGCCAAATTGGGAAACAAATGAAATTGGTCAGTATTTGTTGCATAGTGTTAGGCTGATTTTTGTCCTCCAAAATTGTCCTTGTTTTTGGGTCAGCCTGATTTTTGTCCTCCAAAAGGAAAATGAGGGGGGCACACATGATGGACAGTGGAACCTTGCACAGATCATGATGGGCTCCACACATATTGTAGAATAAGCTTATTCTACAAATGTCACAGAGGAATCTGCCTAGTTGTAGAATAAGCTTATTCTGCTAATGTTGCAGAGAAACATTATCATGCATGAAAATATCTTTCAAAATATCTTTTGTAGGATGCTTCTATTGATCAGTCAGAGGTCTTCAACAGGGTTGTTTCTTCTGTTTGCATTTTGCTAACCAAGGATGAGGTAAGGATTTATTTCATTTTATCTTATTTTATTTTATTTTATTTTTATTTCCGTTGATTTGCATGAAGTTCAGTTTGAGCAGCTCTATCTCTTATCGATTTTGTGCAGCTTGTAATCACCATACATGGATGCACTGCTGCTATATGTGATAAAGTGAAGCAGTCAGCAGAAGGTGCAATTCAGGCTGTCATTGAGTTCATTACAGGAAGAGGCAATGAAAGTGAAACTGATGTTTCAAGGTTCTGGCTGAGCATTGGCACATCATGTATTTTAGTTTGCAAAGTAATATCTTAGAAAATATCTTATGCTAACCATTTCCATGTCTGCAGGACGACCCAATCTTTGCTTTCTGCTACAATGTTTGTAACCGAGAAACATCTACGCCAGGAAGTTCTTGGTGCTGTATCTTTGGTTGATCTTTTGCCTGTTTGTACTGTGGTCTACATGCATCTTGGTCATTGCTGTTGAAAAGTCTGCTTATGGGTTTTGGATATACTATATTACATTCCATTTATTTCATTCATTTATTGTTCCATTGAATTATTCAAAGATACATGTTTATTGTTTGGGAGGGGTTATTCATGTGGTTCCATTAGATGTTAAAATCATCCAAGCATTGTCCAAACTAATTGCTATATTCATGTTAAAATCATCCTTGCAAGTTGTTGGCTTCGACTCGGGTTCTCTTCTAGGAATATGAGTTATGCCAGGCAATTGTGCAAAATAAGCTTCACTGACTCCTTTGCTATGGACTTTTGGCAGTGGACACAATTTCATGTCCATGTATAAATATGTTGGAATATATCTACATGCTACATGAAGGTAAGAACCTCTATATATCTAATCTCTTCTAAAATCTACCTCTCATTTGTAGGGATATGAAGGTATCAAGTGAAGAGGAATGCCAGAGAGCTGCAAACATGTCTCCCAACGTCCAATTAAGGTTGGTTTCTCAGAAATCAATGGAAGCCTCTTGGTTTGGAATGCATGTTTGTCACTACAAAATAACATCAAATAGCACCTTTTAAGTTGCCAAGCTCCTTCCCTTATGCTCCATTAGAAACAATCCCACCTGGAGGATCCTAAGGTCATTCCAACAGTTGCATCATTCTTTCTAAGAACACCTCACACCCTGAAGGCCGGAGGACCAATCAGGACCTGACAAATTTCATGTTGCTTGGATTCCATGCATTGCTCAAAATTTAGATATTTGCATGTGTAAATGGACACTTTGGTTTATGTTTGCATTAGTTCTTTAGTGAAATGCTCTGTTAAATTGCAGCTGGAATGGATGGCGCCGAAAGTTCTAAGAAATGAAACATCCAATGAGAAGTGAGTAGCAACTTTCATTTCTCTTGGAAACTATTGATAATAGCAGCTGCATATCATTTTAAGGCTCATACATGTTGGTAATAATACAAGCGGTTTTTTTCTTGTAATGTGATGTCTACAACTTTGGTGTGATATTGTGGGAGTTAGCCACCTTGCGCATGCCATGGGGTGGAATGAACCCTATATAATATTTGTTTAATATTTAATATTTATTTTTAATTGTACTGCAACATTTTTTAGGCTTCAATTATTTTTTTTAAAAAAAAATTGTACTTTGTGAGTGTGATTCTTATTAAACAACAGTGTGAATTATTTTTTGAATGACTATCAGGTTTAAGATTCAAAAAAATAAAATAAAATAAAAAATGAATCTGATAATTTATTTTATTCAGATATTTTTGCGGTGGAACAAATCCGTCGCTATTTTCTACGACGGATCTGGTTCGTCGCTCTCCTCAATTAGCGATGGAGTAATCCCTAATATTTTTAATGGCCAATGCGACGGATTTTTATTTTTTGTGACGGACCTTATTCGTCGCAGAGTAAGCGACATTTCTCCCAATAAACGACCCAATAAACAGCGACGGATGAAATCCATCGTTTATTTGGTTTTATGACCGGTTTAGTCCGTCACAAATCCGCTATTTTGGCGTAGTGTAATGTCACTCGAGGCACGCTACATCAGTCCTCAGGCATTCCGTGGCCCACTTAATTACCAAACCGTCTGGATTTTCAAGTGATGAGACGACCACCCAAATAACGGCTCTAATCTCTCACACGTAATCACATGGGCACGTGTACATAGAGTAATCTCGGTTGGATACTTGCAAGAGTAAGCAAATTACTGCCAGTACAACACTCATCTAACATCATATCCATCCATAAACATGTGAATGTGTCTCCCATTGACGAGGATTGCGTACCGAGTTACTTAGCCCCAGGTCAGATCTATTCGATTCGATGTAGATCCTATCGGTTCGGTTATTTGGATCGAGTCTGTCCAGATAGACCTCTATCCGGACTCTATTCGAAAAACGATTGGATCTGGATTTCTACACTCCATCAGGCCAGATGTAAGCCGTCGATTCTGTTCAGAATGGGTCTGATCGGGTCTGATCGGGTCAAATCCACCGGATTGGGTCAGAAATGCCCACCTCTACGGACACATGAGTTAGAGATCCGCGACTGTTAATCAGTTTGGGTACCATATGGAACGTGGCACGGTCCATGCTGATCAAATAAGCCGAACTTGTACGGGCAAAATGGCCTTGTCCCTGACATGTGTGTACAATCCCGTGATTTTTTTGCCTCAAAGAAAGTAGGACGGTCCACATGATGAATGAACGATACATGATTTTTGGTACTGTGAGTCCATGTGCGAACGGAAGCGGATTGGCTGGTGTACCACACAGCAGCTATATAGCTGCTGTGTTGATCTCTGCAAGTTATGTGGGTCCCATCATGAGGTATGTGTTATATCCAAACCGTCCATCCATTTTTTGAGCTTGTATTAAGGCTTAAACCGAAAAATAATACAGATATAAAGATTAAGTGGACCACACTGCAAAAAGCAGTGGGGGATTGAGTGTCTACCATTGAAACCCTTTTGGGGGTCACAAAAGTTTCAAATCAATATGAAATTTGTTTTTCCTCTTCATCTATGTAATTTTGACCTTATTAACAGATTGGATGGAAAATAAATGTTATGGTGGGCCCTACGAATTTTTTAACGGTGAAAATCATCATCATTGCTGCTATTTTTGGTGTGGTTCATTTGATCTTTGGATATGATTCAGCTTTTTTTCTAATGCTCTAAAATGATCTCGAATAATGGATGAAAGGTGTGGATATATAAATACATAATTGTGGGGCCCATGTAACTTTGATCTCCTTTGAACCGTTCGTACAACTAGGAGCTCGAGGAGAGTCGGCGCTCGTCTTCGAGCGACACGTATGTGTGTGTGGTACAACAGCCAATCCGCTTCCTTTGCGAACGGCCCAAATCTCTGACACGTGTGCCGTATGCGGGGATCTCTGATACATTTCTGTCCCTGCAAATTGGCAACTGGCACTACGGTTTGAACGGTGCAGATTAAGGCCCGTCTCTTTCAACAGTACAGATTAAACGACGCGTGGCAACGTGTCTCTTTCAAGCGGCCTTTTGAGTGCAACGGGAAGAAAAGATCATTTTGAGTCATTTGACAGAGTTATTTTAGCTTTTCTTCGAGAGGGGAATTATCGTGATCCCACGTCCGAGGATATGCACAGTTTTTTTTTTCTCTTTTTTTTTAACACACGCACACACACACCCCCACACGCACACACACCGTGGGATTTCACCACCATGGGTACTCGAACCCTTGACCCGGTGTAAACTCCAGGGAGTCTACCACCCGGGTAAGAGCAAGGACCCAGGATATGCACAGTTATTATCTATTTTCATTTTATATAAGTGGGGCCCACATTAAGCAATCTAGTCCGTTGGTCCATTGGTCCCATTGTGTATAGACGCTTCCCAATAGGGCAATCCTAACTTTTCATCTTGTGTCCTTCAAGTAACATGGCCAAGTACGAAAATATATCAGTGGTCCAAGGTACGAAAATATAGACCAAAAAAGAATTATATATAGTGTTCAATTGGACCACACCACATGAAACAGTTGAATTGAACGTCTATTATGAAAAATTCATGAGTCCACAGAGGTTTTAGATCATGCTTATATTCATGTTTTCTTCCATCCACGTCTTCATGGTCTTACTAACAGGTTGGATGATAAATAAACATCATGGTGGAGAGTAAAAAAGATTCATTAGTGGAAATCATTATCCTCTCTGTTTCCTGTGGTATGATCCACTTGATCTATGGATATACTTCAAATTTGGGCTCAATTCCTTAAATTATATGAAAAAACTGATGGATGACATAGATAGACCACATACATTCAAGGTGGACCCATCGGAGTTCACGAGTACTGAGGCATAGATAGACCACATACATTCAAGGTGGACTCAACTGAGTTCACTCAGTATGATAAGAGTGTACTGATGCATAAATAGGCCACACACATTCAAGGTGGACCCAATGATAAGAGCGTACTGAGTCGTACTGCGTAACTCAGTACGTAATACGATTTCAGCCAATCCGCTTCCAATTTTATGTATAAATAGGCCACACACATTCAAGGTGGACCCACAGTAGTACGCAACTGGCTTCCGTCACTGGCCAAACCGCGTCCGACTTCACAATTTCCATATAAATAGCCGGAATCAGTGTGGAAGTCTTCTTCTCAAACCACTTTGCTTCACAAGAAGAAGATAATTGTCTGTGAGAGAGAGAGAGAGAGTCGAGACAGAGATAGACAATGGATGCCAGGCTTCACGAAGCAGCTCTAATGGGCGATGTTGATTCCTTCTCCACATTGCTTGAAGGAAATGCTAACATTCTCGATGGGGCAGCTGATTTTACGGAGACCCCTTTGCACATAGCAGCTCTATTTGGGCACCTGGAGTTTGCAAAGGTGGTCTTAAGTACAAAAACAAAACTTGCTAGTGTATTAGACTCTGAACGATCCTCACCTTTGCACTTGGCATCGGCCAAAGGGCATGTAGAGATGGTAAAAGAGCTCTTAAAGATCGACCCTGATATGTGCCTTGTTCGTGACAAAGATGGAAGGATTCCTCTCCATGTAGCAGCACTCAATGGTAATGAGGAGGTCGTGAAGGTGTTAGTTGATAAAAAGAGAACAGCGACTCTGGTCTTTACGAGTCAAAGGGAGCCGATTTTGCACCTTTGTGTGAATCATGACCGTTTTGACTCCGTGAAGTGGCTGTTAGATTGTGTAGAGGATCGTAAAGATAATGAGTTTGTGAAAATGAAGGATCATGAACGCAACACCATCCTCCATCTTGCAGTTGCTAAGAAGCATATCAAAGTCAGTATCCTCTTCTCTCCTCCTCTTCTTTATCTTCTTCTTCTTCAAATTGGCAACGACACCTATATTGCATTATTTTTCACCATCTATCTTCATTATAGAAGTAATAAGGAACTGAAAGTATCCATCTTACCTTCACTATCTATGTATTGAATCACGTACTTTAAAAGGCGAGAACTTGTGTACCTTGATTTTCTGTTGTTGTGTACATTATTGCATCGTATTTAGGCTTTAAACTTCACTCTAGGATCTCCCCAACGTAGTTTTAAAGAGGAGAATGGGATTGTTGCAATGGTGGAGATAGACCCGAGACCAAGAATCTTGTATAAAAGTGTGAGAGTCCCAACGCCCCAGTAAAATTATTTCTTAGCGACATGACCCAAATTAAAGCTTGATAGCTCAGTTTTCTTCATGAGAAACCAGACTCTTTATTAAAAGAAATTCTCTCATAACTGCAATTTCTACACTAAGCAAGCCCCAGTGGGAGCGACAACTCACACTATTGTTCTGATGCAGGATGAATGCTTGATGATGAGATTTACTAACAAAGATTAAAGTTTACATTTTCACAAAATAAAGCAAGTATAAAATTCAATCATTCTTCCACAAAATCAGAAAATTTCAGATTTAATAATTCATGTTCCAAGCAAAAGTCATCATCCCACACTACTTTATAGATATAAAATCATGAAAGAAAAGACCATGTGAGATGTAGGAACCTTGTTCGAGCGCAGGAAAAAGAATCCCAACATACAAATAAATTCCAGATTTAAGGTTTTGGAACCCAATTCGGGCTTAGGTTGAAAATTAGAAACTTAAGGTTTATAAATTGGTAAAAATTAGATTAGGCTTTAGATTTGGGATGGGTTACGGTTTCATAAAAGAGGTTTTTGTGAGGAAACAAAAGGGGGGAAAAAATAGTAGAAGGGCTACCACGTGTGCACCCTCACACATGCGTGCACACACCCATGCATACGGCCTTAGGAAAGGTTGTATGGATGGATTCTCTTAGGTTGTTTAGGTTGAAGGAAGAAGATGATCGAAGAAAATGAATACTTCTAGGGTTTTTTTTTTTTTTTTTTTTTTTTTGAATGAAAAGAAAGAAGAAGAATGAAACTTAGAAGCTTACCTTGGAGAAGAAGAAAAGATAAGAACAAATGATCCCCCTCGGGCGTCGCATCCTCTCTAATCCATGGAGATCTTCAAGAATATATTTACTTGCAAATTACATTCATAAGAAATGAAAGAGAGAATTCTCTCTTGTATTTTCTTACAAAACATGGGCTCGCGCTAGACGTCCCCCCCATTATTTATATTTTCCGAAGTTGAAATTTATAAAAATATCCATTGCCTGTTGAAATAAAGTATATACTAAAAAATAAGAATTCTAGACTACCAAATCCCAATCCAAACTACTAAAGTCCAAAAAAATATATGAAACATAAATGCCTACTATTAGGTACCCATGTGCTCTAAATTTTAAGAAGATCAACAGTCCAATGGCCCATAGATGATGATTTGGTGATCAGATGGGCCAACAGGCACGATCCAATGGTCCAATGCTCCTATGATCACAACTCACATGCATGATCGCAACTCACATGCATATTCCCAGTGTAAGATCTTCCATATGCACGTACTACGCATGTGGGGTCTTTAAAATGGCCTGCTGGTGGTCTCCATGTACGGATCATCCATTCACAATGAAACTAAGGCCCTCCATCTCTGGTAGACCCTATATGATGATCCAATGTCTTCATCAATACTCTCGGGCTAAGAAAGATTCACCTCTAGCGAAGAAGAACTACGAAACCGCATGAGAAGATCAAGGTCCAATCTTTAAAACTCTTCCTCTATGATCCACATGCAGTCTGAAGTTGGTCTGTTCTTCCATTTGATAAGAAAAATTTGAAATCTCCCTTATCTTGTGGAAACCATTTGGTGATCTAACACATCCTCAATCTTCTCTTTTCTCAGGTAATGATGGTATAGATGGTGAAGGATGGGATAAGTGGCTAGGCAAAGGTTAATGACTCAGGGACAAATCTGGTACACTAGGACTTGTAGCAGGCCTAGTGGGTGCATTAATAGGTTCATCACAGGAAATCAGATAATCTATATTGATTGTGGAACTAATGCCCATGTTAGATGGAAGATCCACCACATACACATTAGGGCCCATTCTTTGCAAGATTTTATAGGACCTGCACTACGAGCATGAAACATTTTAACAGATCCTTGGGAAAACTGCTTTAGTTGTATATTAACCATAATGTAGTCACTTATTTAAAATTACTTGAACCTTTGGTGAGAAACAACATGACTTTTATATTGTTCATTAATCCTTTAGATCTCAGCATGTAAATCATGGGTATGATGTACAAATGCAATTGTTGACTCAAATGGCCTATATGTCATGAACATGAGGATAAGAGTTATTGGCTACCCTTTTCCTTTAGCATCTTTGTGACTGGATTGTGTACTAGTGAAGGCCTTAGTTTCACTACTAATGCATGGCTTAGCTCCAGAAAGAGTGAGCCTAACATTCGCATGAACCCGCTTCATGAACTGGGGTTTAACATACTGCTCCAATTCCTACAATATCTAATAGGCATGTTCTAAGGTACTTACATTGTGAAGAATGAGCTCATTCTGAAGCTCATATTAGAGGCCGGTTCTAAATCGAGATAACGTTACGACGGGGTCCTCTTAGATGTTACATTGCATCATATACTTGTCAAACTTGGTAATGTATTCTATCACAGGCATAGTACCCTATCTAAGGGATTGTTATCGATCCAACATCTTCTAGTAGTAGGAAAGTGGGAGGTACTTCTACTTCAGGACCTCTTTCATCTTAGCCTAGAATGCAACGGGCTCTTTTTCACGTCTTTCCATGGTATGCTCAACGTTAGTTCAAGACAGCTTCGCTAACCCATTAATTTTATCTTATAGAATTTGACTCAAAATTGTTCAGGTATATCATACCACTTGAAGAAGTGGTCCATGTCTGTTAAGCAATACAGAAAAATATTAGGGTCTAAGCAACCATCAAAACTAGGGGCGTCAACATTAACACTCTTCATCACACTATCCTTAGGATAATAATGATCTTAGAACTCTCGGCGGAGTAGCTGGGCAGGCACACCCCCCCCCCCCCCAATGGCCTAATCCCTGACGCTGGTACTTCACATGCCCCCTAACAAGCTCTTCCTTATCATACCTAACTTCAACTTATTCGTCGGTGTAGACACCCCACCCAAGCTGACATCTTGAGAAGGCTAAGACAATCCAGGAAACATGATCATATCCTGAACCAAACCTTAATCCCACCCTAAACCTAACCCTAACCCAAAAGTCTTCAATTTCCAGACCGAGACCCAAAACCTCAATCTAAACCATTCAATCCACATACAGCCCCCACTTTACCCTATACCCCAACTAGGACCCCTTTACCCCAAACCTAAGCCCACCTATTTGAGCTGTAAAGCCCCAAAAGAGGACCACCAGGTGAACCAACACAGCAAGCGAAACCTGCACGCTCGAGCCCGGCTCGAACAAGGCCCGGGTGGTAGTCTGACTACCGCCGACGGTACTCGGTGTGCCGCCACATGTGGCCCGCGTGTGGACAGTTGTTCTAGCGTTCAAAAGTCAACTTTTCCCTAGGTTTACCCCCCTATCTTCACTATTTACCATTTTACCGGCCTCTAGAGCCAATGGGATCGTGCCACGTGGTGCTCCTCTCTCCCTAGCCAATCACAAGCCTTCATTTCATTATTTTAACCCTTACCTACCCCCTATTTATCATAGAGTCATTGGAGAAGGATATAACTCATCTTCTCATTTCAACATCCCCAACAAGCCACTTCTCCCTTTAAGCTTAAGAGAATAAGAGAGAATGAGAGTGAGGAAGAGAGTGAAGGAGAGGGAAGGAGCTCCCAAGCCTTCAAAGTTTCAATTTTTTAAGCCACTCCCTAGCCTTCCTCTCAACCCTTCCAGCCCATAAGCCTAACATGGATTTATCATGGTTCTGTTCATGTCTTAGCCTACTCAAGATCAAGCCAAGGATCCATTCTACATACTAACATCATCATGACATTAATTCTCTTCTCAACTCCCCTACTTCTCTAGATCTCTAGTGAACGTATGCTCTTTGACTTGTCGTATATCGGATCTTGTCACATCAGAAATTTCTAGTGATCTAGTCCGTTTTTCTTACTTCTTTGCATAAGCATCATCACATCCGCCTTCTAGACACGTCGTTGGACGTATGCTCTGTGTCTTACCAAAATCTCAGATCTTACCGCATCAGAAATCTGCGCGTGTGCCTAGTCTCATCTCGACCACAGCATCTATCATCCCTTGAGATTGTCTTACCACACCAAGTAGAGACCGTACATTTGTACGGGTAAAGAGGGTGCTTAACACCTTCTCTCTTTATAACCGAGGTCCCTTACCCATAATCCCGGATCGCAGATCAGGAGTCACTCTAATGTAGGTGAGTCTTCAGATTTCTCCAACCTTACGTATTCCATGGGTTCTAACCGATCATGGAATTTTGAGATTATTCGGCTAGTGACGACTCCAACATCCGCAAATTAGCCTAATCACCTCCATCATAAAAAACATAACATACCAATCAGCGTAGGCACCGATTTTCAATGTCTACAGTTGGCTTGAGAATGACGATCGTCCCTAATATTGGAGTTAGCCTTACGGGATGCTTCCCACTGAGTTATGCATTGGGCACTAGCGATTATCTGGGTCACAGTGGTCTGCTAGTTGTTTTCAATATTTGTGAGGTGGCGGTTGATATTTTCAATAGCCTTGACAAGTTGTTCCATGTTCATCATGGCAGAAAGACCAAAGCCACGGCCTGTGCGAGTGTGCATACACTAAGAACCCTACCATACACAACCCTAATGACTACTAGACAAAGACGAGGGTTACGAGATGACAAAAGATAACTTCTATACCTAGGCACTACAATATGATGCATGTATACTTTATGTATGATGACTCTACATATTTTAACCCTTTAGACAGCCCTAGGATGCTCCAAATTTTGCTAAAACTGAAAACCCAACAACTAGGTGCCTTAAAAATCACTAAATCTAGAAATTCCAACATTATAGAGCTTTTAGGATACCAAAACAAAAGATTCAACAAGAAGTTATATGCAACATATGTGCTCTACAATATGTTAAGAATTTCATCAAACACTTATCTTACGCTAGACCGAAGCTCTGATACCAAAATCGATGCATGATAAATGCATGATGAGATTTACTAGTAAATATCAAAGTTGAAATTCTTATAAAATAAATTAGGTATAAAAATCAATCATTCTTCCACAAATTAGAAAATTTCATACTTAATTATTTAGGTTCCAATGAAAAGTCATCATCCTACACTACATGATAAATATAAAATCATGAAGGAAAAGGCCATATGAGATGTGAGAATCTTGTTCAAGCATAGGAAAAAGAATCCCAACATATAAATAGATTCCAGATTTCAGGTTTTGGAAACCAATTCGGGCTTAGGTTCAAAATTAGAAACTCACAGTTTATAAATTAAGAAAAATTAGATTAGGCTTTGGATTTGGGATAGGGTTTCATAAAAGTGGTTTTTGTGAGGACACAAAGAGTAAAGAAGAGAATAGCACACTGGTTGCCACATGTGCACCCTCACACGTGTGTGCATGTGCACGTACGACCCTGGAAGAGGTTGCATTGATGGATTCTCTTGGGTTGTCCGGGATGAAGGAATTAGAGGATCAAAGAAAATGAGGGTGTCTAAGGGTTTTTCTTTCTTTGGATGAAGACAGAAGAAAAATGAAAACTAAAAAAATAAATCTAGCCCCTTGAAATAAAGTGAACACTAAAAATTAAGAATTGTAAACTATCAAACTTCATCCAAACCACTAATCACATCCAAAAAAATATGAAAATATAAACGCCTACTACTAGATACCCATGTGGTCCAAACTCTAAGAAGATCAATAGTTTAATGGCCCACAGATGATGATATGGTGATCAAATGGGCCAACAGGCATGATCCAATGGTTCAAAACTCTTATGATCGCAACACACACACATCTTCCCATTATGGGGTCTTACAAATGCACATATTATACATGTGAAGTCTTCAAAATGGCCCACTGTTGGGCCCCATATATGGATCATACATCTGCAATGAAATTGGGGCCATCCTCCTCCTCTGGTAGACCATATATGATAGTCTGATGTCCTTATTATGTTCATAATCCAATGTTGGACTGAAAGAATAAAGCAAACTAACCTAAGCCTAAAAGTTAAGCAAAACTTAAGCAAGAAGGTGACATAAAGTACTTCTCAAAGAACACGGCCATTGCCAAACATTGTAGTGATTTCTACTTCTTGCACATGCTTGACGTTATCTGTGGTCACCCCCAGCCTGTTTCCATCATACGGCTGAAGGTGTATAAACTATTGTTTGCCACAAGCCTTGTAATTTGAAGACCTTGAAGCAATGATCCAATCGTTCGCTTCATTGGCTTACTCTATGATATATAACACCTTTTCATGTGCAATGAACCAATGTCATGTTGATTGATCAAAAGATATTTTTGTCATCACGATGATGTATGAGGTCCAATCAACATAATCTAATGATGAAATCTCTATGGTAAGATATAGTATCTAAGATTTCTCTTCGATATTTGATTAATCAAACTTTTCATATCCATTTTTTGCCTAATCAGATCATTCTCGGTCCACTCATATAGTTGATCTCTTCAATATCAAGTCTATTAAATTGTTGTTCTTGATCAATATCCAACCATTTGCATCACATATCTCTAATTTTGGCCAAATTAAACGGTTCACCTCTAATGGTGGCCCAATCAACCATTGATATTCAATGTTTGTTTAATCATACAACACATCTTCAATTGCTGCAACTGTCTATTTGTAATATGATATGAATTAGACCATTTGTCTCTAACATCAATTCAATATTCGAACCATTCATCTTCAATATAGGCCCAATGAAACCATTAATCCCGAACTAGACAGTTGATCTTTGATATTAATTCAATTAGTAACTAATCTTCATTTTAGCATAATCAAAATGGTCATCTTTAATATCATTCTAATTAGATCATTCGGCTTTGACATTGATTAGATTATATTGTTGATCACCTAATGGAACCATTGATCTTCAATATTGGCCCAACTGTACCATTTTTCTACAATTTTGGTCCAATCATATTGTTTATGTTTGATATTCAATAAGACTATTAATCTTCAATATTGGCGCAATGGACCATTCCACTTCCATATTAACCAATTGAACCATTCATTTCCAATTTCACCAAATCATGTTATTCATCTTTTCCATTGGTCCAATTAAATTGATCATCTTAAGAAAAAGTTTGAATAAGACAATTTGGCTCTAACATCAGTCTAATTATTCTATTAATCTTTAAGATTGGCCCCGCCAGACCATTCATCCATAATTTCAGTCTGACATCAGTCTAATCATTCTATTAATCTTCAATATTGGCCCAATGGGACTATCCATCCATAATTTCATTCTAATCATATCATTGATGATGGATGTCAATACAATTTGGGCCCAATCACTCTTAAAAGTCATTACAGGTTGGTTGGTCTGGGGAATGGGAGGGGGGATAAGGGAAGCCGTCAACACTAATTGTCCAATGGTGCATATTAAAATTAAGGGTACACATTGATTATATGGGGTTCAGTTATTGATTGGAGTATAGATGATGTAGGTCCAGTTATAATAGCCAATTGAAATGAAGGATTGAAGGAGATAAGGGGAGAGGATGAAAGAGAGGTGTGAAAGTTGATAGTAGAATGACTTAATAGTAAATTATGTTATCTCAATTTAAGAAATGTATCAAAATTATAATAATGGGTATTTCAAATACCTTTCATTAGCATAATATATTATGGTAAACACTATTTTTATAATCTGTAAGTAGGTCCATAATGAGTTGGCTAATTATGCCCTAAATGTTAAAGACCAAATAAGCTGTCTAAATGAGCCCTAAATGTTAAAGATCAAATGATGGTGAATTTAATTCCCTACACACTCCACATAAAGTGGCCCATCATTTCTAGATTGATATATATAATTATGGTTCATCTACAATAACCAGAGTCCTTTGGATGCTGTTTGCCCACACACATGCAAAGGCAATTCATGTACATGTGGCCATATGTACCTGCATGGCACGTATGTATTAGATCCAATCCATCCTTCAGGGTTCTAGCTATGTAGATGTTATGTCCCAAGAATTAGATCGGTCCAGTAATCAAGGTGGCTACAATTGATGAAACAGATGTATTGTGGAAGAAAATCTGGTTAAAATCTTCCAAGCCGTGAACAACTAAATGCATGTGCTCGTGATATTGGACTATCGACAGCATCCTCTGATTTCCACGGCCCGTCTCTGAACGACTACAACCCATGGTAACAAGTAGTCCCACATTAGATGGCCCATGTGCTGAAGACCTTGATTACTAAGTTGGATGGTTCAAACCTTTCAATCTGCCGGCAATGAACAGTTAAAATATGCCAACTGTCCCCAATTGGCAAAAAATTGGATGGCTAGAATCTTTCCATTTTCTAGTTTTAGGGCATGATAGATCCATGGTGGGAACCATCAAATCAATGGACTGGATCTTCCTCCTTCATAATTCTTACTGCTAATCCAACAATTGTGATAAATGATGCTTACGTACCGCGCACTATTGATTTTTTAAAAGAATGATCTGTTACGCTGGGAGCAACGCAAGATATAGTGCTCCTAGTCGCTCCTCCCACTTAGTCCCATCGAACTATCCGAACGGTCTATTAATACCAGAGCCTATTTTATAGGCTACTAGAAAAAAATAACACTGATTGCATCCTCCAATCCATCTATGATTTGTCCTTACTTTTGTAGCCACCCCTTTTATGGAGAACTATGGGATGGTTAAGATTTCTTTTGTAAGGAATATATGATGAGATTTTAAAAATAAATTATGAAAATGATCTGGACCGTCTTAAATAAAGACTAATGATTATACAGTTATGATTGTTAGAAGCGATATATATATAGTATCCCAAAGAATCTATGTTGAACTTACTTTAAAGTCTTTATCATGCGTGATTGTCGGTGTCCCAATGCAATCTCTCTCTCTATCTCTGTTTTTTTTAGAGTCCCAATGCAATCTCTGAGAGCACTAGGGCATTTTCTTTTGTTGTTTTTTTTTATATATATATAGGGAAGAAATAACCACAATGACTGTGCAGCTCACTGAGTTTTTGGTCCGAAAGACCGTGATGAGGGTAGAGGTGAATACCTTGAATGCACACGGTTTCACGGCCTTGGATATTTTACTGCAAAACCGTGGAGAATTGAAGGATATGAAACTTGAAGGGATCCTCGGAGGTGCTGGAGCTAAAAAAGCTGGAGCCATGCATCCCACGAGAGACGATTGGACAATTAAACCATTGTCTTCTAGAAATGATGAGTGGAAGAAGCACAGTGATTGGTTGAACGAGATAAAGAATGCTCTAATGGTGGTGGCAGTATTGATTGCTACGGTAACATTCCAAGCTGGATTCACCCCTCCCGGTGGGCTTTCGCAGGAGGATAAGTCGTATGCGACTCAGGTGGGGTATCCTACAAGCCCAGATCCAGCCGGTCCTATTCACACAGCAGGGCTGTCGATCATGGCTATTTACTATCCACGTGGATACACATCGTTCTCAATTTTCAATTCGATAGCGTTCCTGTCATCTTCGAGCATAATCTTATTGCTAGTAAGTGGATTCCATCTCAAGCAACGGATTTTTATGTGTATCTTGATAATCATCACATGGGTGGCTGTGTCTTCCATGATCATTACTTATTGGCTAGCCTATATAGTTGTCTCCAATGTGGCCCAGATTGATGATCGGAACTCTATACTTGGCTGTTCAATCCTTGTGTGGATCGGGTTGAATGGTCTACTCTTTGCAGCACATTTCTTCCGTTTCATTAGATGGTTGGTCAGGAAACCTATATATATATATGTATCTATGGAATCAAATCACTTTTAATGGATTCGACCAACGTTAATGCTGGGACTGTTGATGTTGAATCCCGCATTGAACACAACTAATATATGTGCCTATGCAGATATGTCTATCTGTATTCATGCTTATTGCTTTTCTTTGCAGTAACTTTACAGTTTTAGTATTACATGTACCGTGGAGTTTGTGATCAAGTACTCTTTTCGATTAAAGCTATGCTTCCAAGTGCTACAGAATATCTTAGATGGTACCGAAAGCCTTTCGGTTCTCTCATATGCCATCTCTCTTCCTCTCATGCTATGTTCAATTGTAACCGGTGATTAGGTAATACATCTGTATGAACAGCTTATCCTATCTATCATGTATTAATGTTTACTTCTTGAATTAATGTACTGTTGAGGCAGCAGATGCCTTAAATGTGTTTGTCTTAGATTATTGTTATTTTTCTCTTAATAAATGTTGATTGTCTAGAAATTGTGCATGGAGGAACGGTTTCACATCCATACCCTCAAGGAATATATAGTAGCACTACAAGAAAACTGGCCTTTACCGGCGGTCAAAACTGCCGGCAAAGCCTTTGCCCGTGGTTAGGTAACAGCCGGTAAAGCCTGCGTAAAGGCTTTACCAACAGTCAACTTCCTTTACCGGTGATTGTGCTGGCCGCCGCTTCATGTGGGATTTATTGGCAGTAGTGCTGGCCGCCGCTTCATGTGGGATTTACTAGCGGTTGTGTTGGCCGCCGCTTCATGTGGGATTTACCAGCAATTTATACACCTTTCTAGCAGTACGTTGTGGTATTCGAATTTTATAATGCCTACAGATGGATGAACCTTATCATTGACCCTTTTGTCAAGGCCCACCTGATTTCACATTCCTCTTAGGAAGTAGATAGTGCCTAGTGATTGTTTTCCTATAAAAAAAAATACATGCATGTGTGGCCCTTTCACATGCAACCTAACACTCCTCCAACCTTCATGTGCATTTATTGGAACCATATGGTACACAACCTTCATCCAGGGGCATTACAGGCCTTCTGGATTTCCCAAAGTGCAGCCCTTTGTTTGGTAATCCAGACCATTTGTCTGTTGCATCCAGCCATGGATGTGCCCCAAAAATCTCCTTGACAGTTTTCATCTTAGCCATTCATTTGATGCCACTGAGTAAAAGGTTAGCATTAGGCATGCCACCTTATGTGCTGATGTGGCGCACGAATTTGCAAGCCAAAAAAAATGGCTGTTGCATTGGGAGGATGGGTCATGGCTTACAAAGCAACTTACAAGCAAGTAGATGGAGGCTTCTTTGTTTGATGTTGTAGCCATTTCGCTTCTCTACTCTACTAGAGCTGCCGCGAATAATATTTACAATAATAAATTGAATAGTTTAAAAAATAAATAAAATCCATCGATCTAGCTCCCATTCATCCATGCCTAAAACCTGCAAAACAAAATAGCAAAAAGAAATTAATTGGTATCAGAGTTAGAGATTGGAATTCAACTCAATATTGCATCAAAATACATACTAAAGCTACAAGTTCAGTACAAATGAGTCAGATGAACATACACATTAAGAAGTTTATAGCTTTTTTGGGATGGCGGTGTATCGGACAAGCTGTTGTTTCCAAGAAACCTGAAAATCTCGATGATGAAATACATACATCAAAGAGAATTATGCAAAGAAAATTAGATTCAAGAAAGGCGGTTTGATTCTTACAAGTAAACAAGTGAACTTACCATGCCATGGCTTTGTAGGTGGAAATGCTAGTGACTAGAAAGCTTGCAAATCACCTTGCGTGAAGATGTATGACAAAGCAAGTGACTTTCCTTGAAACATTTATTGGCAAGCAGAAGAAAACCAGAAAGTTTGCTCTATATGGCTAATAACTAATTGTACATATGGCAAAAGGAAAAAAAAAACCATCATTGCATACAAAGTACAAAGAAGTCTGTTCTACATACCATGTTAATCAATCATCTTGTGATAAAGGAAAATGTCCTAATTTAAGTATTTTTGTATGTACAATTCATTGGAAAACATTATTATTTGTCAGAAGTATTTAAATGTTTGAGTGTGAATGAGTATTGTTCAAGGAATGAAAGAATCTTAGCATCTACGTGTGTCATGGTGTCATGATATACTACTCGAAAGAACTAACAGATAGCCATCAAAAGGTGGGCTAGTCCTATACTTGAAGATTTATTTACTTAAACCTAGTAGTAACCACCTGTGTGAATGTTGGTTGGGATCACTTGAGAGATCATTGGATATGCCCAGATTTTTCTGGAACAAATTATTGTTGCTGCTTTTGTTTTGAAACGAGGCACCATGTTGCTGACTTGACAATGCAGCAAGTTCAGTTGATATCCTGCATTTATTAGATGGACGTGTTTAAATCACTGCATTTAGATTGAAGAGGAAACCAGTGACAAAATCATATATCAGACAATGTCAAGGAAAGGAAAAACCACCATCAAACACTTGCAATGCTCTTGTAAAGTGCATCTCCATGTATATAAAGATTATATATCTAATGCCTGTAAGGATATTTTATAGCCAGAAAGTTTTCCCTTTCATAAGCATCTTCTTTAAAGGTCACCTTGAATGACATATGCTTATAAAATAAAATGACTATACTACAACAAAACTAAAAGGAAGGCAACACGTAGATAAATCATTTAAGAGATTCTGGCATAATAAAGAATGAATGGATTATCGTGCTCAAGTGTGATGTTCAAGTGGCTGAGTACAAGGGAGCTACCAACCCTACCTCATAATGGGTCAACGATTCAAAGGCGGGGAGGTCTGCACCTTTATCCATATGGTTCCAGAACCAGTGTACCTAGGTGTTCCAATTTCCCATAAAATCTGCATAACAGTCTTAGGAGCTTCAGAATATGCATAAATGAAATGCTTATAGTGATTCTATCATCAAGATAAATGTCGACATCTGATAGCTAAGTGAACAAGAGTGCAAGTCTAACAAAAGCACTAGCAGATGAAATTTAACAAATTACACATGAAGAAAAGCATCATCAAAAAGATATATGAGAAGACAACATGTATAGACTCTTTGTCACCAAATTTGTTTCAATGTGTTGATGGTGACTATCAAGTTGTGTTGTAGAAGAGACCACATATCATTTATTCCTCAGCCCACTGGATTGATTTAACATTCTTTCATTGACCTGATTTAGCACTTATTCCTCACCAAGAAGATGTACTTTATGATTAAGGATATCGATTCTGGGAAACAGATGTAATGTTAATAAAGTTATTGAGAGATCATTCTTGGTAATTGTCTTTCAAAAGAAAATGATCCATTATAAGAGGGAAAGTTCCCTGTTTGTAAAGAACAAGGAAGATCCCTATTATGCCGAGTTTGTACATGTGCCACACGCACGCACACACAAAAATCCCAAATTTGGAAAATCCTAGTCACTGAATCTTCAGTCTTTCCTTTTATAGTTAACATCCCATGAATATAGCTAAAATTAAAGTAAATTATACAAGGACAGCTGAAACTCCTTTTATAATTGTAAATGCTACAAGTGCAGTTCCTCTCTAGATGAAGAGTGACTAGACTAGGAGTACAATAAACATGGAGAAACAGTTTTTTTTAAGCCTCTACTCTAAACTATTCGTTTCACTTTAATTAAGCATAATACATCCAAACACAAATACACTAATCACAAATCAAACATTACTTAACTCTTTGTTATATTTAAGTATTGAAGATTGATAGGAAAAGATACAGACATCCTCATGCAACAATTTGAAAATATCATCCAAATATCTCACACCATTCATAAATGAACTTTCATTGGCAACCATTCACTATATCAAGTTCAATTGCCTCACACGTGCCAAGAAGCTTCTTGTATAAAAGAAAGACTTGCAAACCAAATCCCTATTTAAAACTTAAAAATAAGGTGCTACTATTTATACTAAAACAACTCATGAGCATGTTCCTACAAGCCAGGTTGGTGGTAATCAAGACTCTAAGTCTTGATTATACCGACTGCTATATTCCCTAATGAACACGAAGCCTGAACAAAGAACATGTAGCCCCTGGCTTAAGCATTTGGTTATAAGAACTGAAAACACCAGTTACCTAAAATGAACTGTAAAGGGTCATTTGGGAGCATGTATTTGGTGGTAGTTGGTGTGAATCAGTAATGTCAGTACATTTGGAAGAGTGTACTTGTTCCCAATTCACACCAAATACACTAAAAGCTTCTCGCTTTATAATGGTCGTATTACCTTCACAGCTGATTGACAATTCTCAAAGAAATCAATGATGGAGAACATGGTTTTAAGCATAAGTTCTAAAGTACAAGTCACCCAGAGATTGAAACCAGTATCGGTCACCTGAATCATTCCAACTCAATTAGAATTGTTCAGACTTAGTCTGGTTTTGGAATGTGACTTGCCAATGACACATTTCATTCTCCACCAACATCAAGTTGACTCAGTATCAATCAATATTCAGAACCATGATACAAAAAAAAAAAAAGTCGGAGAGCAAGTTGGGATCACTAGAGAGACGAGTGAGTTTCCAAAAGAAAGAAAGAAAAAGAAAGAAAGACACTTTGTATATGTTTTCCCAAAAGCAAAATCCGGTCCAACCAGCATATGGCCTCCGATATTTGAAACTGACGAATGGGTTATAAAACTTCTGCAAAGTTTCTCAAAGCTGTAGATTTGTTTTGCAAAAATTGTGCTTAGCATTATCTAATTGCACAAGCAACCAATCAAAATGTCTCAATAAAACAAATGATCATCCCCACTGGACATGTCCAGTGAAGTTGGTCATCTGACTCATGAAAATTTGTCCATTTAGGACATTTTTGGATACATGGAATTCAAGGGAAAGAAAGAAAAAGTTATAATAATCATTCCACAAGGCAAAAGAAAGAAAAGTTAATAATAATCCAATGATTATTTTGAGATTATTGAAAAATGAATTCTATTTTAAGGATCTTATTAGGATAACAAGTGAAAATCTTATATTTATTAGATAATCTTTAAAAAAAAAATAAAAAATCCCAACTATAAAAAATGTTAACAATTGTTTTGTTGAATTGATGGTTCTTTGCCATCCAAATAACACAAAAACTCACATCATGGCCAGCCATAGGTTGAGAACTCTGTTTTTGGTTGGCGGCCCAAGCATGGAAAAATGAAATCCTCCATTCATGGGTTATACCCTAATGACTTGAGAAATATTAAACCCACTTCCAAGTATAACGAAGAACGGAAAATGAAATCCAAACTCTTCTTCTTCACTCTGTTAAAGAGAAAATTCAATTTCATTCAATATTAGAAGTATCTGGATAGAACAAATGCAAGTATTTACCCTCAGCCCAAAACTTAATAAATCTAGACATTTCACTCCTACTTAGTTCTAAGTCTCATCCATACATGGCCCACCTCATCACTAGATGTAGAAATTGGATTTCCCCAACCCAATATTAGAAGTATCTCAATACCAAAAAGAAAATCGAAAGTCAAAAGCACTCTTTCTGCCTAATCAACCATGAAGGAAACTTCAGAAATTATAATTCTCAGCCATAGATCAACAAACATATTGGCAGTTGAGTTGTACACGATGAGAATTTGTTTTTGTTCTATTGGAAGAGAAACATTCTATTTTTCTAATGAACAGAAATCTCATCAATTTCAAGAAAGGAAGAGAAACCCAAATAAAAAAACAAGAAAATTATATTGATCCATCTACAGACGAAAACATTTTAAAATAGACCAGAATGTCCAAAATGAACCAAAGCACAACCGAACAGGGAACGGTTTATTTTGGTACGTGTATACTTACTAATTTCCTTACCTGTGCAAATATTTTCACCCAGCAAAAAACAGGATAGAATTGGAAACTATTTGAGGAAATTTTTTTATTAAACTTAAGTAGGCACAAAAAATGCTTAAAATCCAAGAAAATCATGCAAGAAAGAGACTAACCTGACAACATCGATTTCTACGTCTCCTTTGCTTCAAATTAATTTGCAGTTTCCGTGCAGCATTTGCATCATCCTCTTCTTTGACCTGCCAAGACAGATATTATGAACTGAAGAAATCACAAAGAACATACACAGAACTCTTGATGGGACTTGTTAATAAAAATTTTAAGATAAAAGTAATTGCCAGATATTCTAGTGGAATGCACCAACATCTCTATTTTGGGGAAAGCACTGAAAATGCATAGAACTAAAAAAAGAATTTTTCAATAAACTTTTGGTGATTCTGTGAAGTATCAGTGATATACTTGAACAAGATTTCAAACAACCTTTTTTTTTATGAAAGATACTTCAAAAACAACCTTCGTTTATTGAATAAAATACAAATCTTGCATATCACCAAACATAGCTTTTTTAGCAAACATAGCTTTTTTTAGCAAGTAAAAAAACAGCAGATTGGACCCAATAAATTAGGTTTCGAGAGAGCTCAGATCCATCATATTTATGTACACAGATTTAGGCTGCATTTGGGTTTGTCTTGCATGGTTGGGCACAAATTGTTCAGGCAATGAACCATAAAACCACACAGCATCACTAATCAAGGAAAACCAAGCGTTCCTTCTCAAACCTACGTCACTAATTTCCCCACGACAAATGCACATCCCAGGAGTTCTCGTACAGAGGTTGCTTCATCGCTCGATTGAAAGAGAGCTCTCGTTCTCCCAAGCGGAACAGAGTGAATGAGCGAGAGAGAGAGAGAGAGAGAGAGAGAGAGAGAGAGAGAGAGAGAGAGAGGGAGAGAGAGAGAGAGAGAGAGTCAGGGTCGTGGAGTTGCAGAGAGAGAAGATAGAGTTGGCTTCATGGAGTTGCAGAGAGGGAAGATAGAGTTGGCGTCGTGGAGTTGCAGAGAGGGAAGATAGAGTTGGCGTCGTGGAGTTGCAGAGAGTCGGGGGCAGGTAGAAGGAGAGAGTTGGCATCATGGTTCATGTTTCCATTTTCACGCAAGGTGCCGGTTAAGAAACTAAGAGTCATATGTCATGTTTCCATTCTCGTAAGTATTCGAGTATAATAGCTTGAGTTCTAATGCAAAAGTGAACTGAATCTCGAACATTAAATTAAATGAAGGCAAAATGATAAATGTTAATGATTTGGAGTTGCCTTTGAATTGCCATTTCATTTCTTTTAAGTGCAACTTGAAAGTAAGGTAATTGTAATTTGAAGCCCACACCCCTCGATATGAATGCTAAGGAAACTAGAATATGGTTATTCTTGCTTTATTTTACTCCTAATTTCAATTCAGTTAGGCCATCTAAAAGCATAAGCTCCAATATCATAATAGTTTGTAAGAGTCACAATATGATAAACAAAATACACCATATTGAATCAATATTACAATACAAAAACATCTCTTTCTTCCCCTTTGTCTCATAACCTGTTAAGGTCTTTTCTCAATTGGTACAACTTGTAAATTAATGCATGGCCTTTGAAGGGTAGAATTGGATTAGTGAAGTTGAAAAAATGAACTATAAATCTACAATGCATTCAATGAAGAATATTATCAATAGAGCTTTGCTAATAACTTCCAAACTTGGTTGGACATGAGAAAAAAAAAGAAAAAGAAGTTAATTGAATCCTCTTTTAAGGAATATGCATATTACCTACAACAAAACCTTAATGTAGATCAGCCCAAGTTTGGCCCATTTAAGTCATTGGGTCTAAAAGAAAATAGGGCCTTTGATTTCAGGCCCAAGCTTGCACATTAACATTATACAAGGGCCTATAATCCTCCACTTGAGCATCAGTATAACGTTTTGCAAAACATGAGAATGGCCATGTGATTGGTGCCCATGGATTGACTTACATTTCTCATTTATATTTGGAAAGCATTACACACTGCACATCCGGTGTAAATTTAGGCATATGCAATTACAAACAAAAAAGTGCAATTAGAAAAACCTCTGGCTGCAATTTTACACAATCAGCAAAATCAGCATCTGCAACCAACTCCTCCGCATTCCGAGGTCGTAGTCTTACAGCAACTCGAACTCTTCAAAGAACTGTCCCAAGCATCCAAAGAAAAGAAAAGAAAATTCAGAATTGATCATAATTAAATATATATAAAAAAATCCAGACTAAAAAACAGATAAAACAAAAACTATAATATTGGAATCATAGTTTAAAAACCAGAAAAGTCAAACTAGAGTTGAGTCAAAGAGTAGGTTAAGTTCTATTGAGTCTTGAAGACCATGAATTTTTTGAGTTATCAAACTATGATGGACCAGAAATCCCAATATTCAGATGCTAATGAGGCGTACCCTTTTTCCAGGATGGTCAACCAATTAGCCTTCTAAGGAACATAGAGAAAAGATACTCACAACAATCTTTTCTTTTCTTTTTTTCCTTCTTTATATCAAGAATCCTGACAATATGATGAGATATAACAAGAGATTTTTGTTAAGAGATAATCAAGGAGGAAATAATTCCAAAACAAAGCCTCATGGATACCACCTTCTTTAACAGTAACATCTGCAGCAGATCCATTTCAGCTTATGGTTTTAATGGTGTAAACAATATACAAATTTTATGACATGGGCCAAAAGATGAACCATATACAAATTTCAGGTGGGACACAACATACAAAACAGTGGTGGAAGACCATTATAAACTTCTTTTTTTTTTTGTGGGTCACAAAAGTTTTGATCTAATCTTATCAAAACAGGTTGGATACTAGCAGATGGCAAGTCAAAAATGATGGTGTTGGAAATATGTAAATACCCATGAAAAAGTTGGACAAAAGGAAAGTGTAACATGGCCATAAAGATATTTGCACAAAGAAAGCTTCAAATTGATTAATTTAAAAATAGAAAAAGATATTTGCACACTGTTTACTACTCCAAACAAACAATATCAACTCACCTAAGGCCCTCTTTGGTAGACACCTAAAAAATGAGTTGAACTCATTTTGGTTAACAGAAACTATGCATTAATCTTGATCTCTAATAGATAATGAGTTCATGTTAAAAGTGATTATGTAATACAGATAACAATCTCTAATACATAATTATTGTTAACTAAAATGAGATGAACACATTTTTGCATCTACCAAACAGGTACTAAATGTGTCAAATAAAATTGCAGATTCAACTAAACAGAAAATGTGAAGTAGAATTGCTTAGTCTATTTGTTCCTAATATGAAGAAGCATGAGAATAAACCTCTTTTAAGACTGAGATTATTGGCATTGTTAAGCCAGCATTTATTACATTATTAGAAAGCCATAGCATAGTTCTAAGCAAAAATTGTAATATTGTAGCTTGAAAATAGCTATTTTCCTTCCAAGTTAAAAGTGAATTAAAAAAACAAAAAAGAAAAGAAAAGAAAACAGAATAAAGGAAAAGAAAAAAAAATAGCAGTGAATGTAACAATCAATCACGTTAACGCAATATGCACATCCAAAAATGCAACGTAAAACACAATATGTAGGATCCCATTGCTTTATGTAAGGAATTTGAGAAGCTCTTGCTAAATTTTAGTACTGCTGTGAAGTGAGCAGATAGCAGCTTTTCATGATTGGTGACAAATGCATTGAGATCAAAAACCTTATAGGGCTATTTACCATGAGTAAGTTTTAAAAAGCAAAACAAATAAATAACAAGCAGTAGCAGTGATATAGTGAGACCTATCACAAAAAAGAAAAACATTTTAGGATATTCCTCAAGCATTAATGGTGCTCAAAAATCAAATGCCTTTGGGTAAATGGAGGAAAATTCTTCTTGGTGCACTTTTTTAAAATTTTTTCCTTTTTCTTATTTGGAATGAAAATTTATTAAAGAAACTAAAAGGAAAGAAAAACAAAAAGGTGGATATTGAAACACCTACACAATGTCCACAAAAGACAAAGCAACAACAATTTGTCCATTTAACCTATGCAAATTTGGTCCACAATAATAATAAATGCCCATCAATCCATCAATCAGATTTTATAGTTACTATCTATCTATAGTGGCCTATAATTTGTACATTTAACCTATGCATTAAGTGAGACCCACCATGAAATGTTCCAAAAATCAAGTTTAAAAAATGAAAGAATGAGAACTGAGGCACGTTTGGAGACACTTTTGGGCCCCTCTCCCTATTCAATTCAATGCCAGAGAAGTACTATTTCACAAATTGAGCAATTTCATGTTTGCCTTTAAAATGGCACATTCATTATCTGGAAGGGAACTTCTATCTTTTGAATGTTTTTAGAGTTTATGTGTATTGAACTTGACAATATTGAAGATTTTTCTTAGTTCTTTGAGACACTTGTGGTGGAAAAAATCTCAAAACAGAAGGCATGGCCCGAACTTCATTTATTTTCCAATTTCCAGCACATGGCAACGATACTAACAAATACTTCCTATCAGTCAATGACTAAATGCATAGAAGGATTAGATAATAATTTGATTGAGTGGATAAGAAAATGATATCCAATTACCAAATCTATATATTCATCTATAGAAAACAGAATTCATATAAAAAACAAAACAACACTGAACTTTGGCATGCTTTAAGAACTGTTTGGGTATACCCCAAAATCACAACTGCATCTGCTTTTTAGTGGTCCACCGAGCACCTGGGACTGTGCACAAACAAGAACTGCATTTTGCAGGCTCCCATTATCTGTCCCAAACTGATGGCCAAACTGTTTCCACTTAGGGCAACTGGAAACTATCTGACAATATACCTGGGAACGAAAGCATCCTGCTCATCCAGATTCAGGTCACTCAAGTCTAACATGCTATTAAGAGTCATCAAGAAGCCATAGCTTCAAAAAGTGCATGCCAACCCTAAAAAGGGTTTCGACAATGCAAATCCTTGAAAAGGGATTCGACAATGCATATTCCTAATCGGGTATTCTAAATTGCAGAAAGCAACAGCAAGAAGGGAAAAGCCTTACATCATACCTGAGAATCCGAGATTCATGATCAGCGGAAGGCGGAATTGCAGCAGAGGGCCGAGGAGATAAAGAGAGAGAGAGAGGACTAGGGTTTTGAGAGAGAGGGAGAGAGAGATAAGGGTAGAGAGAGAGGGAGAGGGGGAGTGAGAGGGAGAGCGCACGAGAGGGAGAGGGAGAGGAGAAAGGGAGAGCGTGCGAGAGGGAGAGGGAGAGGGAGGGAGAGCGAGCGGAGAGGGAGAGCTTGAGGGAGTGAAGAGGGGGCACGGGTGGGTTAGGGCTTTTTTTTTTTCTTTTTTTCTTTTTATAGGGACCCTTTGCCGGCAACCGTTAAAACTGGCCGCCGGAAAAGGGTAGCCCCATCCGTCGGCTAAGGTCTTTTTTCTTGTAGTGGAAGTCGTTGTTAGTGCACTCACCGTGCACACCATGTTTGTCAATCACGTGACTATTTGTGTCAAGTAGTCAAATGAAGACCGACGATGCAACTGGAGCAGAAGCCCAAGCTACAAGTTCAGAATACAAAGAAGCGTCTATGATCTGGATCTTGCCTCTAGATGATCCTAATCCAAATAGGAAAACCCACTTAGATCATCTATTCAAGCCATTCTAAGTCTATATTTTCTACCATTATAATGTTGTCTTTAAAAGGTTAAAAGTTGTTGAATGAATTGCCGAACAAAAATTCAAACAGGAAAATCTGTTCCAATTTGGTTGGTAAAGGTGCCACCGAATGGCACCTTCGGTACCACAGAAGTGCCACTCGATACAACCGAAGCCACCTTCGGTATTACCGAGAGTTCCCAAAACAATCCAGCAGCCTTCAAAGCTAATTCGGTACCACTGACTACTACCGAAGAAAAAAGTTCAGTAGTACCGAAAGTGACAAATACCATCCAGCAACTTAAGGATCTAATTCAGTACTACCGAGTAATATTTCGGTACTACCAAATGTTCACTCGGTAGCATCGAAAACTAACCGTTATAGATCCATTGGAGCCTTTTCTTTATAAATATAGGACCCAGAACTTTATGGAAATTGCAGATTTAGGCAGTTTAGAGTCTCTAGTGTATACCAAGCTTATCCCACTCATTCTAGACTCTATCCACATGAGATTCATGTTTTCTTCATTGTGACTCCTCACTTCAATGAGCATTCAAAGCTCCTATTGATGAAGAACATGATCTCGAGCCTCCTCTAAAGTACAGAGACCAAACTTATTGGCAAATCCATAGTCTCGGTGTTACTCTAGAGCATCCATTTGTTGAATCTCTTAAAAAATCCATTCATAACCTTTAATAAGAGATTCAACCCACTCTCATTACCTTGGTAACCTTAATAGGAACATCATATGAAAGGTTCTTGATTACGAAGCTGAAACAATAGGTAAACTACAACATAGGGATTGAGGGAGCATCGAGGAGCTAATTCAAGCACGAAAGAGCGAAGATCAAACAACCCAACACAAGCTACAAAAGAAGACTCAATCTGACAAGTAAGTGTCATTATTAAGAGTTCACAAGTTAGTCTCTATCCTTGTATAGGATTGAGGCTAAGAGTTTGTTATCCTCAAACTCGATTAGGTTCCTAGTGTGAGACCTTGGCCTGTGTGCCTAAACATAGGTGCCTTGTGTGGGACCTTGGCCGGTGGGCCTAAACATAGGTGCCTTGTGTGGGACCTTGGCAGGTGGGCCTAAACGGAGGTGCCTAGTGTGGGACCGTGGCCATGGGGCCTAAACATAGGTTCTTAGTGTAGGACCTTTGCTCGAGTGAAAAGCATAAATTATGAGTCCTTTGTCTAGGGCTATAAAGGCTAATGGTGAACCTAATTTAAAACCATTCATAGTGAAATTCGGCACACTCTTGGCGAGAGTGCAGTTGTCGGGAGTGGAGTAGGCACGTAGCCGAACCACTATAAATGCCTGTGTTTGGAATCGATATTTGCACATCTATTTTATTATGCTTATGTGTTTGAATGCTTAAGTATATAAGCATGATTAAGCCTTTAGAGTTATGTTACATTGCTTAGTTTAAAGTGCTAAGTAGTTTTTGTTAGGCAATTAGGATTTTCAAAGTGAAAAAATAATTGAAAAGTCCTATTCACCCCCTTCTCGACTCCTAGACTATTCCATACTTCTACTATAGCGGTCTAAATTGCAATTTCAATTCCCCCCCCCCCCCCCCCCCCCCCCCCCCGCGGACTCTTGGACTATTCCATGCTTCTACTATAGCAGTCTAAACCGCAATTTCAATTGGTATCAGAGCGAGGTTCCTCTTGAAGGATTTAACAACCTAGAGGGAGATCTTGACAAAAGTAGTATGGATAACGAGGAGTTAAATGAACATCAAATCAATGAGGAAAAAGAAGAAGAAAAAAAGAGTATATACGATGCTTATGATCAACTCTACATGCATAGCATCAGTATTATCAGAAAACTTGGTATTTCAGAAAACAAAAATAAACAATTGCAAAAAGATCTAGATGAAACATCAGGAATTAATACACAAATGATAAATGATCTTCAACAATATCATACTAAAAATGACAAGCTTGAAAGAATATCAACATCTCTTAAGTCTGAAAATCAGAAATTAAATAAACACGTTGAATTTTTAAAATCAGAAAATGAAGAACTCAAAAACGAAAATCACAAACTGGGATTCGATTTAGAGAAGTCAAAACAATCTGTTGATCTTAGTTACAAATTTTCACAAAGTAGTGAAAAACTGAAAAAACTTCTTGGAATGGGAATAAGCCACAGGGACAAAAGAGGTTTGGGCTATGAAATTGTCAAATCAAGCCCCGTTCCTGCATCACCTATAATTAAGAAAACTACTGCATTGGAAGCAATATAAAAAACACTTCAATCTGTCATTATTGGAGACTTGGGACACTATAAATTTGAATGCCTTGTTAATGCACTTATTTGCACCTATTTTTGTCAATTACGTGACTAGTTGTGTCTTGTAGTCGGATGAGTTCTTGGCAAGTGAAGATCGGCGACACAACTAGATCAGAAGCATCAAAGTCACATTGAAGACAAAGAACTGCTTCTGCAATTTTAACCTTGTAAATAGATGATCCCAACCCAAATAGAAATACCTACTTGGGTTATCTATTCTAAGTCAATCCCAAGTCCATATTTTATCCTATAGTATTGGCTTTTGCATATCCCAAGTTGTTGAATGATTAAAAGGACAAAACCAGGAAATCTGTCCACCTTCAGTAGGAAGAAAGTGTCACCGAATGTCACATTCGGTATCACCGAAGATACCTTCAGTATTACTGAAGATGCTCAAATCTGTCTAGCAACCTCACGACTATAATTCGGTATCACCGATTGTATAATTCGGTGACACCGACTGTCACCGACGAACAATATTCGATGCTACCGAAATAGACATATTTTGATCAGCAACTTGAGGAATTTAATTCGGTACTACAGATAAACAATTCGATACTACCGAAGCAAGTTCAGTGATACCGAATGTCACTTCGGTAGCACCGTAAACTAGCCGTTTTATAGTCGTTTTCTATCTGTTGGAAGCTTTTGTCTATAAAAGCGGCTTATAGAAACTTGTAAAATTAGTGGATATAGGCACCATAGAGTCTCTAGTGTATCCCGAGCTTATCTTAGCCCATTTAGACTCTATCCATATGAGTTCATGTTCTCTTCTTGTGATCCTTCACTCCTATGAGCATTCAAAGTTCCTATTTAATGAAGAACATGAACTCGTGCCTTCTCTAGAGTACAAAGACTAAACCAAAAGGGATATCATTGGTTCTTTGATACTCTGGAGCGTCCATAGGTTGAATCCCTTAGGAAATCCACTCATTATCCTAGATAAGATATTCAACCAAGTCCCATAACCTTAGTCACCTTTTAGGTACCAACAAGTAAATCGAAGCTACGCAATCGAGGGAGCACTGGAAAGCTGATTCAAGCTCAAGAGGGCGAAGATCTAGCAACCCGAGACAAGCTACAAGAGACAACTCAATCCGACAAGTGTCATTTTAAGAGTTCAAAAGTTTAGTCGCTTTCCTCGTGTAAGATTAAGGCTAAGAGTTTGCTATCAACAAACTCGTTTAAGTTCCTTGTGTATGACCTTGCCCGATGAGCCTAAACATGGGTTCTATGTGTAAGACCTTTTCTCTTGTGGAGAGCATAAATTGTGTCCATAGTGTAAGACTGTAAAGGTTATCGGTGAACATGTTTAAAACTATTGATAGTGAAATTCGGTACACTTTGAGATTGAGTGTGGATGCCGAGAGTGGAGTAGGCACGTAGCCGAACCACTATAAATGCTTGTGTTTGGAATGATCATTTGCGCATCTGTTTAATCATGCTTATATATGCTTGAAAGTTTGATTTTGTATACATGATTGGATGAACGTTATTCATTGATAGGAAACACATTCCACACACAAGCGCACATCACTAAGCTAGCTATTATATATATGTGTTTCTTCAATAGCCTTTGTGATTGGATCCTCTAACTGGCTTGGAAGCCATTAGAGTTATTTTGCCTAACTTGATTAAAATTGAATGATTATTTAAGTTACGTAATCAAGTTTTTGAATAAGCAAAATAATAGAAAAAGTCCTATTCACCCCCTCTAGGGCATTGCCTTATATTCATTCTTCAGTATCAGTGGTGTAAACCGCAATTTCATGCCTTGCATCTAATAGGTCTCACACCACTTTCGTGTTGAACCATATAGGAAAATTCAAACCAATCAAAAAAATAATATAGAGAACAAAGAGTCCGTCAAAGCATACACCAAATGAAGGAAAAAAATACCCTACTCCACCCAAAATGACTGAGAGGATGGAAGATCTGATAAATCAAGTGGCTCAACTAAATTAGAAAACCAAAGAATTGATGAAACAAGGAAATCTAGTTGAGTTAACCGAAAAATCCAAAAAGTCCCAAGATGAGAACAAATCCACATCTCCAAAAAGGAATGTCACCAAATGGGTTATAAAGAACAAGAACAATTGCCTTGTAATTCATACTGCACTAAAGGCAAGCAATAGTTCTAAGTGGTATCTTGATAGCAGGTGCTCTAGACATATGACAGGTGATCGGACCCACTTCTGTGGCTATTTAGAATTTGATGGTGAGTCGGTCACATTTGGTGATGGGAGCTCCGCCAAGATTGTTGGAAAAGGGACAATAGTCGGGCCTAGCTTGCCCAGTATTGAGGATGTTCTTTGTGTACGGGGATTAAAATATAATCTCCTAAGCATTTCCCAAATCTGTGACAAAGGACACTTAGTCACATTCTCAAAAGATATGTGCAAGATCTTAGACCTCGTAGGTAAACTTATCATGAAAGGTTTTCGCATAAGTAATAACTGTTATGTAATTCAAAGCAGTGGAGAAAGTGTCTCATCCACAAAATGCCACATGACCCTAAATGATGAATCCAAGATATGGCACCAAAGACTTGGACATGTCCACTACAGGAATTTGGCTAAACTAAGCTCAAAAAATTTGGTGCGAGGTCTCCCTAAGATCAGGAAGAAGGAGAAGGTTATGTGCGGTGATTGTCTCAAAGGCAAATAGATAAAGGTTGAACATAAAAAGACAACCACCGTAGCAACTTCTAAACCAATTAACCTATTGCACATGGATCTAGTGGGACCCACCAAAGTTCAGAGTCATGGGAAAAAGAGAGATTTTCTGGTGTTAGTATATGATTACTCCAAATTTACTTGGGTCGCCTCTCTTAGGGAAAAATCCGATGGATTTGAAAAATTCCAGAAGACAGAAAAATGAATTCAAAATGAAAAGGGGTATTGTATAAGTCGTATTAGGAGTGATCATGGTGGGGGGTTTCAGAATGATCGATTCGAAAGTTATTGTGATCAAAATGGAATTCAACATGAATTCTCAACTCCAAAGACACCTCAACAGAATGGAGTAGTTGAAAGAAAGAACTGGGTGTTGCAGGAAATGGGCTCAGTTATGCTCAATAGTAAAAACATGGCTAAAAGTTTCTGGGTCAAAGTTGTCAATACCGTCTGCTATATAATTAATAGGGTATATCTTAGAGCAGGATTGAATAAGACTCCATATGAACTATGGAGTAGAAAACAACTTAGTGTAAAATATTTTCACGTCTTTGGTAGTAAATGCTATATTCTTAAAGACAAAAAACATCTAGGCAAATTTGACTCTAAAAGCGATGAAGGGATTTTTCTAGGATATTATACAAACAATCGTGTTTATAAAGTGTACAATTTAAAGACATTAACTATTCAAGAATTTGTCAATGTAGTTGTAAATGACCAACCACATGATCAGAATAGTCCTAAAATTGATATTAAGGATGAAGTAGACACGCTCACAATAGGTAAACCAAATAACAAAGTCACTTCACCTCATTAACTCAACCATCGAACAACTTGCCACTCATTAAGGATCATCCCATCAATCAAATCATTAGATATCCTAATGATGGTGTGAAAACTCGACGACAACTTGAATGTATTTTTAGTCATCTGTGCTTCACTTCTAAAATTGAGCCCAAAAATGTTATAGAAGCTCTCCAAGATGAATTTTGGATTATAGCTATGCAAGATGAGCTCCAACAATTTGAAAGGAATGAAGTGTGGCAGCTAGTTCCCAGGCCATTTGATACTAACATCATCGGAACAAAGTGAATCTTCAAAAACAAGTCTGATGAATCTACGAATGTAGTAAGAAATAAAGCAAGACTCATGGCAGAAGGCTACTCACAAATTGAGGGCATTGATTTTGATGAGACATTTGCCCTCATAGCTCGCCTGTCTTTCTCAATGGTGTACTTGATGAAGAAGTATATGTTAAACAATCAAAAGGATTTCTAGATCCTAAGCATCCTCAACATGTATACAAATTGAGCAAAGCACTTTACGGACTAAAGCAAGCACCCCGAGCATGGTACGAGCGGTTGACGCAATTTTTACTAGATCACCATTTTTGTAGGGGAAATGTTGATAAAACACTATTTACGCAAAATACTGGGAATATCTTGCTCATTGCCCAAATTTATTTAAATGACATTGTCTTTAGATCCACCTGTGAAAGTGCTACTCATGAATTCGTTGAATCAATGAAATCCGAATTCGAGATGAGCATGGTAGGTGAGCTAAATTTCTTTCTGGGATTGCAAGTGAAACAATTGGAAATATGCAAGAGATTTGGACTTGACTCTAACCGCACTCAGAATACTCCCATGAGCACCACTCTCAAACTTTCTAAAGATGCAAATGAAAAAAGTATGGATCAGCACTTGTATCGCAGTATGATAGGAAACTTACTCTACCTAACCATGAGTCGACTTGACATTGCCTTTAGCATTGGTGCGTGCGCTAGATTTCAGGCCGTCTTAAAGAATCACATATATCCGCGGTAAAAAGAATTACACGATTTGTGGTTAGGACTACTAACTTTGGCTTATGGTATCCGTTTGACACATCTACCATCATTGGTGGGTACTCAGATGTTGATTGGGTCAAGAACATTCATGATCACAAGTCCACTAGTGGAGGTTGCTTCTATATCAAAAATTGTCTTGTATCATGGCACAGCAAAAAGCAAAACTCAATCTCATTGTCCACTACTGAAACTGAATACATTACAGCCGGTAGTTGTTGCACACAGCTTCTGTGGATGAAGCAAATGTTGATGGATTATGGCATTAAACAATCTACAATGACACTTTTTTGTGAAAATACAATTGCTATCAATATCTCAAAAAATCCAGTTCAACATTCTCGAACAAAGCACATAGATATCCGACATCACCTTATATGTGCACTTGTCGAGGAAAACATTATCATGCTAGAACATGTGCCTACCGAGCAACAATTGGCCAATATATTCTATTCTAAACATTATGGTGCATTGAATATCTTCTCTTTCCTACACTAAACTTTATCATCTATTTGTTCTTGGCATGCTTCTTGGTACATCCTTTGCTAATGACAAACAAAAAGGGGGAGAAGAAACCTACCCACCAAAACAATGATTCTTTGTTCTGCAGAGCTTGTTCCTTCTTGTTACAGGTTGATCATGGCAAAAACTACAAGGGAGCAACATTATTGTATTACATGTTCAAATTGTTTAGAGTTGTAAATGTAAATTTCGATATGTAATCTTTTATTGTTTTGATATGTCATTGGTATGAGCCATGACGATGTCTTAGGTTAGGTTGGTTTTTTGTCATGTGATTGACAAAGGGAAAGATTGTTAGTGCACTCACCGTGCACACTATGTTTGTCAATCACGTGACTAATTGTGTCAAGTAGTCGAATGGGTCCTTGACAAATGAAGACCGATGATGCAACTTGAGCAGAAGCCCAAGCTACAAGTTCAGAATACAAAGAAGCTTTTATAATCTGGATCTTGCCTATAGATGATCCTAACCCAAATAGGAAAACCCACTTAGATCATCTATTCAAGCCATTCTAAGTTAATATTTTCTATCATTCTAATGTTGGCTTTGGAAGGTTCAAAGTTGTTGAATGAATTGTTGGACAAAAATTCAAACAAGAAAATCTATTCCAATTCGGTTGGTAAAGGTGCCACCGAATGGCACCTTCAGTACCACTCGGTACTACCGAAGACACCTTCGGTATTACCGAGAGTGCCCAAAACATTTCGGTACCACCGACTGCTACCGAAGAACATAGTTAGGCAGTTCCGAAAGTGACAAATACCATCCAGCAACTTAAGGATCTAATTCAGTACCACGATACTACTGAATGTTCACTCGACAACGCCGAAAACTAGCCATTATAAATCTGTTGGAGCCTTTTCTATATAAATACGAGACCCAGAACTTTATGAAAATTGTGGATTTAGGAAGTTTAGAGCATCTAGTGTATTCTAAGCTTATCTCACTCATCTTAGACTTATCCACATGAAATTCAAGCTTTCTTCATTATGATTTCTCACTTCAATGAGTATTCAAAGCTTCTATTGATGAAGAACATGATCTCGAGCCTCCTCTAGAGTACAGATACCAAACCTATTAGCAAATCCATAGTCTCGGTGTTACTCTAGAGCACTTAAGAGCAATGCCGGCAATGGCCTTCCTTGATAGCTTTTAACCGTCGGAAGGTCCGTCGGCAAAGAGGGCACCAGCATTGTTCGCTATCGAAGACGACGGCTAAAACCGTCGTCCTTTCCGACAGAAAAGTTCGACGGTGATTGCAACGGAAAAAAACCATAGGCATTTATGAAATTCAAGTCCAACCATTCACCGGTGGCTTTAGCCATTTGCATTTGTCATAAATTAAAAAAATAATTGCCTAATCAACGCGAACATCCAAAACTAGATATACCCATTTCTCCAAAGCCATAAACCAACCTATTTGAGAAGGCGAGTCTGCACAAGAAAAAGAAAAAATCAAAATCAGATATATCATCCAAATTCCAAATATAAAATTTGTATTTCCATAAAACACCATTTTATGTGCATTGGCCCTAAATAGACGAAACTCTAAAAGACATTCAGTTCATATTTATGATAGCAATGCACTGCCAAAAATAAAATCAAACTGACTAATACATGCCTTCAGCAATGCATTTTTAAAAGTTAAAACACTAATTGAATTTTTAAAGATTCTCTTTTTGAAAGTACCATGGTTTGAGGAATCCACGGGGTTAGTGTCTTGAATGGGTTTGGATGCTTCCATTCCTTTTCCTTAAGGGCATGTTTGATTTTCCATGATCCCGGTAAATCCCTGGTAAAGAAATAATTATTACTTTTTCACTTGTTTGAAAATGAGTGAGTAATTCCACCTAGAAAACCGGTCTAAAAATGTTAACTAAAATCCATGGGCCCCACCATAATGTATATAATATATCCGTATCGTCCATGTGTTTTATTAGAATATTTTAGGGCCTGAGCCGAAAAAAGTAGGAAGATAAAATGCTCAATTGGCCCACATGAAAGGAAACAATGGACTTAATTTATCCACCGTTGAAAGTTGATTCTTTTACCGGGCCCACATTGAAAGTTGGATTGACCGAAATGCCTTCCTCCTTCCTAGCACATGAAAACAGTAAGTTCACATTCAAAGAGTTGAAAAGGACTCGGAATTATAGATTATGATGAGACGGATTCTGAATATCAAGGACTGATTTTTATCATTACGAACTCCTTGATCTGATAAGAACTGCAATGGATGAAGGATGACCTGGAATTCCTCCAGATTACAAGTTCCTAACCCTTCAATCACAGGCTTACGCATTGATAGTTAAGGTGAAGAAAACGACGACCAAAACTGGATGACTAAAAAAGCAAAAAAGAATATGGAGTCAGATACTTGTAACATGGTCATACTTGTAGGTTTGCAAGTAGTTACCAATCTTTGTTGTGATCGTCTCCTGAGAATTTGCATTTTGAGGATCTGCCGAACTGATCCTTGTAATATTTGACACCCATATGCATACTCCGCTAACATAGAAAAAAAGTCTAACAATCAGATTGACTGGATAATCCAAGAGAGGACTTGTCCAAGAGTAGGATCCCACCTGTATTGCAGGGTTGAACACAACATTTCTTCCATACAAACACCACCTTTCGTTTTTTCGAAAGGTCAATCAAACACTACCATATATATAGCTCGCTGCAAAATCACCCAACATGACACTGAAGTTGACGAGTATTGATTGGTTGGACTCCCATGTATTTTCATTAATTCACATAATAACGTATGCATGCCTAACGAGTATTGATTCTTTATCTTATAGGAGCACTTGACTCCTGAGAATCCCATAAATTAAGAACTCCCATCTCTCTTAAAGTTGCCATGTGAAATTCATAGCTTTTTCCACTGTGGTCCATCACTCATGAATAGCACAATATTGTCAAAATCACTACCGTACCACTAATTGTAAGATTTTCTGATTTTCTTAAATTATCAAAAAAAAAAAAAAAAAAATCAAAAAATAATAATAATCTCAAAAATATATAAATGGAAAATTAAAAGCTCATCAATCATCCATTTCCCATCAACATGCACCTATAAGGTAATACATGTCATGATATTGGTAATTGAGAACATGTATATGGATGCAAATCATGACTGTATAAACGGCATTGTAGTCTTCCTGAACTGAGACAAGGATATTCATGAAGGAATTACTCAACTTCTGTTTAACATGAATCTCCTAAACAAAAGGAGAAGAGAACTATTAGGTGAAATCAAGTGACCCATGTACCAAAAACTGCAAGAAATGCAAGCACACGCAAGGAAAGGAATCAAATATAAGTTTGGGAGCACATTCTCAAATTACATTCAACATAACATTGACCATCAACGTTTATACCATTCCTCCGTACCAAAGACCGGTTAGACTTTCAATGATGGCAACTTCAACCATTTGTACTTTGCGAGTATTATGATTTCTCTAAATGCATCCAGTACAATTTTTTGAACTTTCTGAATATAATTAAGCAAGACCAAGCAAAAGTATCTTTTCATAGATTGGTGGCGTGGCGGAAATATGGTTGCACGAAGCGTGAGGCAAGCAAGACAACAGATTCAGATGTAGGAGCAGGGAAGCGTCTGTCCGCAAATGTTATCAAGTGTAAATGTCTAGGAAGTGGGACATGAACACGAGTCTGAAGCATGATTCGAAGCAGGAGCGGCACCTATTACAAGGATCCTGCAACTAAGGTTGAAGAAGGGCGGGGTTTGGAATCTTGGTTGGTTTCAATAACCTGAATTTGAAAGGGAGTTTTTTGAGTAATAAACTGAGCAGGCAAGTACTGGCATCACAGAAAAAAAATATAGAGAATCAAATGTTGAGACAAATGAAAACCAATAGAGAATTAAATGTTGAGACAAATGAAAAGCGAGGCTGGAATGGCATGCACTGGCATCAAAACCAATAGAGAATTAAATGTTGAGACAAATGAAAAGCAAGGCTGGAATGGCATGCACTGGCATCAAAACCAATAGAGAATTAAATGTTGAGACAAATGAAAAGCAAGGCTGGAATGGCATGCACTGGCATCACAAAAAAAAAAAAAAAGAAAAAGAAAAAGAGGAGGATTAAAGGATTAAGCACTCAAGATATGATTATTAACTCATGAAAGCAACAAGTAAAGATGGAATGGTCTTAAAAAGAAAAAAGAAAGAAAACACCAAATGCAATGAAAGATAATAAATGGGGTTGGAACATATATACTGAAGCCAATTCATAAACATGAATGTATTAAACGAAACTCAAGGGTGAGATGCCAGACCTGTCAAAAGGTTTCGGCCCAGTTAAGAGCTCCAGCAGCAAAACTCCAAACCCATAGACATCGCTCTGTCTCTATCATTCAAAAGGTAGCCTACAAAGAAAGAATGATTAGTGTGTTTTGTTATCAGTTTGTGTGTACACAAGAGAGAGAGAGAGAGAGAGAGAGAGGTTAATCCCACCTTCTAACAAGAGCAACATCAGGATGGAGAAGTGAGAGAACTTGGAGAGGGATTTGAACACAGAGTCTCATTTTAATCTTTTGAAATGCAGACCCTATCTCTAGATCTAGCAAATCTCAATGAAAAAGGGAAAAAATATCCATAGAAACGAATTGAAACGCCTTAGGGCTTGTTTGGATGCCTGTAAGTTCTTTAAGTTGTGACTTACAGGTAAGTCACTTATATGTGAAAGTCACTTACAGGTAATCCTGTTTGGATGTAGGTTGTAAGTCACTCACAGGCCGTTATTTTTATTGAGTAAATATTGCTTATCAACAGGGGTTGCTTTGGGGTTTTCATATGCCCAAACTCACAATCTTCTGAGTTGACGACAATGACGATGGTGCTGAGATGAAATCACAACGTTGCGCTACTGATGAAGAGCAGCTGACGAAAACGTAGTGTACACGATGACTCCAAAGGGGCCTCCGGGACATACAGACTCCGCGTGGACTTTAGTGGAACCAAGAATCCGACACCAATACTTGATGAGCAACAACCGCAGAAAATACTCGTACCCCACCTTTTTTTGTCAAAGGATACCCATTTGGATGGGCCCTGCTCAACTTAGAAAAAGTTTTCGATAGAGCGGGAGCTGTTATGGACGTTGTCATGCCTCGCGATAAAGAAAGTGGGGCCTACCGAGGTTTTGCTCATGTTCGTATGAGCAGCGAGGCCAAATTGGCCAGGGAGGTGGCCATGCTTCACGGCGATAGCTATGACAGGAAAAAACTTTTTAGTCCAAAGAGCTCGATATGCCCCGAATCATTATTCCCTGTTTCGAATCTCAAGAGGGCTAATCCATCTCATGCAAAAACTATGGATAACCGTCTTCCTCATCCCAGGACGAGTCGAAAGCCCCCTGCTCCCCCGGATCCCCCTGCTAGGCTGGAATCCGGCTCTTTTCGAGACGCTCCTTTACACAGTAACTCTGCAGACACCCATGCGGAGCCGCTCCACGAAACGACGACCGTTGAGCACTGTACTCCCCTAAGCAACGATGCCCCGGATGAGCAGGCGGAATTTTCTCTCTGTTGATCAAGTGACAATCGAGAAAAACCGAAGCGATCTAGCCAAAACTGTTGTGATCATAACGATCAACGACGCTACCATTCCGGCAGTCAGGGAATGGATTAGAGATCGTACTGGTTTTCAATATGGGAATTCCGACATCAAACCCTTAGGCTACAACGCTCTGTGGGTTAGGGTTTGTCCAGGTTTAAACCTTAAAATGCTTAAAATGGCAGGCCATTTGCATGCGTCGGGTCTGGTCGTTAAGATCATAGATTGGGAAGAATTTTCCATTTTCGGCAAAGAGAACATCTGGCTACATATCTGGGATGTTTCGATGGAATGCTAGTCCGATGATTTCATCATCAAAGCAGTTTCCCGTCTCGGGTTCATCATCGAAATCGACTCTAAAACAAAGATGGAGGGTGGAAGTTGGCGTTATCAGAGCCCGGGTGAGAAGACCGAAAGGATCCCATCTTCCGAATCATCTCTGAGTAAAGGTTAATAACCGGACTATCTTGCTTCCGGTGCAGAAGGAACAATCCAAATCATTTCAACCCAGATGGGGAGACGTGTGGAACACTAGAGAATCAACAAATTCTATGCAGTCGCAACTGCACCAGAGACGGAGAAGAAGGTGCACCATCCTCGTCCTTTGCCGGACTACCGATCAACCTGGGCACCTGCGCTCCTGCATCCTTTTCAAATCCCATCAGAGACCGTCAATCGGAGGGTGTACATGGCAACTCCTCGGCAACCTTCCTAAATTGTCTAACGAAAGAAATCTCTTACTACGGCAGGGAGACATCGAGGTTGGAGGAGATCGAGCCACGTGTCCTCGATAAAGCACCCCTTGCTCTGATGGTGACTGTTTCCCCTCAGCGCTCGATGACCAGCACGACACATGGCTGTTCCCTGCAACACAATCAATGTTGTACGATCGAAGATGACTCCTCCGCCGCAACGTACCAACGCGTGTCACTTACAGATAATATCGACGGAAGGCGATCTATCCAAATGGACGCTCAAGATTCTTTCCCAAAGATGACGTCTCTAGTCGACTTAACGTCGGTCCTCTCGGGTCCTCTCTCTACCCGGATCCGAATTCCCTCCTCTAGGTGGGGATCCATCATCATACCCGAATCCATCCCCCAACACCCCATCCACAACAACCTCCCGCTCCAGAACATTCGACCCGATCACTCACCCGAAACCGATCCACCCCCGAACTCACTCCCTCTCTTATTACCCGAACCCGTCCCACCTTGATCTAGTCGCTAATATTCTAATAGGGGATATGTCAGAACACATATCCTCATAAGCTCGCTTTGCCTCCCCCGTCCCCTTGTCCCCTACGATCTCAGACTCCCAAACCTGGGACTGGGCGAATCTGGGTCCCCTCACGTTGTTTCAAGAGGACTTCTCCCGCAAAGTGATCATGGCAGAACCTCTGCAGATGTGTAAAGACATCCCTCCGCGCATTCAAGCTCTCGACTCAGGAGACCACTCGGACGGCAAAAGTAGAGAAGATATCTTTGAAGAAATTAGAAACAAAAGATGGATTAGACATGCGGTAGGTTGTGTGGGACGCTCACTGGGTATATCGTTTGGAAACAGGGCTGAAGACTATACCGAACTCTTTCATTTCATCGAGAACAGGGGAAGACCCCTCCCCCCGCCAAAGACCGTCGGTCAAGCAAGCTTCCCGAATGACGAGTTAGGCTCCATCCATCACCGGTTTCAACTTCATCGACTTCTACCATACACGGCCACAAGGGACATCGGGGCAGCTCAGTTCCCCGATGATCATTCTCTCTTGGAATGTCATGGGAATCGGCTCCAAGCAGAGGAGGAGCCTTATTAAAAGATCCATTAGGCGAAAAAATCCAGAGGTTATTTGTCTTCAGGAAACCAAAGTCCCTTCCTTCACTGGGTCGCTGCTTTCTACGATATGGGGTATTTCAGACGGGCAGTTCGTGACTCTTGACGCGAATGGGTCCTTAGGTGGTATCCTCATCGCCTGGAAGTCTTCAAAGTGGGAGTTACAATTATCGTTGATGGGATCCTTTTCGAAAGCGGCCATCCTCAGAGATAAGAATTCTAACTTATCTCTTTGCATCATCTTTGTTTATGGCCCTAACGATGATTCCTTAAGGCAAATGTTCTGGGATGAATTGACTGCCATGAGACAATCCTTTTCAGGCCCATGCTGCTTCGAGAGCGACTTCAATGTCGTCAGGTTCGAGGAGGAGCATTCCCGCAAAAGGAGACCCACCTCTGCCATGCACTCCTCTGATTGGATTCAAGACCAGCTCCTGGATCTCCCCCTCGTAGGTGCTAAATATACCTGGTCCAACGGCTGCAAATCGCAGATTCAATCTAGGCTCAACAGGTTCCTGTTATCTTCGGACTGGATCGAAATCTTTCCCGTTGTAAATCAGATCGCCCCCCCTCGAACGACTTACGACCACTACCCTATCCTTCTAAGTCCGAGGTCAACTCGGGTCCCAAACCATTCAAATTCAACTCGGCCTGGCTCCGCATTCAAGGATTCAAGGAAAATATCGTTGACTGGTGGAACTCCTCCTAATTCGAAGGCTTTTCCTGTCACAAGTTTATCTGTAAAGTGAGACTCATTAAGGAGAAAATCAAAGAGTGGAAGATATCTGAACTTCGACAGCGAGAGATGGAGATGGAAGCTCTTTTCAATGAATTGCATGACAGACTCTAAAGCTGATGACTCTGATCTTTCGATGGATTTCCTCTCCAGACAAATTCAGATAATCCAATCTCTGACGGCCAGATCTCTTGAAGATGAAATTACTTGAAGACTGAAATCGAGATCGAGATGGATATCAGAAGGAGAAAAACACTCAATACTTCCATTCCATCGCCAACATGAAGACCTAGGCGAGGACCATTCTCAGCATATCCAAAGATGGTCTCCAATTTGACGACCCTGATGAGATTTCGCAAATGGTCGTGGACCATTTCAGATCCGTCCTCTCTTCCGAGGGTTGGAATAAACCTCACCTGGACGGGATTCCTTTCTTCTCGCTGCAGAAATCAGAAGCTGATATTTTGAAAGTGGCATTCTCGAAATTGGAAGCTAAAACGACAGTTGATGCCATGGAAGGTGACAAATCGCCGGGTCCTGATGCCTTCCCCGTCAGTTTCTTCCAATGTTTCTGGGATACGGTGCGGCCAGACGTCATGAATTTTCTTCATGAATTCCATTCAAGAGGTAAGCTCTCGAAGGGTATCGGAGCAACGTTTATCGCCCTCATTCCCAAAGTAGTTGGAGCTAACTCATTCTCGGATTTTAGACCCATTAGCTTGATCGGCAGCCTGTACAAAATCCTGGCCAAAATTCTAGCTATCAGATTATCGGCGGTGATAGGGAAGTTGATTTCTAAATATCAGAATGCATTTATCCGGGACAGATAGATCATTGTCGGAGCCTTAATCGCTAACGAAGCTCTCCACACCTGCCACACTTCAGGCAAAAAAAGCTTATTTTGCAAACTCGATATTGAGAAAGCTTATGACCACATTGATTGGGGGTTTCTTCAGTATTTGATGGTTTGTATGGGATTTGGAGCCAAGTGGAGGTCTTGGATTAAGTCCTATATCAAATCAGCCCACTTTTCCATTCTTCTCAATGGTGTCCCGAAAGGTTTCTTCCCTAGTTCTAGAGGTCTGCGGCAGGGGGATCCTCTTTCCCCTCTTCTCTTTCTCCTCATTGGTGAGGCTCTCTCTCAGATGTTGCAAAAAAGCCAGTGCGTTGCCCTCTTTTGCTTAATTCCCAACTTCGTTCGTCGGGCTTCCTCTCGCTTGAGGTTGTGGATAAATTCCACAAATCGTTGCCCAGATGGAAATGTAGATTCCTATCCATAGAGGCAAACTCACCCTCATAAAAGCTACCTTATCCAACATTCCTCTATATTTTATGTCTCTTTTCAATTGCCCTTATTTGGTACTTCGCCAAATCGACAATCTGAGAAGAAACTTTCCGTGGTGTGGGAAGGAAAACCAGAAGAAGTTTCACCTTTTAGACTGGAAGGAGGTGTGCAGTCATTTTCAAGGAGGAGGTGCGATCATCAAACATCTGAGGATCATGAACAGATCCCTCTTGGGGAAATGGACTTGGAGATTAGGCTTGGAACCAGACGCATTATGATGCAGCGTGATTAAAGGCAAATATGGGACCATGTTGGGGGGCTGGTGGACGAAGGATTCTTCAGTTTACAAAGCTTCTCACATTTGGAGAGGCATTTTGTGATCTAAATACCTTGTCCTCAACAACTTGGGTTTTGATTTGGGGAGGGGTAATTCCATCCGTTTTTGGGAAGATTGTTGGTTAGGGGACTCAAGCCTCAAGAATAAATTTCCAGCCATCTATCGCCTCACCGTCAACAAGGACAATTCCATCGCCAACTTCTATTCAATTTCTGATTCAGACATTGTTTGGAGCATCCCTTGTCGCAGGGACCTTCACAATTGGGAGATAAACGAGTATGCCAACCTTCTCGAACTTCTGTCCACTGCTTCTCCCAACCAGACGGAATCGGATAAGATTATCTAGACTACAAATAAGTCTGGCAGATTTTCCGTTAAATCCCTTTATGTGCTGCTAACCCCTCCCTCTCCTCGTCGGGGGGCTGGTGGACGAAGGATTCTTCAGTTTACAAAGCTTCTCACATTTGGAGAGGCATTCTGCTATCTAAATACCTTGTCTTCAACAACCTGGGTTTTGATTTGTGGAGGGGTAATTCCATCCATTTTTGGGAAGATTGTTGGCTAGGGGACTCGAGCCTCAAGAATAAATTTCCAGCCATCTATCACCTCACCGTCAACAAGGACAATCCTATCGCGACTTCTATTCAGTTTCTGATTCAGGCGTTGTTTGGAGCATCCCTTGTCACAGGGACCTTCATGATTAGGAGATAAAAGAGTATGCCAACCTTGTCGAACTTCTGTCCACTGCTTCTCCCAACCAGACAGAATCGGATAAGATTATCTGGACTACCGATAAGTCTGGCAGATTTTCCGTTAAACCCCTTTATGCGCTGCTAACCCCTCCCCTCCTGAATCCCAAGCCTCTGCTCTTATCTGGAAATACCCTATTCCTCCCAAATTCATTTGTTTTGTTTGGCTCACATAAAAAAATAGGATCCTCACGATCGATAACTTGAAGAAAAAAGGCATGCAACTCCCTAACATCTGTCTCTACTGTATGGGAAACGAGGAAACTGTTGATCACCTCCTGGTTCACTGTCCGTTCGTTACCAAGATTCGAGAGGAGTTTCAGTCTCGTTTCAACGTCAAAGGGTGTGTTCCGGATTCCGCCCGTCTCTTGTTGAACTACTGGCATGATTTCAAGTTGGACAACAGTAGATCCTCAATCTAGCGCATGGCTTTAGTTGCTATCTGGTGGGCGGCGTGGAAAGAAAGAAATGAAAGATGTTTCAACAATTCCCATTCTTCGATTTTCACTGTGGGGACTCGGGCTAAAAACTATGTCATCGAATGGGCTACCAATGTTCCTGCTCTCAAGGGATTTGATTTTCTTTTCTTAGGTTCTTAGCTCTGTTTTTAGTATGCTTTTTTTGCTTTCTTTGGTGGCTATGCTATCTCGGCAGAGCTTGTAGTTTGTTTTCTTTTTCTTTTCTTCTTTAATAGATCCCCGTTATTTTCAAAAAAAAAAAAGTTGGTTTTTATGTTTGGATAACCTATAAGTTACTTACAGGTAAGAAGCTTTATATTCACATCGAACCAAGTTTAGCGTAGGGAATCATTCCAATATGTTATGATTACATTTTAAAAAAAAAAACTTGGCACCAAATATACAATTTTGTTAGGCCCATCTAGATAAATGTTTAAGCCAATTCTTAAGCTAAAACAATCATCAAGTTAGCCATAAAAGTGGGCCCAGTGATTCAAAATATCTATAATATAGAGCAATAACTTAGTACAAGAATTGGTAGGAAACAATTGGAAAATTTTAATTGCGCTCATTAAGAAATCTTTTTGTTGTAGCTAGATGATTGGGTTCTTTGCCGGATTTACAATAAGAAGAATGACTAAAAGAAAATAGTGCAACACACTAAAGAAACATCCCACAAAGAGACTATGGATTCTTTTGAGGCCATTGAAGATATTAGATCAGCTAGAACTCTATAAGAACATGTTGATAACAACTCATTTATAGAGTTGGATCGTATATGATTCGAATTGTTGGAAGCAACTCGGCTTTCTCACTCAACGCCAATCTTGAAAGCCTTAATAGAGCCTGATCATTGTATAATTTATGGGACCACACACAAGATGGTTTAATAAAATAAAAATGGTGCATCTTAATGGGCAATGGCTAAATAATAAAAATTAAAAATATAAGAGCAATGGTCCACCATGATGGACTGGACCATGGGACCCACCTTGATGTATGTTTCAACAGTTCATTATGAGGCATGGCCCAAAAAAAAAAAATAAATAAATAAATAAAATCCAAATCTTAGATGAGCCACACCACAAGAAACAGCGGTAATTGAATTCCCACCAATAGAATTTCTTGTGGGCCGCAAAAGAGTTGGATCAAGCTTCTATTTATGTTTTCCCTTATCTACGTATGTGTGACCTTATCAACAGGTTGGATGGCAAATAAACATAACAATGGGCTCTGTGTAATCTTTAATGGTTGACATTCAATCATCACTGTTTCTGTGATGTGACCCACCTGAGATTTGGATTTGCCTCATTTTTTGGCCCAAGCCCTAAAACGAGATTGCAGAAGTGATGGACAGTGGATATATCCATACATAAGGTGGGCCCCACTGTCATGGCCTCACCGAATCGGGCAGATTCAAAAGCAAGAAAAAAAAGAAGCTTGTAACCCTAGCAACCGGAGAGAGGTGTAGAGAGAGAGAGAGAGCTGATTCCAGAGACGGAGAGAGAGAGAGAGAGAGAGAGAGAGAGAGAGAGAGAGAGAGAGAGAGAGAGAGAGATTGGAGCTGATTGCAGGTAGACTGTTGGTGCATTTCTCCCCCTTTCCCTCTTTTCAAAAATCCAAAAGTTGAGCCTGTAAGTCACTTACAGGGAAGTGACTCCTCACCCCCAGCCCCCTGCAGTTTCCTGGAAGATTTGCCTGTAAGTGACTTACAGGTTGTAAGTCACTTACAGGTGAATTTCCTCCCCCAAACACCACCTGTAATTGACTTCCCTGTAAGTCATTTACATTTTACCCAACTTACAGGCATCCAAACAGGCCCTTAGGAGCCACTGAAACAGATCTCAAGCCCTAAAACAATACAAAATCAAGAAAACTGCAATGAATCGAAGAACAAAAACAACATATCTCAAGCCCTAAACAGTACAACTACCAAATACTGAAATCTTCGAAGAAGCAGAAACTATATAACATGAATGCAAAGAAAAATGGAAAAAGAAAAAGCATCTTCTCACTTCAATCTTCTGAAATCCAAACCCTAGCTCTAGATCTAGTAAATCCCCACCATAACCAGTAAAAAAAAAAACTCGCAAGCGTAGAGATCAAGATACCTGATGGGTTATCAAGTTGCTGCAGCTGGAGAGAGCCCAAGGCAGCCGTGAGAGAGTGAGAGAGAGCAGGAAGAGAGAGCGAGCGGGCAGAAAAAGAGGAGGGTGAAAGATAGAGATGAAGAGAGAGGAGAGGGAGGGGATTAGGGCGATAGAGAGATAGAGGAGAGGGATTTGGGTGAGAGATCGATACGAAGAGAGAGGAGAGGGAGGGGATTAGGGTGACGGAGAGAAAGAGGAGAGGGATTTGGGTGAAAGGAACAGATTGAGAGCAGCGGATTTGGGCGAGATGGAAGCAGATGACATAGTAAACTCTGTGGAGCCCACCTTTATACATGAGATGAATCTACTCTGTAAATCCACTTTAAAAGATAATTTTAAGGATTTAGACATAATATTAAAAAAAATAAAAATAAAAAAAATAAAAAAGAAAGAAGAAGAAGAATATCCAAATCTCAAGCGGACCACACCACATAAAATCACTATTCCAATTATTTTAATGGTCGGTGCTACATGGCCCCATTATGATCTATGTGTTTTATCCACACCATCCATCCATTTTTAAACATCAATTTGAAACTCCATGCCAAAAATGAGCAGAAAAAAGTCTCAGGTGGACCACACCATGGGAAAACAGTAGTGATTGAACGTCTACCATTAAAAACCTCCTAAGCCCTATGTAATGTTTATTTCACATCCAACCTGTAGATTAGGTCATCCAGACCTCGATGAATAATGGTGACTGTTCAATCAACATTGTGTGGCCCACCTGAGATTTTGATCTACCTAATTTTTCTATTAAATGTGTTAAATTAAATGGATGGATGGCATGGACGAGACAATACATCATGTTCGGGTCCACAAAGCACCAACCACTGGCCATTAAGCAGCCATCTTTTGGACGACGCTTTCCTATGGACGCGGATTAGATAATGACAGGTTGAGTAGCGAGAGTTGCTAATGAAGTGACATCACCAAGTTACGGGGGACCCACCATGATATATTTGTGTTATCCACACCGCCTATCCATTTGGAGAGATCATTTTATGCCATGAGACAAATAATGAGTCAGATCCAGATTCGGAGTGGACCCCACCACAGAAAATAGTGGGAAGAGTGACTCCCACTGTTGAAACCTTCATAAGGTCCACTATGATCTTTATCTTAGATCCAACATGTTCATAAGTTAAGCCAAACATGATAGAATGGAAAACATAAATTTCAATTTGATCGAAAACTTTTGTAGGCATTAGAAACTTTTAGTGGTGGGCGTCACTCTCTCCACTATTTTCTATGGTGGGGTTCACTTGAGCTTTGGATATGACTTATTTTTTTTTCTCATGCCCTAAATTTATATCTCCAAATGAATGGACGGTGTGAATACAACACATACATTATGATGGGTCCCACGGAACTTGGTGACATCACTTCAGTAGAGTCTCGAGCAGTAGCTAATCCACGCCCTTTGTGAAAGCCTTGGCACATCCATTCTGTGAGCTCATTTCAGAAAAAGAGGCGAAAAGTGAGCAGGATCCGAGACTCAAGTGGCCCTACAAAAGGAGAAGGTGGTTAGGGAAATTACTACCGTTAAAATCTCTTTGGGTTCATTAGTGATGTTTGCATGCCATCCATACCGTTAATAACATCATTACTACTTGGATGAACTGAAAACACAAATATTAGCATGATTCAAAACTTATGTGGCCCTGTGAATATTTCAACTGGACGTTCAATTATCACGTTTTCAGCCCCGTTACATTGGATACAGTTCATTTTTGGCCTCATATCTTAAAATGAACACACAAAATGGATGGACGGGAGGGATTTCTCACAAACATCTCAGTGACCCCGCAAGACTTTGGCAGGAAATCTGCATCCATCTACTTCCCGTGTTGATGCTCCTCGAGTTACTGAGTTTACAGTTCAAAGGAAATAAAAGTTACGTAGGCCCACAATGATGTATTTACCATATCTACATTGTTCATCCATTTGGTGAGATCATTTTAGATTTTGATTCGAAAAATGAGTAATTTAATATTCAAGTGGTCCACACCCCAAAAAAGTAGTGGGGACAATGATTCTCACCATTAAAACATTCGTAGGGCCCACTGTAACATTTACTCACCATCCAATATGTTCATAAGGTCACACATACCTGAATGAAGAGAAAAAATAAATATCATATTGATCCAAAATTTTGATGACCCCAAAAGGGTTTCAATGGTAGGCGTTCAATCCCTCACTGCTTTTTACATTGTGGTCCACTTAATGTTTGGATCTATCTTATTTTTCAGATCAAGCCTTACGACTAACTCACCAAGTGAACGGATGGTTTAGATATAACTCATGCTTCATGATGGGACCCACAGAACTTAGTAACGTTAACCCAAAGTTAGGTTGTTGCCAGCCAATCTGCTTCCGTTACGTTGGGCGGAGCCAGAGACAGACGATCTAGTTAGGGCTTCATGGAACCCAACATGATGTATGTTATCTACCCACTCTCCATCCATTTCTACACTTTATTTTAGGGCACTATCCTAAAAAAGAGGCAAATTAAATCGCTGAGTGGGACACCACATATCAAGGGTAGACACTCAATATATACTGTTTCTTGTGGTGTGGTTCACTTGGGCCTTCGACCTACCTACTTTTTGGGCTCATGCCATAAAATGAGCTTTCAAAATGAATGGACAGCTTAGATAATATATATATATATATATATATATATATATATATATATATATATATATATATATATATATATATATATATATATATATATATATATATATATATATATATATATATATATATATATATATATATATATATATATATTGTGGTGGGTGTCATACTCCACTTTTTTTTTGCTACTGCGGTTAATTTAACGTATTTGTTTCAACGACGGGTTACTGAAAAATACTAAATACAGCTAGTCATTTTTTTTTGTAATGATTGGTTGAATCCTTTAGAAAATTCATTCATAACGTTTGATAGGATATTGAACCCACTCCCTTTACATTGGTAACCTTAATAGGAATATCATATGTAAGGTTCTTGATCGTGAAGCTGAAACAACAGGTAAACTACAGCATAGTGATCAGGGGAGCATCGAGGAGCTGATTCAAGCACGGAAGAGCAAAGATCAAGCAACCTAACACAAGCTACAAAAGAGGACTCAATTTAACAAGTGTCATTATTAAGAGTCCACAAGTTAGTTTCTATCCTCGTGTATGATTGAGGCTAAGAGTTTACTATCATTAAATTCAATTAGGTTCATAATGTAGGACCTTGGCCTGTGTGCCTAAACATAGGTGCCTTGTGTGGGACCTTTGCAAGTGGGCCTAAACATAGGTGCCTTGTGTGGGACTTTGGCTGGTGGACCTAAATGGTGGTGCCTAGTGTGGGACCTTAGTCGTGAGGTCAAAACGTAGATTCTTAGTGTATGACCTTTACTCGAGTGGAAAGCATAAATTGTGAGTCCTTTGTGTAGGGCTGTAAAGGTTAATAGTGAACTTGGTTTAACACCATTCATAGTGAAATCCGGCACACTCTTGGAGAGAGTGCGGTTGTCGGGAGTAGAGTAGGCACATAGCGGAACCACTATAAATGTCTGTGTTTGGAATTAATATTTGCGCATCTGTTTTATTATGCTTATGTGTTTGAATGCTTAAGTATATATGCATGATTAGATAAATGCCAAGAATTGATAAGTATAATATTTCATACGAAAATGCTATAGGCTAGTCACTTAACTTGCTTACCTCAAGTAGCCTATGTGATTAGATCCTCTATTGGCTTGGAAACCTTTAGAGTTATGTTGTCTTTCTTAGTTTAAAATGCTAAGTAGTTTTTGTTAGGAAATTAGGATTTTTAAAGTGGGAAAATAATTGAAAAGTCCTATTCGCTCCCCCTCTAGGACTCCTGGACTATTCCAAACTTCTACTACAGTGATCTAAACCGCAATTTCAACTGCTTCTACGAACTGAGAAGTAATCTGTTACAATTAGGATGAAACAGTGTCCATTAGCTAGTTGAGGATTGATAGAACCAACGATATCTAATCTCCAAGCTTCAAATGGTTGTGAAACCACTATAAGGTGAAGTGGTCTGGTGCTTGATGTATAAAATCATTATGAAACTGAGAATCATTCTATTGTTTTGCGAACTTTATAGCATCCTTGACTATTGTGAGCTGATAATAATCCAATCTTCTGATTTGGTCTTGTAATTTCGGTCCTGGTTAATGTGCTCCGTAATCTCCATTATGTAGCTCTTTTAGAACTTTCAACTCTTTGTTTTATAAACACGGGATCATATGACTTGCGATACATAGTTTTTTTTTTTTTTAGTCATAATGGAACCTTGGAGATCTTCTACGAATGCTGCTACTCTCTCCAGAATTGCACTTAACTATAATTACATTGTTTGGTTTGGAGTGCAATTTTCCTCAAGTATTAAAAGGAGAAAGATCAAAAGGCGAGAGCTGCCTATCATTACCTCATAAATCAACATTTTATGTTTATCTTTTTTCATCTAAATCAATATCCATATTTTTTAAGCAAAATCTTGGAAACGGGAATCGAATTCCACTTTTACAACAACAGCAACAAACTTAATTGTCATAGATATCAAATTCATTTCCAAGTATTCTCTCAATCCAATCACTGATTTGGAACAGAGCTTAGAAGTTTGGCTGTGGTGTTTACAAAGAAAAGAGAGTTCAATACAAGGAACTTCTGACAACGTAAGCTCTCCTTTCTTCTTTTTCCCTTTGTGACATATTCTCCCATCAAAAACATTTCCCAAATTTGTGGATAGGAAGATCTTAAATCATAACCACATTATAAAGATCAATGACAAAAAATCATATATAACAATTGTTAGCAGGAGATGCTACGATTTTTAGATCTGTTAATGTCTTCATATACAAAACTAACCTTCTATGAGATCAGCTAAATTTAAAGAGTTCACATATATAAACCATACATAAGAATCTTATCTGATTGATTTTCGTACAAAATCCACTTCTTGATAGCGTATCCGTTTTGCTAAATCATCATCATCATCTTGTATTTAATCGCATCATCATGTGGTTTCTTAAACTGTCGAATGCATTAGAATTACCCGTGTCAAAGCCCGAAACTTCACCTAGCAGGCGCTCGCTCTCTTCATGCTCGTCTTGAACCCACGGATGATTCTCGAGCAATCTTAACCCTTCAAGCTCCATGGCCACTTCTTTCATCAAGGGCCTATCTTCCCCCCTTAGTTTCAAACATCTCTTGGGAAGTTGGGCAACTGCCTCTACCTGTTCAATCATTCCTTCACTCACTACTTGATCCTCTAAAACCTCGACTAGCTTATTCTCTTTCAAGTAGGAAACAAAATACATTGCTAGGTTCCTCTCCCATTCGGATCTCTCCAAACATAATGGCATTTTCCCTGTTAAGAGCTCCACCAGAACCACTCCAAAGCTATAAACATCGCTCTTCTCAGATAGCTGACTCGTATGGAAGTATTCCGGGTCCAAGTACCCAAAGGTCCCTTGCACCAATGTATACAGTTGAGAATGATCCAAAGGAACTGTAATAATCCTAAATTTTGGTACATTATTAAAAAAAAAAAAACTAAATTAAATATTTAAAGATTTTATTTATAAATAAAAAAATAAGAATAAGTTAATAGTTGAGTTGGTAAAGATATTCTTAGTTGAGAGAAAGGTTTAGAGATCAATTCTTGAAGTAGTAATAATAATTTTTTTATCAAATGTCTTTCAAATTCAAGATAAGGGAGGATGTGCTCATCCTATCTTATGAGAATTTTCTTAAAAAATGGATAGTTTCTTTATTAAAAAAAAAAAAGATAGAAAGCCCTAAAGTAAAAGAAAGAGAAAATTCTAAGAAGGCTCGATCATGTAAGTTCTAATCGTTAGATCTTTTTAATTTTTTATTATGTTGTTAATTTCTTCTTCATCTATACAATGGATGGTGTGAATCATCCATACTATCATCGTATAGGTATGCAGAGTCAGTTTTAATAAAGTGATATTTTTATGATGTCAGATCTAGTTAGTAATATTTTATGAATAAATTGAATGGATGGAATCTGATTGTGTTAAAATAGATCTGTACGGATCATATGATCCTTAAGGTCAAAATATACAAGGGCTCTAATTTTCAAATAAGTCTAACTATCAAATGGGCAACACTAGTCAAGTCTATAAATGTTTAATAAGGAATCTTAGATTTTTTCGCAATTGTTGGTATCACTTGGCGTAGAAGGTTGAGATGGGTCATTAGTGTATGTGTGGTTAGATCCACACCATTCATCTAATGTGTAGAGGCAAAACATAAGCAAACCTGAAGAATCTAAATGATCTGATCATCCGATGGTCACCCCGATCAAATAATTTCCAATCAATTTTATAATCTAAAAAAGGAAATAAAAGATAAAAATATAAAATAAATTTTTAATTATTTGATTATTTTAGATCTGGCAACCTAGGATGTTAATCAAAGGTGAGCCCCACCATGTAAAATAACTAGATGAATAATAATGTTGTTGATATAATTGATATGATTTGTGAATTCAAACTAACCCATTTACCTTATGGATTCTACACTACCAAACTCAAGTTCGTAACCCAACTTGTCTCATAATTCATTAAAATTAAAATAAATCGTTCGTGATTGATTGATTGATTGATATACTGAATTGAGTATTTTGTTATGATAATCGTACGCTAAATTCATATATGAATATTCTGATCAAAACAACTATGCCAAATATGAAAAATATGCATTTATATATCATCCATCATTCATTACATTTATATAATGAACGGTCAATCCTAGGGGTCCTCCATGGAGGAAATATTAATCCCGGTAAAGCGTTACCAGATGCGGGCTATACCCAAGCTTATCGAAAGGTGAAAGCCTACCCAACGGGTGGATGTGGGCTAACGACCTCCAACCCAAGTAGACGGATGATCACCTCATCTAATGCATTCATACACCATTCGCATATATATCATTGTGCATACATTTTTATGTTATTTTAATTACTATGATTATGAACCATGCTGGATTATTTCACTAAGTCTACCAACTTACCTTTTTTATTGATGGAAAAATCGTAAAGAGGAGCCATTGGTATATAATGTGGAGCAAAAACGGGAAGGATGTACTTGAACATGACCCATGTGAAACGCAGCCATACTTATCTGAAGATGAAGTGGCGACATTAGACAATTTCTGATTATGTGATTTATTTGTTAAAATATTTTAATTAATGTATAATGCATATTGGTATTGATTTTGAGATTTTAATAAATTATTTAGATTTATTTCTTTGAAACAATGTTAGTATGCAATAAACATAATTATAGTACGATGATATAATAAATGAATAATTTTTAGGGTTTATTTTATTTTAAGGGCTGTCAAGATTTATATATGCCTGAACACGACCCATGTGAAACGCGGTCATACTTATCTAAAGATGAAGTGACGACATTAGACAATTTCTGATTATATGATTTATTTGTTAACATAATTTGATTAATGTATATTGCATATTGGTATTGATTTTAAGATTTTAATGAATTATTGAGATTTATTTCTTTGAAACAATGTTAGTATGAAATAAACATAATTATAGTACGATGATATAATAAATGAATGATTTTTAGGGTTTATTTTATTTTAAGGGCTGTCAAGATTTATATATGTCTGGTTGATTGGTGTTAAATGTTATATATGTATGATTGAAATTATAGTAGAACTTAGACTGAATATAATTATTATCTCTGATTAAACTGATTAATGAATTAAATTAGTACACTTTGTGTATGAGTTACGAACTGAAACTCGGGTCTGATAGTACACACTCTGTACCCGAATTTCGGAGCGTGACAGAATGATATTAGAGCGAGGACTTTTCTAAAACCTAGAGTGACTTATAGGTTATGTACCCCACTAAATTTCATAAATTGTAAACCCTTAAAATTAGAAACATCTCATTAAGATATCCCTCTTGATTGATGTATAGATTGATGAACTTAGAAATCCAAAACTAAGTTCCTATTAATTTTTGCTAAACGTAGAAATAAAATTTAGATTCTCTATACTCTTATTTGAATATAATTTAAATTAAGATAGATTAATATAACAAAAATGAATTTTAAAGATATTTTAATTTACAAAATTCTGCTGGATAGTAATAGACAACAAGAATTATCCAACATGTAAAATTCATAACTATAAAAGTATTATTCCGATTGAGGCGATTCGAAATCTTAATCGAAGATAGACAAGTCTAAATTAAGATAAAAATAATAATAATAATTGAATCTCATAGTAACTATACTGATCCAGTGAGTTAGTATAACCTAGTCATAAATCATCAAATTTCGTATAGGACTGACCGTAGGAATTTTAAAAATTTTTGTAGTTAGAATTTTTAACTAAGATTTTACATAGTAAACTTATAACAAGATCTTCAGAAAAATTTTGAACCTAATTTAAAATTTTAAAGTATAATAAAATGTGATAAAAATAACACTCATCAAATTAAAAATTAATCTGCCTATATTGACTTTCTATAGATTTGAATTAACAGAATTTTTCATTTTGATAATCACCTTTGGTTAAATAAATATTTTTATTTAAAGAAAAAAATATTAAATATTTTTAAAAAAGCATAATCTCTACTAAAATTTAAAAATTCCTTCTTATAGGATCATAAGTCCATATTTGGTGAAAAAATACTTTTAAAAAAAAAGAAAAAAAATTAAATATCAACTCACTAGAACCTTTTTCAGGTATAGGAAAACATCTTCCCCAAATTTCAAGGTATAGTTAAATTATTTCTAATTTTCTAACAAATTTCAACATTATAAAGTGAAAATCTTGACCAGTTTAGTATCCTTGATCAAACCAGATAAAATTATTGTTAAAAAAAATAATTCTCAAATATTTTTGAGTCATGTACATACCTCTGGACAACTCTATAAAATTTTTCGACAATTCGAGTTGTAAAGAAATTATAAACATTTAAGCATTGGGTTGTAAACGATATAAACGACTGTTGGACAGCAGGATTTTTCTCCTTTAGCAGCAATAAAAACCTTAGTAAAAGTAATAATTTTAATCTGATTTTTTTTTCTTTTTTTCACTATATAATTAATGGCATACTTTTCAAATTTCAAGTTATTTTGACTTTTGATTCGAATGTTAAAATTCTGTAAATAACATTATGTCTGTGAGTCCAAATTTAAAATATTTTGTTTGTTATTTTGAAAGATGCAATACATAAAATCATTGATTGTTATGATACTTGAAACTTAGAAACTCAACCTAAGACTCCATAATATTACAAAAAAAAATAATAATAATAAATTTGCCTCTCATATTTTGTTAAATAATGAAAATCACATGATTTGAAAAACTCATAACTAATTAAGTACGAGTCCAATTAAGGTGATTCAAAGGCCACATCGTAGATTGATAAATAGAATTCAAAAGAAAATAATTAAGAAACTAGAAATTTTAAAAGTTTTAAACCAAATTTAATTTTATGCTTAATTAGAAAAAAAAAAACATTTATTTCTAAACAACCCTCATTGTTTGAATTTTTGAATTTTCTATAAATCTTATTTTTTTGACAAAATTTTACATATTTATAAATTTACTAGTAGAAAAAAACTAATAGATTAATTTAGTGTCTAAAACCATACATAACGTAAGCGTGACCAACGCTATTAAAATAAGAAAATTTTGAGATGTTAGTTTCTAAATCTCGAGGACGAGATTTTATTTTAAGGGGGATAAAATGTAACAATCCTAAATTTTGTTATATTATAAAAAACTAAATTAAATATTTAAAGATTTATTTATAAATAAAAATAAGAATAAGTTAATAGTTAAGTTGGTAGAGATATTCTTAGTTGAGAGAGAGGTTTAGAGATTAATTTTTGAAGTAGTAATAATAATTTTTTTTATCAAATGTCTTTAAAAAAATAATTTAAAATTCAAGATAAGAGAAGATGAATTTTCTTTAAAAAGTGATATTTAATAAAGTGATATTTTTATGTAGAGTCAATTTTAATAAAGTGATATTTTTATGGTTTCTGATCTAGTTAGTAATATTTTAGGAATAAATTAAATGGATGGAATCTGATTGTGTTAAGATAGATCTGTACGGATCATATGATCCTTAAGGCCAAAATATATAAGGCCCCTAATTTTCAGATAAATCTGACCATCAGATGGGCTACAGTAGTCAAATCTATAAATGTTTAATAAGAAATCTTAGATTTTTGTGCAAATGTTGGTATCACTTGGCGTAGAAGATTGAGATGGGCCATTGGTATGTGTGTGGTTAGATCCACATCATTCATCCAATGTTTAGAGGTAAAACATAAACAAACCTGAAGAATCTAAATGATCTGATTATCCGATGGACCACTCCAATCAAATAATTTTTAATTAATTTTATAATCTTAAAAAGGAAATAAAAGATAAAAATATAAAATAAAATTTTTAATTATTTGATTATTTTAGATCTGGCCACCTAGGATGTTAATTAAAAGTGGACTCCGCCATGTAAAATAACTAGATGAATAATAATGTTGTTGATATAACTGATAAGATCTCTGAATTCAAACTAACCTATTTACCTTGTGGATTCTACACTATCAGACTCAGGTGAGTAATTCAACTTATCTCATAATTCATTAAAATTAAAATAAATCGTTTATGATTGTTTGACTAATTGATATACTGATTTGGATATTTTGTTATGATAATTGTACGCTAAATTCATATGTGAATATTCTGATTAAAACAGCTATGTCAAATATAAAAAATATGCATTTACATATCATCTATCATTCATCACATTTACATAATACATGGTTGATCATAAGGGCTCTCCCTAGAGGAAATGTCAATCCTGGTAGAGCATTATCAAATGCAGGCTATGCCCAAGCCTACCGAAAGGTGGAAGTCTACCCAACGGGTGGATGCGGGTTGACGACATCCAACCTAAGCAGATGGACGATCACACCATCTGATGCATTTATACACCATTCGCATATATATCATTGTACATACATTTTTATGTTATTTTAATTACTATGATTATGAAACATGAGAGGTTATTTTAATAAGCCTGATCAACTTACCTTTTTATTAATAAAAAATCATACAGAGGAGCCATTGGTAGATGATGTGGCGTAAGAACGGGAAGGATCTACTGTACCTGAACACGACCCATGTGAAACGTGGCCATACTTATCTGAAGATGAAGTGGCGATATTAGACAATTTTTGATTATGTAATTTATTTGTTATCATAGTTTGATTAATGTATAATGCATATTGGTATTGATTTTAAGATTTTAATAAATTATTTAGACTTTTTTCTTTGAAACAATGTTAGTATGGAATAAATATAATTATAGTACGATGATATAATAAATGAATGATTTTTAAGGTTTGTCAAGATTTATATATGCCTGGTTGATTGGTGCTAAATATTATGTATGTGTGATTGAATTTATGGTGGAACTTAAATTGAATATGATTATCATATCTGATTAAACTGATTAAGGAATTAAATTAGTACACTTCGTGTTATGGACGGATGTCTTAAATTTGTCTGTTGGTCTGCGGATGATATCGACAGGATTTTAGATGATATCGAGGCTGTCATCAAGAGTGACTCGATGACATCGATAATTCACAGAATTTTCACCACTGGTTGCTGGACATTTTTTGGTCCTGTGATATCATCGAAAGACCTTCAGATGATATTGACTCTGTTATCGAGACACCTTCGATATCATCGAAGAGTTCCACAGATGCGATTGTGGAAACGTAGATTTTGCGGATTTTATTTTCTATTTGGATTCTAACCCTTTCTATTCTTATATAAAGGGGTGTATCCGGGATTGGGTGTATGAGATGGTATGCCAAGGCTTTCTAAAGGGATTTCAAGGGTTCTTAAAAGGATTTTTAAGGTTTCTAAAGGGTGTAGCAAGGGTGAGATTCGGGATTGTTTGAATTGGGTAAGTCCTCTCTCTTTGTAATTTCTATTTTCATAGTGGAGATCCGTTGCTTTGTGCCGTGGTTTTTTCCGGCAAGGGTTTTCCACGTTAAATCTATGTTCTCTTGTGTGTGCTTGGTATCATTAGATTGTTATCCTAGATCTAGATCTGTGTGATTTCGCAGGTCAAATTCCCCAACAAGTGGTATCAGAGCTATCGTTGAGCACAGATTTGAATCTGAGAGATTAGTAATAATGGCGAGCACCAAGTATGAGATTGAGAAGTACTCGGGAAAAAATAATTTTGAGTTATGGAAAATCAAGATGTGAGTTCCTTAATCAAGCAAGGCAAAGATGGTGCTCTTGAGGAGTGGAAGTCTACTATGACTGATGATGATTGAAATACTCTTGATAAGAAGTCTTTATCATCGATCCGTTTATGTCTCACGGATGAGGTTTTCTACAACATCGTGAGGGAGAAAACTGCGGCTAAGTTATGGGTGAAGTTAGAGGATGTCTATGCGAAAAAATCCTCTGAAAATCGCCTGCACTTGAAGCGGCAGTGGTATAACTTCAAGACGATAAAAGGTGGAGATCTGGGGCTCACATCAGTAACTTTAATAAATTAATTTACAAATTGTTGGATATGGAGGAAATAATGAAAGATGAAGAACAAGCATGTATGTTGTTGAATTCTCTTCCGGCATCGTATGAGTCATTCAAGGACACTATGTAGCACGAATAAAACCCTAAGTGTCGACACCGTTATCTCAGCCCTTCAAGGGAAGGCTATGAGACAGCAAAACAGCGACATGAAGACATCTTCTGATATACTGTTTACAGTGGGTAGGAATTCTGGACAAGGTACAGGTTCTTCAGGTTCTAAATCCAAATCCAAGGGCAAGGGCAAAGGAAAGGTAAAGTGCTGGAACTGTGGGAAGGAAAGACATGTAAAGAAGGATTGTGAAAATCCTAAATCGAAGAGGGAAGATTCTGAGGCTTCATGCAAGGAGGCCAATGCTGCCACGTCAAATGGATGTGATGGTGATGTTTTATCTGTGTCTTCGCTCAGACGGCCATATGATGATCGTAAGGATTAGTGGATGCTAGACACAGGGGAATCTTTTCACATGACTCCTCATCGGAGTTGGTTCACCAGTTACAGGGAGTGCAATGGTGTTCACTCCCCAAGTGCAGGGTTGTGATGTAGTAATAACTCGGTAAGACCGAGGTCGAATCCCAAGGGACTGAAACTTGTACGTTATCTAAAATTAACTGGCAATAGAACTAGAATGAGATGAAATCTGAATTGAATTATAAATTGAGGAATAATTGTAAACTATTAATCTAAAACTTATACGAGAAATCAGAGGTAAGGCAATTAGGGATTCAGAGGATCCACTTGTAGAGATCAGGGAGATCTTATGTCTGTTTCATGAAAATTAACTAAACTGTCATTGATCTAGTTTTCAAGAGATGAAAGGTATATGAATTAGAATGGATTCCATCACCAAACCATGCCCAAGAGACTATGGCAAACAATAGAATTAAACTAATTACCAACCAATCGCATGCTATGAAAGTTAGGAAGGGTACCGACATCCGACCATGCCCAGGAGACGATGGTGAACAACAGGGCTCCCTGACTTCAATAACATAAAAGAAGAAAGAAATACTCAAAGTCATCTCAGATATATTGTAATTTTAGTCACAACAAACCATTAAAAACTAAAAGTATTCCCTTAATGATCAAACTAAAATCCACATCAGTTCAGAATAAATAAAGAGAATTAGCTAAAGGTCTCCCATCATGCTACAGGCTTCACCTCTTAGCCCTAGCTAAGAGGTTTAGCTAGACATGGATGGGCTAAATCTTAACAATTCAAAGAGAAAAAAAAAAAAGAAAGAAAAAAAGAAAGAAAACAGAAAAATAAAGAAAATAAGAACTAAAACTCTAAGCTCTCCGTGCTTCACGTCTGATGTTGAAGCCCCCCTACTCCTCTCCTTTTATAACAGCTGCAAGTCGGTGGCCAGAGAGTCGGTTGCTCCGCATGTGTAAGAAGACACCTTCCGCAACAACGTGCGAATGAAACGCCTACTTGTCCGCTGAGTTGATGGTGGAGTCTATTATTGAAGCCAACAGATGAATCCACTCCGCTCATTGGAAAGGTGTCGAAAAACCGGTCTGGAAGCGACGGTTTTTGACTGATTTCAGTGTGATATACGGAACTCTTCTTACACCGTTCATCTTTCTTTTAGACGGTTGAAAAATCTATCTTCGTTGTTCTTGAAATTCCGCCATCTAGGCTAGGATGATAAGGATCCTGGGCTTCTGGTGGACGGTCTGGATCGGAGCTTTAACGCGTGATTGTGGCCCACAAGAACTGACCGCAACTCTCTGTTGCGAAACAGAGATCGCGCTCTACGTAACAGAGCTTCCGCTGTGACTTGGTGGAGCCCACTTCTTTTGGATTTTTCCAAATCCAGTCCGTCCATCGAATGAAGCTCGAAAAACTGGTCGGTTATGATGCTTTTGAAGTGGATTTCGTCGCGGCCCTCGGACTGATTCAGTTCACCGTCCATCTTCCGTTTGATGAAGATTCACGTGATTACACGTGCATGGGGCCAAAAGGCCACCTAGGCGAGGGTAGTGGCTAACCCACGAGACTAATGGACGGTCCAGATTAGTGAAATGTGATATGGGTGGGTCCCACAAGTGAAAACGGCGGACGCTGGTGCGTCCACTATTTGAAATCGAGAAGGAGAAGAAGAGACGGGTCAGCCCGTCTTTTGACCGGGCTGACCGTCCGGTGCGGCTCGTGGGTGTGTGCACTAAATGCACGCACACCCTCATGTGGGGTCCACTGTGATGTTCGCGAGAAATCCGTTCCGTCCATCTGGTTCTTCATCTCATGTAAGCCATTGAGACCAAAATTAAAGCACATACAAATATCAGGTGGGCCCCAAATTGCAGATTTATGGGCTGTTTTGATCGTTGGGCCACTTCCACGGTGATCCGACGGCTGGTTTTCTACGTGTGCGGTTGATTTCTGATTGTCAGGCCATATATAAAGTTTCAAACTGAATGGATGGTGGGAACCCTGTGATCTTGCATTCTAGACCAATTTTGGGCCACTTGAGCTTCAGTTTCTCGATTTTCGCAGATCCCTGGCATGTAATTCCGTCGATCTTGGTCCCCTGGAGTCTGTCCCTTACCTTAGTGTCATCAGAGCGTTAAATCAATGCTTTAAACACCTTTTTCAATTCATGCTCCTAAAAACGCCTTGCAACATAATCACGATAAAAATAGGCCATTAGACAGCACAAAGTCCGTAAATTCAAGCAATAACTGGGGTCTAATATGCAATATTTGACCCTCAACAAATGGTGGACAGGTATTTATGGGCAATGACATTGCTTGTAATGTTGTGGCCGTTGGTTCGATGCTCATCAAGATGTTTGATGGGATGGAGCGTACCTTGACAGATGTGAGGCACGTTCCTGATCTGAAGTAGAATCTGATTTCTCTTGGTGTGCTTGAGGCAAAAGGATGCAAGTACACAGGTATTGTGGTGCTTTTAATGTATCTAAGGGGGCATAGGTAATCATGAAAGCGCAATGACTTGGTAACTTGTACAGGTTGATCGGGAGTACTTCAAAAGGTGGAGCTACAGTGGATGTAACGGATTCCACCTCTACACATGTGTGACATGTTGGGCATGTCCACATGAGCGAGCAGGACAGGAAGGCTGAGACGCGCGGACAGGGATACAGCAGGTGGAGCAGTCACTTGTGAGAAGAATCACACGGTATGATCGCAGGATATCGGCGAGGTACATGGATGAATCCAATATCGCAGGGGATTCATCTTCTATTCAGATGGCTCTAGGTAAGCCTGGTGCTGAGAAGTGAAAGGTGACTATGGGCAAAATGATGGATTCGTTGTACCAGACAGACATATGGGAGCGGGTGGAGCTTCCAGTGGGCCGGAGAGCAGTTGGATGCAGGTGGATCTTCAGGAGGATACAACATAGATATAGGGTGAGGTTGGTAGCGAAGGGTTATGATCAGAGAGAAGGGATTGACTTCTTAGAGATATTCGCGCTGACGGTATAGCAGGTGTCTATTAGATCCATGATTGGAGCTAGTTGGCCAATGTAATCTTGAGCTGGAAAGGCGGATGTGGAGTTTGCACTTCTGCAAGGAAAAGTGAAGAGCAGATCTACATGAAGCAACCAGAGCGGTTCGAAGTTAAAGGGGCTAAGAAAAAACTTTGTAGGAGGTCGTGGTTCGACCTGTCGCCTAGGCAGTGGTTTGATTTCTCCATGGATGAAGGATCGAGGGGCTGCAAAGATGATTCTCGGCATTGAGACTGAAAGAGGAGTAGGCTTTGGTAATCACAGGAGGAATACCTTGTGTGTAGATATTAATTAAGGATGTGATGGGCCAGGTAAAGCCAGAGAGCGTTCCCTACGTGTCTCTCCTCAAGTTTTCCTTAGGACATGTCCCAAAACAGACTAAGAAAAACAAGATATCTCATGAGCCTTATTCGAATGCGGTTGACAGCGTATGTCATGGTCTAGATTAGACCGATTATTTCACAGGCTATCAGTGTTGTGAGCAAGTACCCTGACAAGCCATATTGGGTAGCGGTGAGATGGTAAGAAGACTGTATTTCTTTTTGAGAAGACAGGAGCAAAGGTGGTTGAGCTTGTGGATTTTAATCCGGCAGACATGCTCACCTAGATCATTTCTGCAGAGAAGTTCAAGTTCTGTTTAACTTCTCTAGGCTTGGTGATGGCGTAAAAGTAAGACAGAGTGTGCAAGAGAAGCTATGATGTGATATAGAGATAAGAGAAAAGGTCAAGAAGCTACACGGATGAAGATTGAAGACATGGTGGAGATTGTTATGGACGGATGTCTTAAATCTGTCTGTTGGTCTGTCGATGATATCGACATAGTTTTAGATGATATCGAGGCTGTCATCGAGAGTGGCTCGATGATATCGATAATTCACAAAATTTTCACCACTGGTCACTGGATAGTTTTTTAGTCCTGTCGATATCATCGAGAGACCTTTAGATGATATCGACACTGTTATCGAGAGACCTTCGATTCCGCAGATGCGATTGCGGAAACACAGATTTTACGGATTTTATTTTCTATTTGGATTCTACCTCTTTCTATTCTTATATAAAGGGGTGTATCCGGGATTGGGTGTATGAGATGGTATGTCAAGGCTTTCTAAAAGGATTCCAAGGGTTCTTAAAAGGATTTTTAGGATTTTTAAAGGGTGTAGCAAGGGTGAGATTGAGGTTGTTCGAATCGGGTAAGTCCTCTCTCTTTGTAATTTCTATTTTCATAGTGGAGATCTGTCGCTTTGTGCCGTGGTTTTTTCAGTAAGGATTTTCCACGTTAAATATGTGTTCTCTTGTGTGTGCTTGGTGTCATTAGATTGCTATCCTAGATCTATATCTGTGTGATTCCGCAGGTCAAATTCCCCAACACTTTGTGTATGAGTTACGAACTGAAACTTGAGTCTGAGGGTGCACACTCTGTACTCGGATTTTGGGGCGTGACAAGAACCAACCTCGAAGCTCCAAAATCAACCACTTTAGCATTGTAATTATCATCCCAAAGTATGTTTGTGGACTTGATGTCTCGATGGATGATCGGCATGGATGCTGCGGACTGGAGATAGACAAGTGCCCCAGTCGTTTCTGCGGCGATCCTCAACCGCTTATCCCATGAGAAGAAGGATGTGGGGCCCGCTTCGCCATGGATATGATCGAAGAGGGTCCTGTTGGTGATGAATTCATAGACCAGCATTGGGACCTTAGTCTCCATACAACATCCCAAGAGCTTCACAACATTCTTACGGTTGATTTGCGAAAGAATAACGACCTCATTTATGAATTGCTCAATTTGGCTATCATCTACTAGCTTAGACTTTTTAATGGCGACGATCTTATTGTCAGCCAAAATTCCTTTGTAGACAGTGCCGTAGCCACCCTTTCCAAGGATTTGATTTTCACTATAGTTGTTTGTCGCTCTTTTGAGCTCTTCAGCAGTGAAAATCTTGGTTGCCTCGACCATGCCTTCACGCGAAGAGAGCTGTTGTAGTAGGTACCCTCCATTTTGTTGAAAGAATTTCTCTCTGAGTTTAATGATCTTTCACTTCCTAAGTCCCCGGTACAACCAAGAAGTTCCAAGAAGTAGAAGTAAGAGTCTTGATCCATAGCCTGCACAAGTTACTCCACTAGCATCAATTTGGGTTCTGACCAATGATCTACAGTACATGATAATTGGATCCAATCATCGAAAGACCTAACTGATTTTGTGAATGAGATGAGTGTTGGTGGGCTCAAGCATCAGGATGTATGTCTCTGGATGCAGCTCATTTTTCATTCTCATTAAATAAGCAGAGACCATAGTTCAAAAACTCAAAAACTGGACTCCAAGCTGGGTCGAGTGAACTCGAAGACTTGATTGGCTGGGTTTTCGTTCGACTCAATTTGGTATTTTAATAACTAATTTAAAATATTTAGAAGTTAAGAAAAATTAATTTAATGAGAAATAGTTTTTTTGTAACGGCCTGATTTTTGTGAACCACTTGATACATTGACTAAAGCAAATTAATATTTAGTTTTCCTTTATTAATAAAAACTAAGCACTTAACTAAGTTAGCAAAAGCACTCTTGATAGAGGGATGGGTTCCCAATATGTCTAGGAATGTTTAATAATTGCTAAACATGCACGTATGATAATCACCTACATCTTTGAACCGTACATAGATAGATGAGACTTGACGACCTAGTCAAGTAACAGACAATGAGGCCATAATTGTAACTCTTAACAGTTATGTGATGGATGAATTCATGTATGCTTAGAGATATGATGGTGCACACTTTGCATGTGAAGCAATGGGCGTGATATTTTTATTTCCTTCCCTATTTTATGAATCCAATGGGCCATATTTGGCATATATTTCCTAACCATGTAATTTTACGCCCTCATTAAAGGAGACGTGGCTTCGGTGGATCCATGATTGTGGAGCCCACTATCATATATGTGCCTTACATCCATGTTTTCCTTCTGTCTTGACAGCTCCTTTTAGGACGTGATCCCAAGATTGAAGCATATCTAAATCTAAGGTGGAACACCCCGTAGAACACAGTGGTGATTGAATACCTATTATTAAAACCTTTTTAGGGGCTACTGGAACGTTTAATGAAGGGACCACACAAATATCAGCTTGATACGAAACTTATGTGGCCCACAGGAAGTTTTTAATTGTCAGTCAATTACGACGGTTTCCTGTGGTGTGGTCCACCTGAGATTTGGATCTGCTTCATTTTTTTGATCTTACCCTAAAATGCGCTGTCAAAATCAGAATGGATGTAAGTCACATGCAGCACGATGGGTCTCACAGTCAGGGATCCACCGAAGCCGCGTTCCATTGAACGGTTGTAATCTCCCAGCCGGGAGATATCGGTACTGAGCTCTATCCAAGATGGGTCCCATCAGATCAATGGTACCACGGTTTGGATGACGTAAACATGAGCCCCATCTGCACGGACTGGTTACTCAGGAAATATTCTCGTCCTGTGAGCGTAAAACTTAAATCTTATTGACCATCTGAATGGACCATCTGGCTGATTGCCCGTGACCACCGTACACGTGGACGTACAGTTGATGAGTTTGGACTGTTTATCTGATGGGACTACCATGGATGGCCGACTCTACAAACCAAATAAATTTAATGATCCTGACCATCTGAGCAGTAGCCTTCAATTAGTGCTCATGCTCAGACTAGGATCCCAGCCATCCAGACCTCCAGGGTAGGATTGATCATGTGAACGGCCTCGATTAATAATAACCGTATAAAGATTTTGAAAATTGTCCATAGTGTATCATGTTGATAGTGGAGACGCACGTCTATGGTCTAACCGTTTTAGTGGTGTGCGTGCATATCACACTAGGCCCAGCTAGACTGTGGAGCCCACTCTAGTTGGAAGAAAGGGAAAAACCCATACCAATTGGATGATCTTAGCCATCTAACTAATGGACTTTGGCCTTTTAATGGTGGACCATTGCATGTTTTTCTTTTAGCCACCCATGTGATGAACCCTAGCAGGAGTATCTTTTGGGCAATGGCCCAACATTGATGAGGCCCACAACTTGGACGGTTGGGAACATTGCAAACGTGACCGTGTCTACGCGGATGTGCCCGTCCATGATACTGTGACAGACCCGTTCTCTTTTTTGCGGCCACTGACCAGGCCGTACGGTAGGTTAATACAGACGAGGCCCGAGAGAGAGACTCTGACTTGTTACTCTGGCAGAGTGTGATAGATGATACACAGGCACTTCCACATGTTGTATAAAAGTAATTCAAATTAAACTTTTCAGACTATTGAGTCCTGGGTTAGTTTAGATGCATCAAGATGTAAAAACAGCACCTTGTTTGATTATCGGACCATGAGATTGTAGACATTTATTGGACGGTTAAAATGAAAACATTCCATGGTCCTATTTCAACAAACGAGTTTCCACCAAACAATGGTTAGGATTGGTCAACAAATCTAATTTTGGTACTGTGAGTTAGCTATAATGTTTACCATAATTACATCAAAACATAATTAAATCAGTTCAATTTGAGTAGTTTTAATGAACCTTTCCTGATTTCTTTGAAGCCCATCAAATCGGTGGCTAGGATTGCCTGATGTATGGTTGTGGCACCGCCCAACAGGTGGACAGTTTAAATCCAGTGACAGCATGCCACAACGATCAATGGCTCGTGCATGTACAATAAGTAGACGTGCAGAAATGAAACTGCATGAAAGATGTTGCAAGTATTGCTTAACCAGAGATTGGAACGGCATATATTTAAGGATAAACACAGATGCAGATGAAGTTGGCCAGGTTGGGCTAAAATGAGTTAGGCTGAGGCCAGCTGCCCAAATGGAAGCTCAAAGCCCAGTCAAAATTTGGGTCGGGATTACCCGCCTGGCCCATTGCTACCCCCAATCGTTCCTATACCTTGAACTTCGACAAAAAAAATCTTGGACTTCACTATTTCACATCGTTAGCTGGCACCCGTTGTTGAGAGAGAGAGAGAGAGAGAGAGAGAGAGAGAATATGCTAGGCTTCACGAAGCAGCTCTAATGGGGGATGTTGATTCCTTGGCAAGATTGCTTGCAGGAAATGCTCATATTCTCAATAAAGCCGCTGATTTTTCCCGGACCCCTTTGCACATAGCTGCTCTATTTGGGCACGTTGAGTTTGCAAAGGCAATCTTAAGTAGAAATCCGGAACTTGCCAGCGTATTAGACTCTGAACAATCCTCGCCTTTGCACTTGGCAGCAGTGAGAGGGCATTTAGAGATGGTAAAAGAGCTCTTGAAGATCGACCCTGATATGTGCCTTGTTTGTGATAAAGATGGAAGGACTCCTCTCCATGCAGCAGCACTCAAAGGCCGGGTGGAGGTGGTGAAGGAGCTAGTTCATGCAAAGGGAATAGCAACTCGGGTTTTGACAGGTCGCAGGGAGCCAATTTTGCACCTGTGTGTGAATCATAACCGCTTTGAGTCCGCCAAGTCGCTGTTAGAGTATGCATTGAATTTTGGAGATGATGAGTTTGTGAAAATGAAGGATGATGATGACAACACCATCCTCCATCTCGCAGTTGCTAAGAAGCATTTCCAAGTATGGATCTTCTCCTCCTCTTCTTCTTTTCTTCTTCAACATTAACGACCATCTATTATGTGGACTCCTTGGAGTTTCAACACCGGGTCAAGGGTTCGAGTACCCATGGTGGTGAAATCCCCCGGCGTGCGTGTGTGGAGTGTGTGCGTGTGGCGTGAGTGTGTGGGGGTGTGTGTGCGTGTGTAAAACAAAAAAAAAAACGACCATCTATCATGGATTAATTTTTTCATATCTATTTACTTAATTGAGCTATATCTTTGCTATAGAAGTAATAGGGATCTGAAAGTATCCATCTTAGGTTATACAGACTTCCAATCGATTCACATAGTTTTAGAAGCGAGAACTTGTTTACCTTGACTTTTTTTCTAGTATCCCTTGTTGCATTAAAACTTCACTCTTAGACCTTTCTCCCCTCTCCCTAGCTTGCACGCGCTGAAGCTGCAGGTGTAAACTCTTGTTTGTATCCAGTCTTGTAATTTGATCACCCTAAAGCTAGTATCCAATCGTGGGCATAGTCCATTATAACACCTATACCATTTGCATAATATAGAGTATTAACCAAATACGCGTAAGACTCCGAGAGAGATATTAATAAAATTAGGGTTTTGTCTTCGTTGTCGATCTTCACCTCTATGCTTATCAACTTGCAAAACAATTTATTAAAGACGTTAATATGCTTAAAGAGATCCGACCCTTCTGCCATCTTTAGAGCGTAAAGTTGTCCCTTCAGAAATAAATTATTGGAGAGTACCTTCGTCAGGTAGATGCTCTTCATCTTCGATCATAATCCTTCCATGGTCATCTTGTTGATAACATTATAAAGAACTTCATTAGCCAAGCACAATTGAACTGCGTTAATTTCCCTCGAATTAAGTTTATCCCAATTATCTTCTTTCATAGTTTGAGGACGATGTACTTTTCCAAGAAGTGTCTGCTATAACCCATGTTGAATTAGGAGGGCTTTCATGTTCAACCTCTATAATTATTTATTTATTATTATTATTATTTTTAAAGTGTGAACTTCTCTATCTCGAATTTCACATTCGATCCCTTCGAAGTCATGTATTAGATTCAATATAAAAAAACTCCAACAAAAGCCTACACTCTAATACCACTTGTTGTGCGCAAATGATACACGTTGGGTGCAAAAGTAACCTTAGATACGAATCAAACAAGCAATAGAGAAATGAAAATCCAAACAAACACATAAATTTTTACATGAAAAACCCTTACGGAAAAAATAAAAAATAAAAAATCATGGCACAAAGCTATGATCAATCCACTATTATCAGAAATTACAAGATATGTAACAACTTATATTAGAAACCCTAGATTTTCCCTTTAAACCCTAGAAAATTTATACTAGTCTCTAGAACATCTCTAGCATTAACCCTAATCACATCTACGAATATACTTATATAATGCCATACAAAGTCGGGAAATAAAACCAGAACTTACGCAAGAACATACATGCCCATTCGATCAACCCGACTTGACCTTCGGTTAACCAAAACTACCTTGGTTGAACCAAGAAAGAAATTTGCACCAAATTAAAGACACTTGATAAATACTATCCATCCTTGACTTGAACTTTTTTTTTTTGTAGCCACTCTTTTTCCAAGCAATTGATGGGATGGTTATGATTTCCTGAAAAAAGTGACTCTTCATAAGCAATATATGATTAGATCCAAAAAAAGATTTTGAAATTGTTATGTGGATGCATTTTTCGTAAATGATCTGGGCTATCCCAATTGAAGGCTAGTGATTATACACTTAGGATTGTTGGATTAGTGAGATATTTACATGGTAGCCTAAAAATCTGTTGAACTTACTTTACAGTCTAGATCAAGCGTTGGATTGTTGAAGTGTCTCAATGCAATCTCTGAGAGCACTGGGGCATAACACCTCTTTTTTTTTTTTTTAATAGAAGAAATAACCATAAGAACTTTGCAGCTCACAAAGTTTTTGCTCACAAAAACTAAGATGAGGGAGGATCTGAATGCCTTGAACTTGGACGGTCTCACAGCCTTGGATATTTTACTGGATAACTGTAGCGACTCGATGGATATGAAACTTGAAGGGATACTCCAAGGCACTAGAGCGATAAGAGGACGAATGATACATTTCACGGGAGACAATTGGGCAATTGAACGATCGCCTCCTACCAAGAATAGGTGGAAGAAGGGCGAATTAATGGTGGTTGCAACATTGATCTCTACTATCACATTCCAAGCTGGAATCAACCCTCCCGGTGGGTTTTGGCAGGATGATATGGAGGATTCACAGGACAGTTCTAAATTCCACAGTGCTGGGGGGTCGATCATGGCCCATAAATATTCAAGCCTATACATATTATTCACAATTTTCAATGTGGTAGCATTCATTGCATCATTGATAGTAATCTTATTGATGGCAAGTGGATTCCCTCTCAAGCTGCGTGCCTTGGTGATGATCACATGGTTGAGCATGTCTTCAATGATCGTTGCTTATGGGCTAGCCATTTTTACTATCACCACTGGAGAACCCTTTCCTTTTGGCTACATCATTCTCGGTTCGTTACTTGGGTGGCTCTTATTGAATGGTCTACTCTTTGCTGCACATTCCTTTCACTCCATTATAAGGTTTTTGAGTAAACTTATATCCCTCATATATATGTGTATATACAGAAACAAGCCACTTTTAATGAATGTGACCAATGTTAATGTTGGGCACGATGATGTTGAGATCGGGATTAAACACAACTAACGTACATGCGGATGCATATATGTGTATTTATATTAATGTGTATTGCTTTTCTTTGTTGTACCTTAGGGTTTTATTACTACATGTACCATGGAGTTTGTGATCAAGTCCTCTTTTCAAATAAAGCTATGCTTCTAAAGGCTACAAATATCTTAGATGGTAAGGAAAGCCTTTAGGTTATCCTATATATATATATATATATATATATATATATATATCATCTCTCCGTGCACGAGAATTTGACCATAGTTTCTGAATTCCTTAGAATAGCTTTCCTAGTACCAAAACACAATAGAAACAGTATTTTTCTCAGAGAATGTCTCCCAGATTCTAGGGAGATAAATGCCTTAAATGTACATTTGCAAATTGCAATGTCTATTTGACAATGATATTCAATCATTTAACAAACTGTAGTGTCAGAAACAAACAATTAGAAAAACATCATTGAAAACGAATTTACTCTAAAAATTAAAATGGACAGCAGGAAAGAAAAAATTTCTGCAAGTCCATAGCTAAAATTTCTGCAGGTCCATAGCCGCGGTTGATATGAACTGGGTTTAAGTAGATACTAAAAATCCAAAAAAGTTTGAAATTCAACTACATAAGATCCAAAGTAACATACTCATGGATCCCAAAAATGAATCATATCTAAATCTAAGGTGTACAACAAAATAAGAAAATAGTAATAATTAAATATCCATAAAATAAGATACAAATATTTCCTAAATCAAATTTGTAAGTAAAACCTGAAAATCAACAAAAACCCATTTGAATATGTGACTTTCAGAACAATTGATGGATCCGCAGAATATAACAAATAAAATATCAAGAGAAATGATACTCGGTTTTTAGATAGCAACGAGCTGAATTTGATGGTCTAAGCAACTAATAGAGAAAAAGAAGAACACGGGATCTGCCAAAAGCCAAATATATGGGAGTAAGATGACAGCCCAGGTTAATTTATCAGCTACAGAAAAATCAGAATCAGCAAAAGAAGAAAAAAGAAGGAAAAAAATAAACTTGTATTGTTAGGAAGGAAACTCGTACATGAATTTAACTCATACATGAACTTTGATTTGTTTTTGGATTTGAATTTGAAATGAGATTATTGAACTCCCATCTTGATGGTATATCAGAACATCATGTGTAGTAAAGTGAAAAAACTTGCTTATGTCAGGAAGGAAACTAAATGAACTTTTCTACTTTTTGGTTGGTTGATGATGATGACATAAGTAGAAAAAACTCAGGAAGGAAACTAAACTTGCTTATGTCAGGAAGGAAACTAAATAGAAACCAACATCATCAGTAACAAGCACTGGTGGCAAGTTTTCTGTGACGAACTTAAGCGAGCCAAGATCATATGTGTGGGTTCCAAAAATGGTAAAATGAATGGTAACTTACAGTAATGCAGACAATCACATACACCAAAAACTAAACAATGAAAGAAAATCAACATTTGATGGTCTAAGTAACTATTAGAGAAAAAGAAGAACACAGAATCTGCCAAAAGCCAAATATATGGGAGTTAGATGACAGCCCAGGTTAATTTATCAGCTTCAGAAAGACCAGAATCAGCAAAAAAAAACTGAAAGGAACCATAATATATTATTTATTCGCTACTATTTAATACTATGCAACATACTGACTTTCAACTCCAACCACAATTTTATACTGAGGCTAAAATTCCTGTTTGTGACAAACAGGGAACTTCCTCTGTTTTGCACCTTGTTGGTTCATGCGAACCCAAGTTGTCTCAAAAAAGAAAATGGGGAATAATGTTAGATTATTATGCCTCCTAGAAGTCACTTCATTTTTCTAACCTCTTTCTTGGTGCACATTCAGTTTTGGGTTTCACAAATACTGAATTACATCAGTCTAAAGTTGAAGAAAATTTCCTCAACAACATAGATAAGATAATATCATCTGATAGAAGAATGGGGTGCCTGTATGCTAATCCAAACCGTCCAAAATGAGATGCGTGATGCATGCATAGTCAGAAAAAAAAAAAAATAAATAAATAAAAATAAATTCAAAATAAGCGACAGAAAAGCAGAAAAAAATATCCAAATAACTATAAAATAATCAAAATCCGAGCACAAATTATATCCATCCATGTCCTGAAAAATCCAAATCAGCTACAGAAAAATCAGAATCAGCAAAAATAAATAAATAAATAAAATAAAATAAAAATCAGATGCATCCATAGCAAACAGTGAGCTGATCAAACACCATTTAGCCTTTGGAGATGAAAGATGGGATTTGGTCATGGAAATGCAAACGAGGGAAGTTGAGATGGGTCAAACTAGTGAGCTGATCAAACCTAGAAGGGATTGGAGAGGGATCGAAGTTATTAACAGTGAGGTTGAGCTTCGCTGTTACTGTGGACGTTGCGGTCACTGTTACTGTCATTGAGCACCTTGGATAAAATTGATGAATTCATGAAGAAATTTATGGATAAGTTTCATGGCGGCTGCCAACCTAACGCAACCCTCCTTTCTCTTGGATTAGACCTGGTAATGAGAGCACAAATTTCCCACAGGCTCTATGTAATAGTCTATTACTTTTCCCAATTAGTTGGGCTAAGGCGATGTTGATGACAACGACGACGGCGATGAAATTACAATCGCCTAGACCAAAAAAAAAAAACAAACTCTAGAATAAAAATCCAGTTATAGCAAACCATTTGATTGGATCCAATCACAGACAAATGTCTTGTGTCATACATACAAGATGAGGTCAATCTATGGATATCACTTGTTAAGTAAAATACATAAAAGAACTGTTGCCAATTCCTAATAAATGTATCTTCCTACATCCACTACATGGCAAAACTTTTATCAAACTTGGGACCTTAAAAAGGGTATTTTTTTTGGATCATTGGAACTGGAAGCACGGTCATTCCACTAATAATTTTCAAAATAATTTTAACAATCCTCAAAAGAAAACACTGTGGAAAGAAAGAAAGAAGAAAAATGTATCTTACCACTAAAAAAGCTTGATAGTCTTCACAAATCTTGACAATCTTCAAGCAAAAACAAAACCTAATTACCTGATTGCTGAAACATTAGAGCAAAAAGAAGCCAAAAAACCTCAGCTTAACAGGAAATCCCAGCCTAGCTGATGCAAACCAATTTCTGAGAAAAAAAAAACTAGCAGAAAAAAGGCTCCTAAAATCTGATTAAAAACATTTAAAAAGCAGCAACCAAACAACCAATAACCTGTCATAAAATCTGAAGCACCCATAAGATCCCTTCTAAAAAAAATCAGATCACATTGCCAAATAAGCAGCAATGATTCTCAAGCCAAACTCCAGAGAGAGAGTCTCTTTCTTAAAGCCACATGGGGATTACTCTCATTAATCAAGACTTATTCTAAGACTGAATCCTCAGGAAATGTCTGCATGAGGTCTCCATAAGGAGAAAAATTGCAAACTACAAATTTTGGAGATGTATAGATTTGTAACTCTGTTAGTTCGGTTGTCATTCTATATAAAACTCATAATCTTGTACTTTTAGGGGATCATTTCACTTTCAGCAGGTAATATTTCTCTTGATGTATCAATCTATGCTGTCTGAAGACCCAATTGTTGCTCATTGTTTATTTCTACCCGGCAGAGGCCTGTGTTCCAACTTTTGGTTTTTGGCAGCAGCATGCAATTTGCTTCCAACTTTAAATCCGTCTTCTTTTACCCAAAATAGTCTCTATCCTTCTTTTCTTTTTTATCAGATGTCTCCTACACTTTAAAAGTCGGAGAGGAATTTTCTTTTATCATGCAACTTCCTTGAGTGCATGTAGATCTATGTATGGATTGGATGCAACTCTGCAAAATTTGGATATTCGTATGCAGCAGCGAATTGGGAGCGGGTTAGGTGAGATCCGGATCCATCAAAAGTGGGTGGGACCCCTGACTCTGACTCTGGGTCTCACAATGATGTGTCTTAAATCCACACCGTTCAACCATTTTGAAAGCTCATTTTACGGAATGGTCCAAATAAATGAAGTTGACTCAAATTTTAGGTGGACCACACCACAGGAAACAGTCGTGATTGAATCCCCACCATTAAAAACTTTATGGTTTCCACTGGAATATTTATTTCCCATCCAACCTGTTTATAAGGTCATAAACACCTACATTAAGAGACAACGGAAATATCATCTTGATCCAAAGCTTTTGTAGCCCACAGGAAGTTTTTAATGGTCAATCACCACTGTTTCCGGTACTATGGCCCATTTGGGATTTGGAACCGCTTCCTTTTTTGGATCATGTCCTAAAATGAGCTTTCAATACAAGGCGTGGATGTAGTCACATAAAATCTGGAGCGGATTAAGTGGCCCCCACAGTCAGGGTCCCAACCACATGGCCCAATAAAATTTGGAGTGGATTAAGTGCCACCGCAGCCTCACCCAAGAGGGTGCAGCCCTTACCGTGTGGCCCACCTTAATGTATATATTCTACATCTACTCTGTCCATCTGTTTTCCTGCTACAGGCGTGTGAGCTTGACAGTGTAAGACGAACATTGTAGGAGTAATTACCAAATGAAATACAGACATTAACCCTTGACAATATGTTACCAAATGGAATCAATAAACAACTAAAATCAGCACAAGACATTAACCCTTGACAATATGAAAACAAATGCAGCAAACAATGCGCCCAACGTAAGATAAGAAATCAGCAATTAATATGTGAAATAAATGAGCCGGAAAAAAAAGAAAAGAAATAAAGATAGGGAATCGACAATGCAAATTCCTAAAAATGGATTCGACAACGCAAATCCCTAATTAGGGATTTGTATTCAACAAAGCATATTCCTAATCAAGTATTCTAAATTGCATAAAGCAACAACAAGAAGAGAAAATCCTTACATCATACTTGAGAATCCGAGATTTATGAGCAGCCGAAGGCTAAATTGTAGTAAAGGGCCGAGAGAGAGAGAGAGAGAGAGAGAAGGCTAAATTGTAGTCAAGGCCCGAGAGAGAGAGAGAGAGAGAGAGAGAGAGAGAGAGAGAGAGAGAGAGAGAGAGAGAGAGAGAGAGAGGGAAAGCACGCAAGAAGGAGAGGGAAGGGAGAGGCAGAGAGAGTCAGCGCAGGAAGGGAAATGAGATTAGGGGTTTTGTCTTTTGATTTTATAGGGACCCTTTGCCTGCGGCTGTTAAAACTGGTCGCTGGCAAAGGGTAACCCCATCCATTGGGTAAGGCCTGTTTTGTTGTAGTGTATATATATCTGTAAATTTAAGGGTTACATATAGCAGTTGGAAATTCTTAAATGGTGACTGTCTCCCTCTCTCACTCTCTCTCTCTCTCTCTCTCTCTCTCTCTCTCTCTCACTTGAATGGTGACAAATTTTATTGAAACCAAAGAAAAAATACGAAAGTGTTAAAGAATTGCTGATAGTGAGTGACCCTCTTGATACTCTGTTTCAAGTGAGATTACCCGCCATATTGTTAGTGCCTTTAGAAATCAAAGAATGTTCATGACCCAATCATTCTAAGAGAGATTTGATCTGATAGAAAATTAAGCGGTCACAAAACAATATCAGATCCACCTTTATAAGGAAGCATATTGTTTACAGGCTCTGCCTTTTCTCGAGGATCATCAGCCATGTCTTTAGAGAAATTAACAGTTTTGCATATGCTCTATCTAACATGGGTGCAGATTCTAAAGAAGAAAATGCTGCTGCCTCCATGGTTTGATACTATAAAGGAAAAAGGTGCAGTTAGGAAGATTAGATTTAGGAAAGCAAGGTTGATTTGTGTCGAGTAATCTTGTAAATTCCGTGTTGTTCTGCGGTTTATCTGGAGTTAATCATGTACGAGTTGATTTTGGTATTAATAGACTCTTATGTACAAAATAAATAAATAAATAAATAAACATTGAACTGAGCTTGCTAGGACTGGAAAACACCAACTTGCTTAAGAAAACCATAGCATAGTCCAAACATTTCCAGGAAACACCATATAATTGAACGTGAATATTATTTTCAAGGATGGGATGCTCATATCTGTATATTGTCCCTGTCTTTCAGATATTGAGAGTCATATTTCATGTTTCCATTCTCGTAAGTATTCGAGTATAATAGCTTGAATTCTGATGCAAAAGTGAATTGAATCTCAGACATTCAATTAAATGAAGGCAATATGATAAATGTTAATGATTTGGAGTTGCCTTTGAATTGCCATTTCATTTCTTTTAAGTGCAACTTGAAAGTAAGGTAATTGCAATTTGGAGCCCACACCCCTCAATATAAATGCTAAGGAAACTAGAATATGGTTATTCCTGCTTTATTTGACTCCTAATTTCAATTCAGTTAGTCCATCTAAAAGCATAAGCTCCAATATCATAGTAGTTTGTAAGAGTCACAATATGATGAACAAAATACACGTAAATATCTCTTTCTTCCCCTGAGTCTCAAAACCTGTTAAGGTCTTTTCTCAATTGGTACAAATTGTAGATTAATGCATGGCCTTTGAAGGGTTGAATCGGATTGGTGAAGTTGAAGAAATGAACTATAAATCTACAATGCATTCAATGAAGAATATTATCAATAGAGCTTTGCTAATCACTTCTGAACTTTTGTCCATGAGAAAAAAGAAGCTAATTGGATCCTCTTTTATGGAATATGCATATTACCTACAACAAAATTACCTTAATGTAGATCAGCCCGAGTTTGGCCCATTTAAGTTATTGGGTCTAAAAGCAAATAAGGCCTTTGATTTCAGGCCCAAGCTTGCACATTAACATTATACAAGGGCCTATAATCCTCCGCTTGAGCATCAATATAACATTTTACAAAACATGAGAATGGCCATGTGATTGGTGCCCATGGATTGACTTACATTCTCATTTATTTTTGAAAAGCATTACAAGCTGCACATCTGGTGTAAATTTAGGCATATGCAATTACAAACAAAAGAGAAGTGTAATTGGAAAAACCTTTGGCTGCAATTCTACACAATCAGCAAAATCAGCATCAGCAACCAACTCTGCATACAGAGGTCGTAGTCTTATAATCACTCGAACTCTTCCAAGAACTGTCCCAAGCATCCAAAGAAAAGAAAAGAAAAAACAGAATTGATCATAATTAAATTAAAAAAAAAATCCAAACTACAAAACAGATAAAACAAAAACTATAATATTGGAATCATAGTTTAAAAACCTGAAAAGTCAAACTAGATTTGAGTCAAAGAGTAGGTTAAGTTCTATTGAGTCTTGAAGACCATGAATTTTTTGAGTTATCAAACTATGATGGACTAGAACTCCCAATATTCAGATGCTAATGAGACACCCTTTTTCCAGGCAGGTCAACCAATTAGCCTTCTAAGGAATATAGAGAAAAGATACAACAATCTTTTCTTTTCTTTTTTTCCTTCTTTATATCAAGAATCCTGACAATATGATAAGATATAACAAGAGATTTTTATTAAGAGATAATCAAAGAGGAAATAATTCCAAAACAGAGCCTCATGGATACCACCTTCTTTAACAGTAACATGTGCAGCAGATCCATTTCAGCTTATGGTTTTTAATGGTGTAAACAATATACAAATTTTATGGCATGGGCCAAAAGATGAACCATATACAAATTTCAGGTGGGCCACAACATACAAAACAGTGGTGGAAGACCATTATAAACTTTTTTTTTTTTTTTGTGGGTCATAAAAGTTTTGATCTAATCTTATCAAAACAGGTTGGATACTAGCAGATGGCAAGTCAAAAATGATAGTGTTGGAAATATGTAAATACTCATGAAAAAGCTGGACAAAAGGAAAGTTTAACATAGCCATAAAGATATTTGCACAAAGAAAGCTTCAAATTGATTAATTTAAAAATAAAAAAAGATATTTATATACTGTTTACTACTCCAAACAAACAATATCAACTCACCTAAGGCCCTTTTTGGTAGACACCTAAAAAATGAGTTAATCTCATTTTGGTTAACAAAAACTATGCATTAATCTTGATCTCTAATAGATAATGAGTTCATGTTAAAAGTGATTATGTGATACAGATAACAATCTCTAATACATAATTATTGTTAACGAAAATGAAATGAACACATTTTTGCATCTATCAAACAGGTACTAAATGTGTCGAATAAAATTGCAGATTCTACTAAACAAAAAATGTGAAGTAGAATTGCTTAGTCTATTTGTTCCTAATATTAAGAAGCATGAGAATTAACCTCTTTTAAGACTAAGATTATTGGCATTGTTAAGCCAACATTTATTACATTATTAAAAAGCCATAGCATAGATCTAAGCAAAAATTGTAATATTGTAGCTTGAAAATAGCTTTTTTCTTTCCAAGTTAAAAGTGAATTAAAAAAACAAAAAAACAAAAAAACAAAAAAAACAAAAAACTAAAGAAAATAAAACAGAATAAAGGAAAAGAAAAAAAAAAAATAGTAGTGAATGTAACAATCAATCACATTAAGGCAATATGCATATCAAAAAATGAGACGTAAAACGCAATATGTAGGATCCCATTGCTTTATGTAAGGAATTTGAGAAGCTCTGCTAAATTTTAGTACTGCTGTGAAGTGAGCAGATAGCAGCTTTTCATGTTGGTGACAAACGCACTGTGATCAAAAACCTTATAGGGCTATTTAGCATGAGTAAGTTTTAAAAAGCAAAACAAATAAATAACAAGCAGTAGCAGTGATATAGTGAGACCTATCACAAAATAGAAAAACATTTTAGGATATTCCTCAAGCATTGATGGTGCTCAAAAATCAAATGCCTTGCGCTAAATGGAGGAAAATTCTTCATGGTGCACTTTTTATAAATTTTTTCTTTTTTCTTATGAGGAATGAAAATTTATTAAAGAAACTAAAAGGATAGAAAAACAAAAAGGTGGATATTGAAACACCTATACAACGTCCACAAAAGACAAAGCAACATCAATTTGTCCTTTTAACCTATGCAAATTTGGTCCATAATAATAATAAATGCCCATCAATCCATCAATCAGATTTTATAGTTACTATCTATCTATAGTGGCCTATAATTTGTACATTTAACCTATGCATTAAGTGAGACCCACCATGAAATGTTCCAAAAATCAAGTTTAAAAAATGAAAGAATGAGAACTGAGGCACGTTTGGAGACACTTTTGGGCCCCTCTCCCTATTCAATTCAATGCCGGAGAAGTACTATTTTACAAATTGAGCAATTTCATGTTTGCCTTTAAAATGGCACATTCATTGTCTGGAAGGGAACTTCTATCTTTTGAATGTTTTTAGTGTTTATGTGTATTGAACTTGACAATATTGAAGATTTTTCTTAGTTCATTGAGACACTTGTGGTAGAAAAAATCTCAAAACAGAAGGCATGGCCCGAACTTCATTTATTTTCCAATTTCCAGCACATGGCAACAATACTAACAAATATTTCCTATCAGTCAAAGACTAAATGGACAGAAGGATTAGATAATAATTTGATTGAGTGGATAAGAAAATGATATCCAATTATCAAATCTATATATTCATCTGTAGAAAACAAAATTCATATAAAAAACAAAACAACACTGAACTTTGGCATGCTTTAAGAACTGTTTGGGTATATCCCAAAATCACAACTACATTTGCTTTTTAGTGGTCCACCGAGCACCTGGGACTGTGCACAAACAGGAACTACATTTCGCAGGCTCCCATTATCTGTCCCAAACTGATGGCCAAACCCTTTCCACTCAGGGCAACTGGAAACTATCCGACAATATACCTGGGAACAAAAGCATCTTGCTCATCCAGATTCAGGTCACTCAAGTCTAACATACTATTAAGAGTCATTAAGAAGCCATAACTTCAAAATGCATATGCCAACCCTAAAAGGGTTTCAACAATGCATATTTCTAATCAAGTATTCTAAATTGCAGAAAGCAAAAGCAAGAAGGGAAAAACCTTACATCATACCTGAGAATCTGAGATTCACGATCAGCGGAAGGCGAAAATGCAGCAAAGGGCCGAGGAGAGAGAGAGAGAGAGAGAGAGAGAGAGAGAGAGAGAGAGAGAGAGAGAGAGAGAGAGAGAGAGAGAGAGAGCGTGCGAGAGGGAGACGGAGAGGGAGGGAGAGCGAGTGGAGAGGGAGAGCTTGAAGGAGTGAAGAGGGGGCGCAGGTGGGTTAGGGCTTTTTTTTTCTTCTTTCTATAGGGACCCTTTGCCGGCGGCTGTTAAAACTAGCCGTCAGCAAAGGGTAGCCCCATCCGTCGACTAAGGTCTTTTTTCTTGTAGTGGAAGTCGTTGTTAGTGCACTCACCGTGCACACCATGTTTGTTAATCACGTGAATATTTGTGTCAAGTAGTCAGATGAGTCCTTGACAAATGAAGACCAACGATGCAATTAGAGCAGAAGCCCAAGCTACAAGTTCAGAATACAAAGAAGCTTCTACGATTTGGATCTTGCCTCTAGATGATCCTAACCCAAATAGAAAAACCCACTTAGATCATCTATTCAAGCCATTCTAAGTCTATATTTTCTACCATTATAATGTTGCCTGTAAAAGGTTCAAAGTTGTTGAATGAATTGCTGAACAAAAATTCAAATAGGAAAATCTGTTCCAATTCGGTTGGTAAAGGTGCCACCGAATGGCACCTTCGGTACCACAGAAATGTTACTTGGTACCACCGAAGATACCTTCGGTATTACCGAGAGTACCCAAAATAGTCTAGCAGCCTTCAAAGCTAATTCGGTACCACCGACTGCTACCGAAGAATAAAGTTCAGTCGTACCGAAAGTGACAAATACCATCCAACAACTTAAGGATCTAATTCGGTACTATCGAGTAATATTTCGGTACTACCGAATTTTCACTCGATAACACCGAAAACTAACTGTTATAGATCTGTTGGGGCCTTTTCTTTATAAATATAGGACCCAGAACTTTATAGAAATTGCGGATTTAGGCAATTTAGAGTCTTTAATGTATCCCAAGCTTATCCCACTAATTCTAAACCGTAACATCTCAGATTTTTCCCAACTTGGCGATGGACATCTTTAAGCACTGGATCGATCATAACACTTTATTAACTTCTCAAAACTCAATCCCAAAGTCTAAAATCTATTTTTAATTCATTTCCTTCAAAATCTCACCTTTCACCGCCTTATTCTTCAAATTTTTCTAAGTACTTTCATATTAAACACAAATCCTAAAGTTTAAGTGATGAAGAACAATATTTAAACTAAAATTTACTATAAATAGTAAATAAATAAATAAAATGAGTTTTTTACCATTAATCTTTTCGAATATCATGAAATAAATAGGTTATTTGGATAGAACAGCTTCTCCTACCCCAAAATCATATATTTCACATCACGTAACTCATTCCGGATTGAAAGATACACCCATTTTAAATATCGGGTGGCGAAACCACCACCAGACAGTGATGCATCGCGGTTCAGTGGGCCGGGCGGGCCACAGCGGTCCGGGCAGCCCATTTTTTTATAGTTTTTCATTCAACTTCAAAAAGTCATATCTCTCTTGACATAACTCCGATTTAGGTGATTCAAAAGAAAAATTGAATCTTTATAAGTATAGTTTCATATAAAAATAAGTGAAAAATATAATAAAATTTTTAATATAGTTAAATATAGGTTGTTGTGACAACTGTCCAAAAATTATTAGTTTGGACAGTTGCTACTTCTAGAATTTTTAAAATTTTTCTACAGCATGAAATCTAATGAAATTTGGTAGAGATGAAGTAGACTTGATGACGAACTACTAACCACTAAAAACATAATTAAAATAATATACTAACTAAAAGTGTCAAAAAGGGGCATAGAACTACCCTAGGACCTTATTCTATCATAATTAGGGTGGAATTTAATTAAGTACTAAACTAAACAATCGATGAATTTTGCTTGAACCACTTTCTATACAAGCTATATGACCCAAAACCATTAAAATCACTAAACCAACATTACTTAAAAACCTAGGGGTAATCTCAAAACCCAGTTGCTCATGGGAGCACATTGGAACTCCGTATCGGACCTGGACCATGCGTTGAAAGTCCGACGATTGTAAAACTATAAGCTTATGACCGCCTTATTGGGCTTGACAACCATCACGGGAATTGAGCTCAAATAGTATCCAGAAATGCACAACTTGGGCCCTGAGCAAAGTGTGTGAGAAACGCGAATATCTTCAGAAAATGAATTTAAATTTAAGTAATTTGGGCCGTTCGCTTGTGGATCAAATTTAAGGTCTAGATTGTCAGATTTTGACCCAACTATACCCTTGGATCAGGAAAATTTCCCTACACAGGTCAGTGTACTTGTGGCCCTGATCGAGCGACGATAGCAGTTGAACTGAAACTGGTCCTCCACGGTCGATCCACAAATCCGATCAGACTGAAATCTTAACCTGGCTTAGATCCATTGTCAGGAAACTTGCCCCTGACCGTGTGTAGGTAATGGACCTCCAGATGAGCTCCGTTGGTCCGAAACAGATGCCTTTTGGCTATAATCTAAGTATACCATGGCCCTAGGGCCATTTGCATCAGTTCTGGGCCTATATAAGGACCTTAACCCACCCCTCTCTCATTCCATACGAATTTCCTAACCGTAGAAGAGAGAAGAGAGAAAAGAGAAAGAGAAAGAGAAAGTGAGGAGAAGTGAGAGAGAGTTGTGGTTTGATGCCGGGATTCATTCCTGCCACTCCACGGGCTGAATCCCTTCTCCTGTGTCGTTACACCGACGAATTCAAATCCATTTATAGGTAAGAAATCCTAATCCTAATCTATTTTAGGCATCTAAGTAGATAAATTGACAAAATAGCTAACCTATTTCATGATTCAGGTAGTTATTGTGCCGTAGACAAAGACATAGTGTTCAAATTGAGCTCGGTACGGGTTTACTAGCGAAAGGTGCAGACTATATATAAATGTTTAGGTTATGGTTTTTAAGGCTTTCAATGTTACCAATGATTTATGTTTGACTTGATTGCTGCCATATGATCTTAGGTATAATGTATTCGATAAACTATACATGTGTGTGAACTATGTGATTATATAACGCATTTCAGGTGTTTGTTGAAATGTTTTAATGAACTTGAAATTATGATTCTTGCTTGCTATGACTATTAAGCTAGAATACATGTTTGTTGTACATATGAAAACTCCTTTGTAAAAGAATTTGCCATAATATATGTGATAACTATTTTAGTTTATGTATGTTGAAATGTGTAGTCTAAGTGTTTGCTAAAATGTTTGAATGAGAAATTGCTAGTTGAATTGTATTTAATAAGGGTGTTGAGATATGATTCTCAATTATCTTATCAATACTTATAGTCTCCTACATATAATCTAAATTACTGCTACGTGATTTATGGATGAAATGCATATAGATGATTACACGTTCAATGTGTTTGTTAAAATGCTCAAATGGGATTTGTTTTTGAAATGTTCGTTAAATGCTTATATGATTCTCATGTGTATCTACATGTTATCTTTGAATATGATTGGGACTACTTTCTGGTCCAGGCAATCGGTAATAGTTCTCGATTGAGTGGCCTAACTAGTCGCGCCACAGTTAGAAAGTTCGACGAATTCGGGTCGCACAAGGATTGTCGGCGGTGGCTAGGTCACATGGGGTGCTTATGCACTCTATGTCAATTAAATCAGCGTGTGCTCGTACCAATCGAACTTGTCAAATAACCCGATTGGCCTATTGTATGTTCACCATGTATGGACGCTACTGCTTAAACCTAAAGTGCCCCTTACCAATGTAAAGACTCATTTCAATCATGGTACCTCGATCCACTAAGACTCATGAGCCGGACATGGTGGTATGGGACACCATGGTCGAGCTGTCAGCCTACGCTGGGGTGACGAGCCTCCCTCGTAGTGACCAGTGAGCAACCCAAACTCGTGAGCCAAATACGGTGGTATGAGACACTGAATTCGAGCTGTCGGCCTAAGATCAGGTGACGAGCCTCTCGTAGTGACCTCGAGTATACACTATGACTGCACTAAGGTGATGAGCCTTCCCGTAGTGACCTTAAGTATAAAACAGGCATACCTCGACGCAGCTTGGCTGTGATCCCCAATCGGGTTGGTGACGAGCCTTCGAAAATAGACTACAGTTGGTAGGGCGTTGGTGTTGTGACCTTGAGTATGAATTATGTCTACACTGAAGTGACGAGCCTCCCGTAGCAACCACTAGTATAAACTCGCAAACTTGCCTATCGTATGTGATTAACTAGGATTGACGACCTTAGATGGATCATTATTTGGGTTAATGATATAAAGGGAGGTACCTTAGCTTCGCGAACTTGTTGTTTGGATAAACTTAATTAAGAACTTGGCTAACACAATCAGGCACCGCATTATATGTGCTTTGGCGAGGAAGCGTATGTTTAACGGGAGTGTTGCATGCGCGACCGTGAGATGATGTCGCAGAGGGAGTGTAGGCGAGGGCATACATCATTATTGCATACCATTCTTGCATTAACAAGAGTAATTAGGACCTGATTGTTGTATTGCTTTATCATTACTGCATGACTAAATTGATAACATGTTAACCTTTACTTTATAGTTCTACTGAATTAGCTACTCATTCCCACCTGGGACGACACCACCCAGACTCTGGATTAGATGCAGGCGATGGTGAAGCCTATACAACGGGGTTGGACTTCGTAGGCGGGGAGAAAGGATTCTTCTATGTTCAGCTCTCAGACGGATCTATGTAGACCCTATGCTGATTCGATGCAATTACAGTGACTTATGGATTAATTGGATACTTACACTTTGATAATTTGTAAATTTTGGAATCATATATGTATATATTCAGCTTGGTAACATACTCATACTCTAGAGGTTGTGAAACACTTATATACTTTACATATCTATTACAATCTTCTACTTGCCTAATTATATTAACTTTAGAATATGATATGTTGTTTCAGTATAATCTCACTCATGTTTAATACATTGCTATGGATGACATCTAAAACATCATTATCCATGTTGCATAAGTGATGCGTTCGAACTCGGGAGTAAAGCTTTGCTCAACCCTCGATTTTCAGGGCGTTACATAGACTCTATCCACATGAGATTCATGCTTTCTTCATTGTAACTCCTCACTTCAATGAGTATTCAAAGCTCCTATTGATGAAGAACATGATCTCGAGCCTCCTCTAAAGTACTGTAACGCCCTAAAAATCGGGGGTCGAGTAGGGGCCCAACTCCCGAGTTCCAATATATCACTTATGCAACATAGATAATGATGATTAAATGTTGACTGTATTAGTGTCTTAAACATGAGTGAGATTATACCAAAACAACATATCATACTCCGTGGACAAATAAAATTTGCAAGCGGAAGACTGTGATAGATTTATAAAGTATATAAACTGATGTAGGACTTCAAAGTGTGAACATGTTACCAGGTTAAGTATATACATGTATACTCCAAAAATGAACAAAGTGAATATACATAGGTGTTCTAAAAGTATAAAAATAACAAGTGTAATGGGGTCTAATCAGCATCCCTATAACCCCGTCAATCAGATCACGGTCTACATAGACCCACCTGATAGCTGCATGTAAGAGAAATTCTCCTCGTCATCGTAAAAGTCCGGCTCTACCTCGAAAGCATCGCCATCATCTACATCTACAACAAGGTTTGGTTGGTGTTTAAAACACCATCCCAGAATGTGGGAGTGAGTGATCAACTCAGTGGAGCTATGAAGTAAAGGTTAACATGTTATCAATTCAGTCAAGCAGTAATGATAAAACAATACAACAATCAGGTCCTAAGTACTCTTATTAATGCAAGGATGGTATGTGATAATGATGCATGCCCTCGCTTATACTCCCTCTGCGACATCATTTTACGATTGCGGCATGCACCCCTTCCTCTGTACACTTTCTCGCCAAAGTACCGTGCAATGCGATGCATGGTCATGTTAGCCAAGTTCTCAATTAGACATATTCATATAGTAGGATTGGGAAGCTAAGGCACCTCTCTTTATATCATATACGTAAACATTGATCCATCTAGGGTCGTTAATCCTAGTAGTCACAGACGATAGGCAGTTTTTAGGTCGCTACAGAGAGGCTTGTCACCTCAGCATAGGCCTGGTTTATACTCTAGTTTACTACGGAAAGGCTCGTCACCTAGACGTAGACCTAGTGTATACTCGAGGTCACTATAGGCTCGTCACGTGATCATAAGCCGACATCTCAAATACAATGTCTCATACCACCGTATTTGGCTCAGGAGTTTGGGTTGTTCACTGGACACTACGGGGAGGCTCATCACCCCAACGTAGGCCGACAACACGACTACGGTGTCTCATACCACCATGCCCAGCTCATGAGTCTTAGCGGATCGAGGTACCAAGGTTAAACGGGCTTTACACTGGTAAATTGGTACCTTATATTCAAACAGTAGTCTCCATACATGGTGAACATACATTAGGCCAATCGGGTTGCTTGATAAGCTCGACTGGTATGAGCGTATGTCGAGCTGATCGACATGGAGCACGTAAGCACTCCGCATGGCCTAACCACTATCGACTAGTAGCATACGACGCGAATTCCTTGAACCTATCTGTGTGGTGAAACAACCTCGGCCACTAACTCGGAAATCATTACCGATCGTCTGGACTACCTCGTAGCCCCAAACACACTCCAAGCAATTGTATACGCATGTAGTAGCCAAAGACAGCATGTGACAACTAAAATCAAATATAAATCTTACTTGAGCAATTCAACAAAACACATACTACGCATGTTACCGTATATAGGCATTTCATCCTTAACTCACATAGTAGTAAGATAGGTTATATGAAGGATACTATAACCATAGTTAAGGAAATTAAAAATCCTATCTCAACACTCTCATTACATACATTTAAACAAGCATATTCACATTCAGGCATTTTATTAAACACTTAAGCTACACATATCATATACATGTAATAAAGTAGTTATAACAGGTATTATAGCAAATCCCTTTACAAATGGTTCACCATATGTACAATAATCATGTATTCTCAGTCAATGAACATGGCAAGAATAAATCATAATTCCATACTCATTCAATTATTTTAACAAACACGTGGAATGCATTAAAATCAACATAGTCTACACACACACACACACACACACATATATATATATATGGAAAACATCGTATCTACGCACATGTGACAGCAATCAAGTCAGTCATAAATCATTACTGACATTGAAAACATGAAAACCATAACCTAAATATTTATAGTCCGTACCTTTCGCCAGTAGACTCGTAACGAAATCAGTTTAACCCTAAGTCTTCGCCTACGGCACAAAAGTAACTTATAGTATGAAATATATTAGCTACTTCAACATTTACTCTATTTGAATCCCTAAAACGGATTAGGGTTAGGATTTATTACCTAAGAATAGAGTCGGAATCGACGGGATAGTGATACAGACAGACTGATTTGGCATGTGGAGTGATAGGATTGAATCCCAAGAACTCTCCCACTTTCTCTCTCACTTTCTCTCTTTCCTTCTCTCTTTACTCTCTTCTCTCTCCTAGGGTTTTTTAAATTCGTATGGAATAGGAGAGAGAGGGTTTAAGGCCCTTATATAGGCCCAGAACTGATGGGAATGGCCCCAGGGCCATGGTATACTTAGGTTATAGCTAAATACTGGCCGTTTCGGTCCAACGGAACTAATATGGAGGCCCATTTTCTATATGCGGTTAGACTTAAGCTTCTTGACATTGGATCTAGGTCAAGTTAAGATCTTGGCCCGATCGGATTAGTGGATCGGCCGCGGGAGACGAGTTTCAGTTCAACGGTCACCGATACTCGATCAGGGTTACAAGTGCACTGACCTGTGTTGAAAATTTTCCCTGATCCGAGGGTGTAATTGGGTTAGATTCTGACGGTTTGAATCCTTAGATTTGTCTTTGTAAGCGAACGACTCAATTCACTTAAGTTTCAGTTCATTTCCTAAAGATATTCACGTTTCTCACACACTTCGCTCCGGGCTCAAGTTGTGCGTTGGATACCTTTAGGACTTAATTTTCGAGATGATTGTCAAGTCTAGAAAGGCGGTCATAACCGTATAGTTTCATGGTAATCAGAATTTTGACGCATGGTCTAGGTCCGATACGGAGTTTCATGATGCTCTTAAGAGCAACTGAGTTTTGGAATGGATTCTAAGTTTTTAGGTAATATAGCGTTCGCGATTCTACTAGTTTTGGGTCTTACAGATCATATTTAAAGTGATTAGTACTAATTTCACAGATAATTTAGTTTAACATTTAGTTAATTCTCGTCTAATTTCTAAAGGATTTGGTCCTTAGTGATTTCTGCCTGAGGTGGTACTCGGGTCTTTATACGGATTTTTTCGAGACGTTACAAGTACAGAGACCAAACCTATTAGCAAATCCATAGTCTTAGTGTTACTCTAGAGCATCCATTCATAACCTTTGATAAGAGATTCAACCCACTCTCATTACCTTGGTAACCTTAATAAGAACATCATATGAAAGGTTCTTAATTATGAAGCTGAAACAACAGGTAAACTACAACATAGGGATCGGGGGAGCATTGGGGAGCTTATTCAAGTACGAAAGAGCGAAGATCAAACAACCCAACACAAGCTACAAAAGAAGACTCAATCTGACAAGTGTCATTATTAAGAGTCCACAAGTTAGTCTCTATCCTTATGTAGGATTGAGGCTAAGAGTTTGTTATCCTCAAACTCGATTAGGTTCCTAGTGTGAGACCTTGGCCTGTGTGCCTAAACATAGGTGCCTTGTGTAGGGACCTTGGCCGGTGGGCCTAAACGTAAGTGCCTTATGTGAGACCTTGGCAAGTGGGCCTAAACGGAGGTGCCTAGTATGGGACCTTAGTCATGGGGCCTAAACGTAAGTTCTTAGTGTAGGACCTTTGCTCGAGTGAAAAGCATAAATTGTGAGTCCTTTGTCTAGGGCTACAAAAGTTAATGGTGAACCTAATTTTAAACCATTCATAGTGAAATTCGGTACACTCTTAGAGAGAGTGCAGTTGTCGGGAGTGGAGTAGGCACATAGTCGAACCACTATAAATGCCTGTGTTTGAATCGATATTTGCGCATCTATTTTATTATGCTTATGTGTTTGAATGCTTAAGTATATAAGCATGATTAGATGAATGCTAAGGATTGATAGGTACAATATTCTATACACACATGTTCACTATGCTATAAGTTAGTCACTTAACTTGCTTACCTCAAGTAGCCTATGTTATTGGATCCTTTATTGGCTTGGAAGCCTTTAGAGTTATGTTGCATTGCTTAGTTTAAAGTGCTAAGTAGTTTTTATTAGGCAATTAGGATATTCAAAGTGGAAAAATAATTGAAAAGTCCTTTTCAACCCCCCCCCCCAAGTACTCCTGGAGTATTCCATACTTCTACTATAGCGGTCTAAACCGCAATTTCAATTGGTATCAGAGCAAGGTTCCTCTTAAAGGGTTTAACAACCTAGAGGGAGATCTTGACAAAAGTAGTATGGATAACAGGGAGTTAAATGAACATCGAATCAATGAGGAAAAAGAAGAAGAAAAAAGAGTATATATGATGCCTATGATCAACTCTACATACATAGCATCAGTATTCTCAGAAAACTTGGTATTTCAGAAAATAAAAATATACAATTGTAAAAAGATCTAGATGAAACATTATGAATAAATACACAAATGATAAATGATCTTCAACAATATCACATTGAAAATGACAAGCTTGAAAGAACATCGATATCTCTTAAGTTTGAAAATCAGAAACTAAATAAACACGTTGAAATTTTAAAATCAGAAAATGAGGAACTCAAAAACGAAAATCACAAACTGAGATTCGATTTAGAAAAGTCAAAATAGTCTGTTGATCTTAGTTACAAAATTTCACAAAGTAGTGAAAAACTAAAAAAACTTCTTGGAATGGGAATAAGCCACAAGGACAAAAGAGGTTTGGGCTATGAAATTGTCAAATCAAGCCCTGTTCCTGCATCACCTATATTCAAGAAAACTGCTACATCTGGAAGCAATACAAAAAACACTTCAATCTGTCATTTTGTGGAGACTTGGGACACTATAAATTTGAATGTCTTGTTAGTGCACTTATTTGCACCTATGTTTGTCAATTATGTGACTAGTTGTGTTGTCACGCCCAAGACCTGGAAATCGGATTCACAGGAATCCCGATCACCGAATCCGGTGCCGACAACCTCTGTAGTACCTTATTCTCAGCTTCCAACGTCCATACGCCAGATTCTGATCTTGGGATCATACACGGAGGATTTTTAATGTACATTTATTTCATAACAAGCATTACCACAAGTTTACCCAAATCACAAAGGCAACATCATCATCACATATCCACTAATATAAACATTTAAATACAGTGTTGAAAGGAAAATACATATGTCAAAAATCAAAGCTCCAAAAGTCTGCTGCATGCTTTAAGCTCAACACTGCTGTAACCTGACGCCACTTGCATGCATCTATCGTGCATAAGCTTATAGAAAGCTTAGAGGGTGGTGAAAGTATGTGCACAAAGTAAGTATCAAGTATGTAATACAATGTCATAAATCATACAATGGAATAAACAGAAATACTGATAAGATACGATATCAGAGTAAGCAGAAATATACTGGTAAGTCCACGAGTCATACAATATCAGAGTACGTAATACAAATCAGCTATACAAATGAGGAGTCAAAGAGAGTCAAATATTAGATGCCGAGGATACAATGCAATATGTAAATCCTATTAAGTCTGTTTTGACCATATAAGTGCAGAAACATAGTAACCCAAAATGCTAAGTACTGCGGATATAATGTAATATGCGGTGCGGATGAAATGACCAAGCTAGAGTGAAGTTGGGATGATAGTACGTAGTATCATAGGATATGGGGTCCATTACAAAGGACTTTTATCCAAACCAGTTCCATACCTAAATTTGGATAGTCAGACTCCATGTGGTAAACTCCTGATCTCAGGTTAGTCGCATGCCCCAACAGAAATCCTGGCCATTGCTAAGGTACACGTAACAAATAGTTGCGCACCACCGGCCCAAGTGGATAATGAATGATTGAGTATGCAACTCCTGCTCAATAAGTCCACATCAGTACGGTTCCTCTCTAGGATCATCATCGGGGTCTAGTATACTCTACACCAGCATGTCGCTCCATCAAGCACACAACTGGATAAGTGGAAGAGACCTCACTATCCACCTGGCCAGTAGTCAGCCAATATTTACCCGGCACGTCGATAGCGGACCTATTCACGAGCTGGTTAAACTCAGCCTAGCTATGCATAGTCCTTCAGGTGGGTAAGGCCACACCCCCTCCCAACTAACCACGACACAGTGAAAGACGCGACTTATAGGAATACGGCTCTCATGCGCTCATATATAACTACTCAGTCTCGAAGTTGGGATGTCCTCTAGTACCAAGAGTGTAATGTCTCAGAAAGATCCGTACAAAGACCCGACCACCACCTCAGGTAGAAATCACTAAGGACCAAATCCTTTAGAAATTAAGTGAGAATTAACTAGTGCTAAACTAAATTCCTTATGAAATTAGTCCTAATCACTTTAAATATGATCTGTAAGACCTAAAATTTGTAGGATCGTTAACACTACATTACCTAAAAACTTAGGATCCATCTCAAAACCCAGTTGATCTCGAGAGCATCATGAAACTCCGTATTGGACCTAGACTGCATGTCGAAAATCCGATTACCCCAAAACTATACGGTTACGACCGCCTTTTTGGACTTGACAACCATTTAAGAAATCAAGTCCTAATAGTACCCAGAAAAGCACAACTTGAGCCCGATGTGAGAAACGTGAATATCTTTATGAAATGAACTGAAACTTAAGTGAATTGAGTCGGTTCGCTTGTAGGCCAAATCTAAGGATTTAGACCATCAAAATCTGGCCCAATTACACCCTTGAATCAAGAGAAATTTCCAACACATGTTAGAGTACTTGTGACCCTGATCGAGTATCGGTGACCGTTGAACTAAAACGTGTCCATCGTGGCTGATCTGCAAATCCGATCGGACTGAAAACTTATCTTGACCTAGATCCATGGTCAGGGAGCTTAAGTCCGATCGCATATAGAAAAGGGGCCTCTAGAACAGCTCCATTGGACCGAAATGACCAGTATTTGGATATAACCTAAGTATACCATGGCCTTGGGGCCATTCCCATCAGTTCTGGGCATATATAAGGATCTTAAACCCTTTCTCTCCCTTACCATACGAATTTTCTAAAACTCTAGGAGAGAGAAGAGAAGAAAGAGAAGGAAAGAGTGAGAAAGTGTGAGAGAGAGTTGGAGTTGCTCCTGGGATTCGATCTCTGCTGCTTCACATGCATAGTTACCACTTTCGTGTCGCTATACCGGTGATTCCGATTTCGTACTTGGGTAAGAAATCCTAGCACTAATATGTTTTAGGGATTTCAATAAAGTAAATGGTGAAATAGCTAACCTATTCCATACTATAGGTTACCGTTGTGCCGTAGACGAAGAAATAGTGTTCGAACTGAATTCATTATGAGTCTACCGGTGAAAGGTACGGATTATAAACGTATACATTATAGTTTTCAAGGCTTTCAATGTCAGTCAATGATTTATGACTGACTTGAGTTATGAGGCCCGTATCCTAGCCCATATTATTCCTTAGGCTTCTGCGGTCTTCTCGGTCAAATTTTGGCAACCCACGATCTGTTATCGATAGTTACGCACAACCTTAAGTCGTGTCCCGTATTTCAAAGTCAGCTCAACCTGAGACTTATACCCTAACGACCGCGCTGTCGCCGCGGTTCCGATGCTGCATCTCGTGAGCCAAGGTGATACCTGGGCCAGGAGATGTGGGCCCACATTCAATTCAAGGAAAACACTGCGTGTTGCAAATTCTAAGAGAATCCATCACATCAAATGTCAAGTACACTCCCATCACTCACCATCACTCACACCCATCCCCAAGTACAACCACCCTACCCAAAAGTTAACATTTTCTTACAACAAAGTACCTACTAACATCACTCACCATCTCTCTCTCCCATCACTTCTCTCCCATCATCTCTCTCTCTCTCTCTCTCATTTCTCCCAAGCTCCATGGGAGCAACTCACGTTCATGGCTTCCATGGGAGAGAGTAGTGTGGCCCACCTTTCTACCACCCGATCCCACCATCCTAAGCCTATCTCAACTATTAAAATTGTCCCTTTGAGATTCTATCATGCATTGACGGAAGAAGGAAAGAGAGATCTCGAGGTGGGTGATTTTATGTTTTCCTACTACTAATTTTGTTATTTGAGGGCCCACATATGGTGGGACCCATCTTGATGTATGCCTTGTATCGAGGGGCCCATAGTGATAGGGTCCCTCCACCATCCGACCTCTCTCCCTTTATCTCCCTCTTTACCTTTTGTTATGGTATTGATGATAGTAAGGTGTGGCCCACCTGAAGTGTTTGTGTGGCCCACCTGATCCAGTTGGTGGAGCCCACATTGCTGTCCATGGCGGATAGACCCTGACAGAGGAAATCATAAATAACAGCCTGATCCAAATGCCCATCCTCATGGCACTACATGATGTATGTGCCTTATTTACACCGTCCAACCATGGACCCCACCCGCGTGGAACCCACCTTGATGTACTTGTGATGCCCACACTATCCATCCATCTTGCTGCCCAGATGGTGGAAACCACTGCGATATTTTTTTTATGCACCCTGTGCATCCAGGGAGTCTAACGTAATTTTTATATTTTATACATTACACTATCCACACACACATGGATCTGACCTTGATGTATGTATCTGATCCATGTCGTCTATCCTATTTCTTAGCTCATTTAAGGCGTTGTGCCAAAAAATGAGGCCAATCCGAATCTCTGGTGGGCCATAATATAGAAAATAGTGCTTTTGGGTGATTTAAACTGTTAAGGCCCGCTGTGATGTTTTTTTATGTCAAAAAATACTGTATATTAGTCTCGTTAAATCTGTTACGAGTCGGGGGGACCAATAGTCGGTGTGAATTTTATTGATGTGGGCCCCACTTATGAAATATTTCTTGAAATTAAAAAGAAAAAAGAAAAAAGAAAGGAGCAAGATGCTGAGGTTGTTGTTGTCAGCGTCCAAAGGACGCTACAGTAAGCAGCGTCCAGCGTCCCAGCAGGGTGGGATGGTGGGCTCCACCATGGGCCCCACTATGATGTATGTTGAACATCTACACTGTGCTGTTTTGGTATAATGCCACTCATGTTTAATGCACTAATACAGACAACATTTAATCATCATTATCTATGTTGCATAAGTGATGTGTTAGAACTCGGGAGTTGGGCTCTACTCGACCGAGCATTACAAGTTGCTATCAGAGCATGATTTAGATTAAACTGGACCTGGGTTATGGTCACATGACACACTGACGTACTTTGACTTAGGAGGGTGCGATAAAACGTAGAAACGGTTATAGGATTCCCAGTTTCATCGATTATTGGATTCAACCGAAACTGACCCCCGTAGTTCACCCCGTAGGCACCTGTGATTGTGTGAAGCGATCCAAACCTCCCTCTAGTCCATCAATTGATGAGTATGGACGTCAATGCAGTCGATCCCACGCGTAAAACACGTCAAAATCGTGAATACTCGCAAGTTGGGACTCAAACGCGTCTCGAGCGATTGTGGGGGGCATACCGCAACTTACAATGGGATCCAAGGCATTTTCGACACCCCGGGGAAGAGTTGACACCACCCCCATGCGGAGGCACCGCCGGTGAGACAGACCCTCGGTGGGGCCTCGCCCAGCCAGGCAGCGCCCGGGCGAAGGCCCCCGTCACCCAGTCCTCCATGGGGCCTCCACACACATGTGGGACCCCCCTCTCCTCTCATAAAATCCATTCTAGGGTATTTTTATAAGATTCTAAAACCGCCTCCACTCCATATTCTCACCCAAATCTCTCAAATCTCTCATCCTCTCTATTCCATCTCACAAATCCACCTTCAAAGTTTCAAACCTTCTTCCTTCATCATCACTACCTCCCTATTTCCCTTTTCAAGTGATTCAAACCCCTCCAACTTCTTCAATCCTTCTCAAATCTTCTTCCATATCTTCTAAACACCATCTTTTCCTTCATTTTTCACACCATCTTCCTCTTTTCTTCCCATTTGAGTACACAAAACCCACTTGTGTGTCTCAAAACTCCAAGACCCACCAACCCATCTCATTTTCCATGGCTCTCTTTGAGGTGGTCACCGCCATCTTCTCCATCTCTAAACTCTTATCTCTCATGGCGAGGAAAAGAGCGGCATCGGATGAGGTCGGGCCGAGCCGACCATGTTGTCCTACGAGGAAGGAGGACGCCGAAGCAAGTACCAGTGTCGGGCAAGAATGGAGGTCCAAGCGGGACCTCAATTCTCAAATTCCGTTGGAGAGATCTCTCCTACCGAACATCGGCCTTGGCAAGTTCCGCAACCGCAAGGTCGTGTTTGAAGCACACGTCGATGAGAAGTTATCTGAGACGTACCCAATCATCAACTTTCTCGTAGATAATGGGTGGGGTCCCATATTCAAGGCAAAGGAGCCTGCAAGCGAGAACACAGTGCACACCTTTTATGCCCTCATTCAGAACCCACTATTGAAACCTCTCCAGTTTTCCATCCCTTTGGGAAGGTAGGAGATTACGATTGGTGTGGATGACATTGCTCGTGTCATGGGTATTGAGAAGGGATAGGTGCATGCTAGCGTGAAGGATTGCGTTAGTGAGAGGGAGAAGGGACTCCGTACATGATTCCTTTGTGGCCAGTTCGAGCATTGGAGGTGGGGGACTGACCTCGCTTCAAGCAAGATGACAAATGACTTCCGTCTACTCCACAACATATGCACATATAACGTGTATCCCCGATCAAGAAACCGCATCGACTGCACGAGGTTCATGGTGGACTTCTTGTTTCGAGTTAGAAAAGGAGACAAAATATGTCTGCCCACTCTAATCTTAACGTAGATAATCAAGGCGACAAGGTACAATAGGGAAAGCACCGCGCTACCGTTTGGCTGACTGATTTGCAAGATCGCCTGCCAATATAGCTTCTGACTCCATATGGATGACGTCTCCCCAATCCATATTATTAGTGCTAACACACTTGATAGCATGGGGATTGGCGAAAGGCAACACCAAGGTCATCATGGGGAGCAGAGCGACAACACCGAAGAGGAAAGTGATGAGATCGATGAGTGCGAAGGTGAGGAGCAAAGTGGCGATGAAGAAGAAGGAAGTTGTGAAGATGGCGATGGAGATGATAGCAGTGGCGAGGAGGAAGGACAAAAAGAGCAAGAAAAGGAGGCCCCGGGCTCTGATGGGGGCTCTCCTCCTACTACTTGGGTGCACGACAGTGATCGGGCTACTAGGGAAGCTCGCTTGGCTCAACTTGAGGAGGGCCAAGCTGCTCTAAGGAAGGAAATTCAGGAGACCCGGGTCGAAGTGTGGTAGAAGTTTGAAAAGAACGAGGCCTTCATGAAATGGAAATTCATGAAGGTGTCTCGCACCTTGAGGGCCATCATATGCTGTGTATAGGACGAGTGTGCCTCCACCATTTCCAGATTCTGACAACTAGCCTTGCACGTAGTCGTCCTTTTAGTTGCTTTGTGTGTGTTTCTTTCCTTGTTGCTATGTATAGCCTTGTCAGGCTTAGTAATATGGTCAAGTAGTTAACGTGTTTTAGTGTTTGAAATCCTACTTATGTTAGCTCACATGTATCTCCTATCGCGATCCATGTAATACTGCATCTCATGTATTGTGACAATTTTGGTAAATGAAATGCATGAAGTTTTCTTTATAAGCTGTGTGTGAATGTTGTGGTTGAGTTTGTGAGTATGTTGAATCTGACCTGAGTTGCACTCTATGTTGAATATAGGGAATGTCACCTAAGGCCGCATGGAGTACAACACGTCTCACTTTTGGCGATTCGACGGACGGGGCACCTCCCCTGAGTGATAGCCAGACGGACCCTAGTTTGGACCCGACTCACGATACTATGCCGGATTCTCAGTCGGCCATTGGCCCCACGAATGGGCCGACACCTGTTGCACCACCGGTTCTAGAGCAGAACCGTGCGTCTTCTTCGACGTCGTACATGTCTCAGTCTTCTCCCCCTACTGATAGGTTGGAACAGATGATGCTCTTGATGCAGCAGCAGCAGCAACAGTTCTTGACCACCATGGCCGAAATATTTGCCCAGAGCATGGGTGTGGCTCAGCCTGCTCCATTTGCACCCCCTGCTAGGAATGCAGGTGTTAGCGGCCTATTTGAGCGATTCCAGCGCCTCCTACCTTTGCGGGTACTCACTGACCCGAGGAGGCCGAGTATTGGCTTGATCGCATCTCTAAGATGCTGAAGTCGCTGCACTGTACTGAAGCAGAGCAGGTTGAGCTTGTCACCTTTATGTTTGAGAAGGAGGCTGGTTTATGGTGGGACAACGTCCTTCGGACTATTGTTGTCGGCTACGTGTGGACGTGGGAGGCTTTTGAGGCATGCTTCCACCAGAAGTATTTCCCTCTCACGTATCGCAATGAGAAGGAGAGTGAGTTTCTGCGCCTCCGACAAGGAGGAATGTTAGTGGTGGAATACGAGAATAGATTCATGGAGCTGGTTCAGTATGCTCCGCTGATACTTACTGACCAGCTGATGAGGATGCAGTAATTTTCTGAGGGCCTGTGGCCCGAACTACGCTTGAGGATGTGTTGCGTTAGCATATCCACCTATGCCGAGCTACTGGACATGTCTCTGCGAGCTGAGTAGGATGGAGGCAGGCTACCCAGTGCACGTGTGCCTATGGTTCAGAGGTCACGACCTGACTCTCTGGGCAGGCCATTCCTCGGTACGAGGCCGGGAGCAGATTCGCTCCCCATGCTTGGGGCTCCACCGGCTTAGCTTAGACGAGCAGACTTGTGGTGTACTCGAGCGTGCCCTTACGGAGATAAACTGTTTCACCAGGATGAGGGACAATGGTTTCTTATCGCCTCAGAGGATCAATTGCCAGCTTCCTCAGATGATTATAGATCCACCTCTGCGGTCAGCACCAGCACATCCATCGTTTCGGCCGCCTGCAGCTCGATTTAGGCCACCTCAGCGACCTATGGTACCTCAGTCGAACCATCCTCAGCAGGCTCATGTGCACTCACTTGCAGCTGAGGCATCCGAGGCAACAATTGAAGCCCTGTTGGCTTTTAAAGTCACGACGCATGTTCAAGGTACTTCAGTCTTCTTATTGGTGAACACCGGGTCCACTACCTCCATCATATCATGTACGACAGTCAAGCGACTGGGGTTGGACACTGCTCTTATGAAGGGAGTGAGGGTCCTCACCGCCACAGGGACTTTTTCTGATGTTACCAGGATTTGTGATGGTTGCTCGATAGACTTAGGGACCAGGACGGTACTAGTTGAACTGATTGTCATCCCCCTATTTCATTACGATGTTATTCTCGGTATGGACTGACTCACTGAGATGCGAGCAGAGATTGATTGCAAGGCTAGGGTGGTGACAGCCCATGGATCTGAGGGCACGGCTTTTACTTTCCCTATTTAGGTCAGTCACCCTTCCTAGTTGAGTTGTTACGCTTCTCTATTGGAGAGTATTAAGGGTCCGACGCTTGAGGACACGCCTGTAGTTTAGGATTTTGAGGACGTGTTCAGGACGATTCCTGAATTACCTCCTAAGCGTGAGATCGATTTTACGATTGATCTTGTGCCTGGTGCGACACCCATCTCGTTACCCACGTACTGCATGCCTCCATGTGAGATGGAGGAATTGAGGAGACAGATTGACAGCTTATTGGATGTGAGCTTCATATGACCGAGTGTATCTCCTTAGGGGGCGCCCGTGTTGTTTGTGAAGAAGAAAGATGGTTCACTGCGATTGTGTATTGATTATCGTGGGTTAAACCAAGTGACAGTGAAGAACAAGTATCCTCTACCCCAGGATAGATGATCTGTTTGATTAGTCGAAGGGGGCAGAGTATTTCACGAAGATTGATTTATAGTCGGGGTATCACCAGTTGGGCGTTAGGGATGAGGACGTACAGAAGATAGATTTCAGGACCAATTTTGGGCACTACGAGTTCCTTGTAATGTCGTTTGGACTCACAAACGCACCTGCGGTGTTCATGGACTTGATGAACCAGGTGTTTCGGCCGTATCGATTCCGATTCGTCATCATATTTATAGATAATATCCTGATATACTCCAAGAGTCGGAAGGAACACGAGGAGCACCTGCGAGCAGTCTTTGATATGCTCAGGAAGAACCAGTTGTTTGTACAATACAAGAAGTGCGACTCCTGGAAAGAGAAAGTCAAGTTCCTGGGACATGTGGTGTCCAAGGAAGGAATAGCGGTGGACCTTGCTAAGGTAGCCAAAGTTCAGGACTGGGAGCAGCCCGATTCGGTTACTGAGGTGAGGAGTTTTCTGGGACTTGCTGGCTACTATCGATGATTCATTCAGGACTTATCCAAGATAGCCAGACCTTTGTCTCAATTGACTTGAAAAGATCTTAAGTTCGCCTGGAACGAGAAGGCAGAAGCAGCTTTTCAGGAGTTGAAGGACAAGTTGACGTCCGCCCCTATGCTAGTATTGCTAGAGCAAGGGGTCAAGTATACGATATATACCGATGCGTCTCGTGTTGGTTTAGGTTGCATGCTTATGCAGAAGGACAGGGTTATTACCTATGCATCGAGGCAGTTGAGGAAACATGAGGAATATTACCCCACACATAACTTGGAGTTGGCGATCGTTATCTTTGCACTGAAACTCTGGAGACATTACCTCTACGGAGAGGAGTTCGAGCTTTTTTTCACAAGAGCCTTCGTTATATATTCACTCAGAGGGACCCGAATATAAGACAACGACGATGGATGAAAACCTTGAAGGACTTCAAGTTCAAGGTCTCCTACCATCCTGTCAAGGCCAACCTTGTGGTAGACATGTTGAGCCGTAAGACGGTAATAACATTTTTGGCACCGCTGTTGATTGAGGAGTGGAATATGATGGAGTTTGTACGTGGTTTCGAGCAGAAGCTCATGGTGGAGGAACCTTTCAAGAGTGTCGCACACGTTCGTGTGCGTCCACTTATTGATGATAAGATCACCGTGGCTCAGAAGGACGATGAGCGATTGGTTGAGTTAAGAGAGCAGGTGAGCGGCAGTCAAGACTCAGAATGGAGAGTTGGTATGGATGGGGGCTTACATTACCGAGGCCACCTATGCGTCCCGAACCTTCACTTCTTGAGGCAGGAAGTTCTAGAGGTTGCGCATAATTCGAAGATGGCGATGCTTCCTGGTAGTATGAAGATGTATCGAGATATGAAGAGGTCGTACTAGTGGGACAACATGAAGGCCCACATAGCAGATTATGTGTCCCGTTGTCTCACATGCCAACAGGTTAAGGCTGAACATCGTCAACCTCCTGTACTGCTTCAGCCCATGTTCATAGCTGAATGGAAGTGGGATTTCATATCAGGGCTGCCGAAGACGAGGAAGGGACATGACTCCATTTGGGTGATTATGAATCGATTGATGAAATCGACTCATTTTCTCCCTATCAGAGTTTCGAACTCAGCAGACGAGTTGGCCAAGTTGTACATCAAGGAGATTGTACGTCTGCATGAAGTTCCCCTGGAGATCGTGTAGAACCGAGACACGGGGCGTCTTCTAGTACCAAGAGTGTAACGTCTCGAAAAGATCCATACAAAGACCCGAGCACCACCTTAGGCAGAAATCACTAAGGACCAAATCTTTTAGAAATTAAGCGAGAATTAACTAGTGCTAAACTAGATTCCCTGTGAAATTAGTCCTAATCACTTTAAATACGATCTGTAAGACCCAAAATTAGCAGGATCGTTAACGCTACATTACCTAAAAATTTAGGATCCATCTCAAAACACAATTGCTCTCGGGAGCATCATGAAACTCTGTATTGGACCTAGACCACGCGTTGAAAGTCCGATTATCCCGAAACTATACGGTTGCGACCGCCTTGCTGGACTTGACAACTATCTCAGAAATTAAGTCCTAATAGTACCCAGAAACGCACAACTCGAGCCTGGAACGAAGTGGGTGAGAAACGTGAATATCTTTATAAAATAAACTGAAACTTAAGTGAATTGAGTCGGTTCGCTTGCAGACCAAATCTAAGGATTTAGACCATCAAAATTTGACCCAATTACACCCTCGGATCAGGAGAAATTTTCAACACATGTTAGAGTACTTGTGACCCTGATCGAGTACCGATGACCATTGAACTAAAACGTGTTCGTCGTGGCTGATCTGCAAATCTGATCGGACCGAAAACTTAGCTTGACCTAGATCCATGGTCAGGGAGCTTGAGTCCGACCGCATGCAGAAAAGGGGCCTCCAGAATAGCTCCGTTGGACCGAAATGGCCAGTATTTGGTTATAACCTAAGTATATCATGGCCCTGGGGCCATTCCCATCAATTCTAGGCCTATATAAGGGTCTTAAACCCTCTCTCTCCCTTGCCATACGAATTTTCTAAAACCCTAGGAGAGAGAAGGGAAGAGAGAGAAAGTGTGAGAGAGAGTTGGAGTTACTCCTGGGATTCGATCCCTGCTACTCCACATGCTTAGTTACCACTTTTGTGTCGCTATACTAGTGATTCCGGTTCCGTACTTAGATAAAAAATCATAATCCTAATCTATTTTAGGGATTTTAATAGAGCAAATGGTGAAATAGCTAACCTATTTCATACCATAGGTTGCCGTTGTGCCATAGACGAAGAAATAGTGTTCGAACTGAATTCGTTATAAGTCTATCGGCGAAAGGTGCGGATTATAAACGTCTAGGTTATGGTTTTCAAGGCTTTCAATGTCAGTCAATTATTTATGACTGACTTGAGTGCTATCACACACGCCTAGTTAGAGTATTTCAGCACATTACTCATATATGTAAGTTAGGTTGATTTTTCACTGCATTCCATATGTTTGTTGAAATGACTGAATGAGTATGAAATTATGATTTGTGCAATTACATGCCTAGGATGACGTGTTTAATATGTGTTCTTATAAATGCTTACATGGATGTAGTATTTGATTTATTTGTTCATTACTGTTTTGACTATCTCGTGTGATTACTTGTTGGAATTGAGTGTGATTGAGACTATGGTATAATCCAGGAAATTGGTAACCGATCCTGGTCCGGTGGTTGAGGTTAGTTCGCCACACAAGACACATTTGACGAACCCAAGTCGTACGTTGCTTGTCGACAGTGGTTAGGCCACGCGGAGTGTTTACGCACTTCATGTCGATCAACCCAATGTGCGCTCATACTAGTCAAGCTCGTCAAGTAACACGATTGACTCGATATATGTTCACCATGTATGGACGCTACTGCTTGAATCTAAGGTACCGAACTCACCAGTGGAAACCTTGTTAACCTTGGTACCTCGATCCACTAAGACTCACGATCCGGACATGGTAGTATGGGACACCGTGGTCGAGCTGTCAACCTACGCTGGGGCGACGAGCCTTCTCGTAGTGACCAGTGAGCAACACCGCCTCGTGAGCTGAATACGGTGGTATGAGACAATGTAACGAGCTGTCGGCATACACTGATCAGGTCATGAGCCCTTTGTAGTGCCCTTGAGCATACTCTGAGACTGCGTTGAGGTGACGAGCCTTTCCGTAGCAACTAGAGTATAAACTAGGCCTACACTGATCAGGTGACGATCCCTTTGTAGTGACCTAGAAATGCAACATCGTATGAGATGTACTAGGACTGACAGCCCTAGAATGGATCATTGTTTGGAAATTGATATAAGGGTGGTACCTTAGCTTCCTAATCTGGCTGTATGAATAAATCTAAGTAAGAACTTGGTAATCACGACCATAACATTGCATTGTATAGTGCTTTGGCAAGGAAGTAGCATGTGTCTGGAGTGGTGCATGTCGCGACCGTGAGATGAAGTTTGCTGAGGGAGTGTTGGTAAGGGCATGCATTATTATCATACCATCCTTGCATTAACAAGAGTACTTAGGGCTTGACTGTTGTACTGCTTTATCATTACTGCTTGATTGAATTGATAACATGTTAACTTTTGCATTATAGTCCCACTAAGTTGATCGCTCAATACCACGTTCTAGGACGGTATTTTAAACACCAACCAGACTCTGTCTTAGATGCAGATTATGGCGCGACGCATGAGGCTGAGCCAAACTTCTACGACGACAAGGAGAAGTTCTCATATATGCAGTTATCAGGCGGGTTTGCATAAGCTGCTCTGATCGATGAGGATTGTTGAGTTGCTGACTAGATGACATTACACATTTTATACATTTTGAAATTTTACATGTAACTATTTGACCTGGTAACATGATTATACTCAGGAGACTTATAATCGCTTATATACTTTATATACTTATCGCAGTCTTCCGCTTGCATAATTTAACTGTCTCTGGAGTATGATATGCTATTTTGGTATAATCTCACTCATGTTTAATCCACTAATATAAACAACATTTAATCATCATTATCTATGTTGTATAAGTGATGTGTTGAAACTCAGGAGTTGGGCTCCTGCTCGACCCCTGATTTTCAGGGCGTTACAAAGAGGGTTTAGGAATTTTCACCCAGGGCCATTTATGGCAGCCCGATGCTCAAACCAAACATTTTTGGTGTCCCATCTGGCCATCCACGATATGTCTGTGGAGGCTATGGTCCTGATGTCGCTAGGGCGTACAATAATCACAACACACAATACAAGATGCATGAGTCATACAATCCAGTCATGCATCAATCCTACGCATACCGTGCGCTCATGTGAGATAACCTCCGCCTATCAAGGAGTCTCATAACAACCTTCCCAATGACATATGCAATGGTCAACCACATCTCATAATAAACATGTAGATGATGCCTACGGGCATGTATCATGATGTTATGCTATCACATACTCATAATCGGTATTAATAATTGACATCAACAATCGGCCTCAACAATGTGGACATTTAACCAACATTGCCCCAAGGAATGGCCCACATAGAGCCTAACATATAGTGGACCCATGGCTTCGCACAAGGGCCTAATATACAACATTATGGGCCTTACTCAAGAGCTTAATACACATCACGATGGGCTTCTCACATGGGTCTAAGATACATCACAATGGACTCCATCACCTGGCCCTCAAATGCACCACAATGGGCCTCATCACATAGGCCTAATATACATCACATTAGACCTCAAACATGGGCTGAACACACATCACAATGGGCCTCAAATACGGACCGCGTATACATCACATTAGGCTTTGACAATCGGAATCAGCCTCGACTAATGGAATCGACCTCGTCAATTGGACTTAGCCTCGACAATTGTAATCGGAATCGGCCTTAACAATCAACCTCGACATATGGAATTGGCCTTATTGATCGAACTCGGCCTCTACAATCGGAATTGATGATCCGAATCAGCCTCGACAATCGGTCTCGACTAACGGAATCGGCCTCGTCAATCGGACTCAGCCTCGACAATCGGAATCAGCTTCGACAATCGGCCTCGACAATCAGAATCGACAATCCGAATCAGCCAAAAAAATTAGCCTTGACAAACGGAACCGGCCTCGTCAATCGGACTTAGCCTCGACAATCGGAATCGGACTCGACATATGGAATCAGCCTCGTCGATCGGACTCGGCCTCAACAATCGGAATCGGCCTATACATACGGAATCGGCCTCGATAATCGGAATTGATGATCCGTATTAGCCTTGACAAATAGAATTAGCCTCGTCAATCAAACTCGGCCTCGACAATCGGAATCGGCCTCGACATACCGAATTGGCCTCGTCGATTGGACGCAGCCTCGACATACGGAATCACCCTCATTGATCGGACTCAGCCTCGATAATTGGAATCGGCATCGACATACAGAATCGGCCTTGTCGATCGGACTCGGCCTCGACAATCGAAATCAACGATCGGAATCGATAATCAGAATTAGACTCGACTAACGGAATCGGCCTAACAAAGGGCCTAAGGGGAGGTCACAATATAGACATCTAACCATCACTACCCGTCAATGTGGACATTTATCCAACATTGCTCCCATCATTACATGCAATGTAGTGAAGTCACACATTATATCGGCCCGGACATTCATCGCATTGGGCCTCACTCGAGGCCTTACGGGCCACAAATACATCACTATGGGCCTTATTGAATGGGCCACAAATACATCACAACGAGCCACATACATGAGCCTCAAATACACAATAGGTGAGCCCTGCACATGGGCCTTAATTACACAACATGTGGGCCCTACACATAGGTCTCATATACATCAAATGGGCCATGTATCTGGGCTTCGAATACATCAAAAGGGCTACGTGTCATGGGCATAATACCTATCACAATGGGCCTTGTCCATAGGCCATGAACACATCACAATGGGCCTAGCCCATAGGCCTCGAATACATCACAATGGGCCTTGCCAAATGGGCTAGAAATACATCTCAATGGGCCACGACCCATGGGCCTCAGATTCAAGCAAGTGGGCCCCATCACATGGGCCAAAATACATCATGATGGGCCTCATGGATGGGTCACGCCAATGGGCCTCAAATGGGCTTGGACCACACCAAAAAATCATTTCACTAATTGTAGGTGTAACATGTGTATCACTGTACACTGGCATTCTATGGGGCACATTGCCCACTAATGATGATCGGCACTGTCTCAACATTGTCCAGGTAAATCGGCACCATCCAAACATTCCCCATGTAAATCAGCACCGTCCAAACATTGTGGATGGTGTGGATATAGAACATACATCGAGGTGGGGTCCACAAAACTGCCCAAACATGATCTAGCACCGTCCAGCACCATCTGGACGGTGTGGATGAAACTATACATCATGGTGTGGCCATAACACTATCCAAACATTGTCCAGCACTGTCCAGCAATATCTAGACGGTGTGGATTACAAATGATGTACGGTGAATCAAATACATACATCATGCTTGAGTCCATGTGGTGGACGGTGTGGAATACAATACATACATCAGTGGGCCCCACAGAGCTTTTGATATCAATACATCAACATTTCTGCTGTGTAGGACCCACTGTCCAAATGGACGGTGTGGCTAAAACACAAGCATCATCGTGTAACCCACCGTCCAACAACATGGACGGTGCCTTTAAAATAAATAAATCACGGTGGATCCCATCGTCCCTAATGGATGGTGAGGATACAACAAATACATCTGGGTTGGGTCCCACTGCACGTGGCCCACCAGCTGGAAAGCTGGTATTGCATTGTTACTACCGTCCAGGTGATGGACGGTAGGATGAAACATACATCCTGGTGGGGTCCACATGGAGCCCACCACAAACATATATATATATATATATATATATATATATATATATATATATATAATGAATATTATAATATTTATATATTAGAAATGATGTAGCGTCCAACGTCCAGACACTGGACGTTCTGGATGGACAATGCAGATTTTACATACATGCAGGTGCCCAACCATCCGAGAAATGGACGGTGTGGATACAATATATATCAAGGTGGGCCCACCACACACGTGCAACACGTGTGGGTGGGTCCCACGTCCTGCCCAAAATGGACAGCGTGGTGAAATACATATATCATGGTGCCGTCCACCTGACTGGATTGTGGACGGTCCATGCATCCAGCAGGATAATGGATGGAGTGGATGAAACGCATATATCATAGGTGGGGTTCACACATGCGGCCACCCCATAGACATGGATGAAATACGTGAATCGCAATGGGGTTTACACGGACCAGTTAATATTTGTGTTTTCCCTCATTCAAACGGTCCAATTGGATTGACTGTCCAACAGGTGGACAACAAGACCGTCCCACCTGCTGGAAGGTTGGGATCATCGCACTACAAGAAAAGGGGGCTTTAGCCTTGGTTGAAAAAATGGAGGCTAAATGTGTTTTTTAGCCTCGGTTGGTAAGGAACTGAGGCTAAAAGTTCATTTTTTGCCTCAGTTGCTAGGGAACTAAGGCTAAAAATCTACTTTTTAGCCTCAGTTGTATAGTAACTGAGACGAAAGGTCTACTTTTTAGCCTCAGTTGTATAGGAACCAAGGTGAAAGATCTACTTTTTAGCCTCAGTTGCATGGGAACGGAGGCAAAAAGGCTACTTTTTAGCCTCAATTGCTAGGGAACTAAGGCTAAAAGTCTACTTTTTAGCCTCAGTTGCATAGTAACTAAGGCAAAAGGTCTACTTTTTAGCCTCAGTTGTATAGGAACCGAGGCGAAAGGTCTACCTTTTAGCCTCAGTTGTATAGGAACCGAGGCGAAAGGTCTACTTTTTAGCCTCAGTTGCATGGGAACAGAGGCAAAAAGGCTACTTTTTAGCCTCAGTTGCTAGGGAACTAAGGCTAAAAGTCTACTTTTTAGCCTCAGTTGCATAGTAACTAAGGTGAAAGGTCTACTTTTTAGCCTCAGTTGTATAGGAACCGAGGCGAAAGGTCTACTTTTTAGCCTTAGTTGTATAGGAACCGATGTAAAAGGTCTACTTTTTAACCTCAGTTGCATGGGAACCGAGGCGAAAAGGCTACTTTTTAGCCTCAGTTGCTAGGGAACTGAAGCTAAAAGTCTACTTTTTAGCCTCAGTTGCATAGTAACTGAGGCGAAAGGTCTACTTTTTAGCCTCAGTTGTATAGGAACTGAGGCGAAAGGTCTACTTTTTAGCCTCAGTTGCATGGGAACCGAGGTAAAAGGGTTACTTTTTAGCCTCAATTGCTAGGGAACTGAGGCTAAAAGTCTACTTTTTAGCCTCAGTTGCATAGTAACCGAGGTGAAAGGTCTACTTTTTAGCCTTAGTTGTATATGAACCGAGGCGAAAGGTATACTTTTTAGCCTCAGTTGTATATGAACCGAGGCGAAAGGTCTACTTTGTAGCCTCAGTTGCATAGGAACCGAGGCGAAAGGTTTACTTTTTAGCCTCAGTTGCATAGGAACCGAGGTGAAGGGGCTACTTTTTAACCACAGTTGCATAGGAACCGAGGCGAAAGGTCTACTTTTTAGTCTCAGTTGCATAGGAACCGAGGTGAAAGGTCTACTTTTTAGCCTCAGTTACATAGGAACCGAGGTGAAAAGTCTACTTTTTAGCCTCAGATCTACAGGAACCGAGGCGAAAGGTCTACATTTTAGCCTCAGTTGCATGAGAACCGAGGCCAAAGGTCTACATTTTAGCCTCAGTTACATAGGAACCGAGGCCAAAAGTGTACTTTTTAGCTTTTGTTGCTAGGAACCGAGGCTAAAAGTCCACATTTATGAATATTGAAAAAAATTGAAAATCTTGAAAGAAATAATAATTTTAAAAAATTTTGACAATTGTGAAAAAATTGAGAAATTTGAAAAAAAAAATTGAGAGTTTTGAAAAAAAAATAAATTGAATTTTGAATTTTCTAAGAACTAAGAATTTTTTAAAATTTTGAGAACTTTTAAAAAATTAAGAATAAAAAAATGATAATTATGAAAAAGTATGAATTTTTAAAAAAATTGAGAATTTTTTAAAAATTAAGAATTTTTAAAATTTTAAAAATTTTTGAAAAAAAAATAAGAATTTTGAATTTGAGAATCTCAAAAGAAATTGGAAAATATTAAAAAATTGAGAAATTTCAAATAATTGAAAATTCTGAAAAAAAAAATTAAGAATTTCTAAAACTATTAAAATTGATTTTTTTTTTTTTTTTTTTTTTTATAATTTTGAAAAAACTGAGAATTTTAAATTTTTTTGATAAATTTCAACAAATTTATAATCTTGAAAAAATTTAGAATTAAAAAATAATAATAATAAGAATCTTGATTTTTTCCTTTGAGAATTTTCGTAAAATTGATAAAATTACGAATTAATTATAATGCAGGAACCTAAAAATGAAATAGATCCAAATCTCATTTTGGGCTCTGCAAATGAATGACGTGATTTCGGCATTGCCTGCCACGTGTACCGTAGAGAGACGAGTATAACATTTTTCGTTTCTTACAGATCCAGTATATCATCTCCATGGCTTTTATTCATTTTGAAACTTGGAAGCTCGAAGCAGAGCTCTTTCTCAAAATGTAACACCCCGAATTTTTGCCAACCTAGAATTAGACGTCCTTAGGTAATGGGTCAACCTTATCACTCTCAAAACTCAATTCCAAAGCCAAAGAAATCCCCTTTTCAACCCATTTCCTTCAAAATCTCACCTTTCATCACCTCATTCTTCAAATTTCTCCAAGTACTTACATATTAGACACAAATCCTCCAGTTTAAATAGTGAAGAACTATACTTAAACTAAGTTTACTGAAAATGATCGCCGAGATCGAGTCCGTGCACACTCCTGATCACACACAACGACCCTAAATCACTTCTAGACCGTCAATTGACGAGTTTAGATCGTGTTCTAATCCATTTCAGCCGTTAGAAATCGATAAAAGTGAATAGAGATCAGATTAGTTTCGAAATAACCCGAAACGGCTCAAATCGGAAGAGGGGGCTAAACGAAACACTTTCAGGGGGTCCCAAGGTGGGACCCTAACTTTTTTAGACCCTGGGGGGCAAGAGGACCTCGTCGACCGGCGGGCTGGTCGGGGTCGGGCCTTCGGGCCGATGGCACGTGGGGCCTAGTAGGACCCACTGATCCAAGGTTCAACGTCTATATCATCCCCAATCCACTACTTCCTTCACAAATCACCCCTCCAAGCTTTCCTTTTCTTAAAAAATCTTTCCAATCTCCCTCAAAATCTCTCTCCAAACCCTTCCTTCTTCCATTTTCGTGTACCCTCACTCCACCCTTCAAATCTCACCTCAAGTAGAAATTACTATAGGCTACTTCCTTTAGAAATCTAACGAGAATTAACTGGCGCTACTCTAGATGACCTACGAAATTACCACCAATCACTTTCAATACGATCTGCTAGAGGTAAAACGTGTAGAATAGTTGACGCTACATTATCTTAAAACCTAGGATCAAACTCTAAACCCAGTTGCTCACGGGTGCATTCGGAAACACTGTAACGGACCTGGACCGCACGTCGAAAGTCCGATAGTGATGAACTTAGACGAATATGACCACCTAGTTGGACTTGAAAATCACCTCGAAAATCAAGTCCAGATGATGTCCTGAGACGATTTCCTTGAGTTCAGAGTGAAGAGTGTAAGAATTTAGAAATTAAATATAAATTTAAGAAATCTGAGTCATGTCGCTTGCGCACCTTTTTCAAGCGTTCTGACCGTCAGAATCTGACCTAAATTCACCCTCGTCAAGATAGGTGGCCCTTACATGTCATAGTACTTGTAACTCTGATCGAGTTCCCGTAACCGTTGAACTGAAACTGGTCCGCCACGGTCGATCTGGAAACCCAACTGACTGAAAACTTAGCTTGACCTAGATCTGATATTAGAGAGCTTAAATTCGACCGCATTTAGAAACAGGACCTCCAGAAGTGCTCCGTTGGATCGGAACAGACCCGATTTGGTTATAACCTAAGTATACCTTAGCCCTAAGTCTATTTTCGTTGCTTTTGGTATTATAAAAAGGCCTTAAACCCTAGCTCCCAAATTCCATACGAATTTAGGAGAGAGAAGAGAGAAAGGAGAGGGAGAAAGAGAGAGAAAGTGGGAGAGAAGTTAGGGCTTTTCTCCTAGGATTCTTCCCTATTGCTCCACGTTCTAAAGTCGTCCACCTGTATCGCTATTCCGGCACTTCCAATTTCGTTCTTAGGTAAGGAATCCTAACCCTAACCTATTTTAGAGCTTAGAGAAGTCTAAGTGTTATTGTAGCTAACCTATTTCATATTCTAGGTTGTCAATCCGCCGTTGACGAAGACTTATCGTCTGAATCATATCCATTTCGCATTTTTCGACATAAGGTGTGGACTATATACGTTTAGGTTATGGTTTTCAAGGCTTTCAATGTTAGATAATGATTTATTCATGTTGTGATTGTCATTTCACATGCTAAATGCGTTGTTCGTTTTGATTTACGTTTATGTATACTCTATGTTATAAATAGCGTATTTCATGTATATATTAGAATGCCTGTATCCGTATGGAATATGCTGTTGTGATTGCAATGATTATTTGTTGTAGTCATATGCTTGATATGTATACAGAACTCCTTGGCGAAAGGACTTGCCCTAATTTGCAATAGAGTCGACATACGTGATGTACGTTGAATAGTATAATTTATGTGTTTGTATAAATACCTTAAGGAGTTAGTGGTTAGTAAGATGTGGTTGTTAATGTCATTGAGATATGAATCCTGATCCCATTATGATTCCCTCCATGGATTGATTAACTTAGATGAATCATATGAAATGTGTATATGATTTCCTCCATGTACTGTATTTACATTTAAGTTATACTTCATGAATGTTCATATGAAAGTAGGATATGAATCATATACCTGTATTTGAGCTTGTACGTGATTGGGGCTATACCACAGTCCAGGTAATCGGTAACTGTATTTCAAATAGTGGTTGAGGTCGTTGTCGCCACTCAGGATAAGTTTAACGAACCCGAGTTGTACTTGTTATGTTCGGCAGTGATTAGGCCACACGGAGTGCTTATGCATTCCATGTCGTTCAACTCAACGTGTGCTTGGCCTAGTTGAGCTTATCAACTAACCCGATTATTCGATGTATGTTCACCATGTATGAACGCCATTGCTTGAACCTAAGGTACTAAACTTACCAGTGAAAAGCCCCTATAACCTTGGTACCTCGATCCGCTAAGACTCATGAGCCGAATATGGGGGTATGGGACACTATATTCAAGCTGTCAGCCTACATTGTGGTGATGGGGGAGTGGTGTAATGATTGTGTGTAACAGCCCTGACAGCCCTTTGTAGTGACCAGTGAGCACCTATACTCGTGAGCAGATTATGGTGGTATGGGACACTATATTCTTGCTGTCGACCTACATTGATTGGTGACGAGCCCTCTGTAGTGACCTCGAGTATATCCTGACACTGCATAAGGGTGATGAGTCTTGTTGCAGTATTGAGGATATAACTAGGCCTGTATTGATTTGGTGATGGGGGAGTAGTGTAACGATTGCGCACAACAGCCCTAACAGCCCTTGCAATGACCTAGAACCGTAACATCGTATGAGATTTTCTAGGACTGACGACCCTAGAATGGATCATCGTTTGGGTAATGATATAAGTGAGGTACCTTAGCTTCCCAACCCTGCTGTATAAAAAAGACTAATAAGAACTTGGTAATCATACGCATATCATCGCACTGAATGTGCTATCGGTGTTGGTGTAAGAGCACTGAGGAAGTGACTGACATGCGCGACCGTAAGATGAAGATCGCTAGAGGGAGTTTATGGGGGCATGCATCATCCCTTATATCATCTTTGCATTAACAAGAGTATCTAGGACATGTTTGATTATACTGCTTTATCATTACTACTTAATTGAATTGATAACATGTTAACCTTTGCTGTATAGTTTCCACTGAGTTGATCACTCACTCCCACGTTATGGGACGGTATTGTACACACCAACCAGTCTCTGTCTTAGTTGCAGGTGATGGCGATGCTGATGAGGCAGAGCCAGACTATTGTGATGTTGAGGAGGATTTCTCCTATATGCAGGTTCTGATCGACGGGGTTATAGGGTTACTGATTAGATGCCAATACACTTGGTATTTTGCCTTTTATTTAAACACCCATGTATATTCTTTTCTTTCCATTTTTGGAGTATACATGTATTTATTTAACCTCGTAACAGTCATACTCTGAGGGCTTACTACCACTTTTATACCATTTATATACGTATTATAGTCTTCCGCGTACATAATTTAAGTTGCCTCCGGAGTATGATTTGCTTTTTGGCTTAATCTTATTCATGTTTACAGTACTAACAGACAACATTCAATTTTCATCATCATACATGTTGCATAAGTGATGTTCTGGAACCCGGGAGCTGAGTTATGCTCGACCCTCGATTTTCAGGGTGTTAAACAAAATCCCTAGGCTCCGAAAGAAAAACAGATCGAAATTGCATTTTACTTCTGCAATTCTATCTGTCAAAATCCCTAATCTCTGAAAGGAAAACAGATCGAAATCGTGTTTAACTTCTGCAATTTGATCCTTTACAATGCCTAGAAACATCAATTTTGTCCTCTACACTAGCAATCTCTTCGCTGATTTCAGGTACTCGTTCTCTCTTTTTTTCTACTGATTTCTTAACTGAAATCCTCTCGAAAATCAGAGTGAAATCGCGTTTTACTTCTGCAATTCTATCTGTCAAAATCCCCAAGCTCTGAAAGGAAAATAAATCGAAATCGCGTTTAACTTCTACAATTCGATCCTTTACAATGCCTAGAAATGTTAATTATGTCCTCTACACCAGCAATCTCTTCGCCGATTTCAGGTACTCGTTCTCTCTTTTTTTCTACTGATTTCTCAACTGAAATCCTCTCGAAAATCAGAGCGTAATCGCGTTTTACTTCTTCAATTCTATCTGTCAAAATCCCCAAGCTCTGAAAGGAAAACAGATCGAAATCGCGTTTAACTTCTGCAATTCGACCCTTTACAATGCCTAGAAACGTCGATTTTGTCCTCTACACTAGCAATCTCTTCACCGATTTCAGGTACTCATTCTCTCCTTTTTTCTACTGATTTCTCAACTGAAATCCTCTCAAAAATTAGAAATCAAGGCAGAAATCTCTCATTTTCGTGCGTTTTCTCCATTTGGCCATTCAAAATCCAATTTTCGCATTTTTTGGTTCGACTGCCTTGAGCATGAACTCCTCACCATCATCAAAGGTGATATTTCTCCAGTAAGTGGTTCGAGCTCTCATTGCCATCCACTTTTTCACCAATTGGAACGGCAGATCAATGTCGTCATTTGGCAAAAGGGGGGTTTTTGAAACCCTAGCATGGTAGGAAGCATGGAAGCAGCGTATGCTCGATGGAGCAGGGGTGGAAGTCGAGAATGGAAGCAACTGTAGAAAATGGTGGCCGAAGGTCTAGATCGAGGATTTGAATAAGCGACGTCATAGGATGACGGATTTAATGGCTGCCTGAGGCGCATGGGTCGCTGATTTTTGAGGGTTGCCGGATTTAATAGAGGATCAAAGACGGAAGCCAACGAAGAAAAAGGCTTTGTGATTTTACGATCTGCGACGGTGGTGGACTGACAATCGGAGCAGAGCTCTGCTCTTTGTTTTTGTGGGTGCGGGTGAAGGCCCTGTTCTTGCACCAACTCAGGAAGTCTTGTTGAGTTGACTCAATGCGGTCCATTTGCTAGCTGTGACAACAGTAAGTCCTTTGATTGTGAAGCTTGCCTTTCCTATTATCTAAACATGCTTGTTCTGTTTATCTCGTTGCTGAAAATAAATTAATTCCTCCATTTGCACTGATCCATTCTTATGTGTGGGGAGGGTCTGCTGCCAGATTTTTCTCTATTAAGTTAGATGTTTCATTTCATTTATCAATGGTTTTACTAAGTATATATGGAAATATCTTATGAGCAGCATAAATGAAGTCCCATAAAGAATGGAGATATGTAATTCTCAAAATTCTTGTTACTGATTGATGTGAAATTGAATATGTACTGCAACAATGCCATTGGCACTCTCCTGAACTGAATATGTAGTGCAACAATGCCACTGGCACTCTCCTCAGAGGACACCATCAATGGGAAGAGGTACGATGCTACCTATCTCTAGAAGGAAATAGATAATATCTTCATTTATGGATGTCCTGATTTTGTAGCATAGTTAGGACTTATTTTTTTGTGTCTTGGGTGAAAATTTGCCAACATTGAGGTCTCTTGCAAGGTTATTATTGAAGGCCATTTGAGAAACAGTATGGCTTCAGTGAATTATAGCTGTGGGTATGTAACACATGCGTACAATGAGTTTTGGTCTGATAGCATCTACGACAGATAATTTGTCAAGGCAATTTAGGGAACTGTTTACCGCATTTACATTTGCTATTCCATGATAAATCTGCATGTAACTTGTTGCAAATTACCTTGTTGTATTTCTTCTTCTTCTTCTTCTTTTTCTTAGGTCTGGTGTTACTGGGATTATTTATTTCAAGTTTTGTGGAACTAATCATTATTGTTTAAAGTCAATGCATAAAATCGTGGTTGGTACAACATATAAACCTGCATATAACTTGCTGCAAATTGCCTTGTTTATTTGTTTTCTTCTTTATTTCTTATGTCCAGTGTTACTGGGATTTATTTATTTCAAGTGTTGAGGAACTAATCATTCTCGTTTATGAAATCAAGGTTAGGTGGTTACTAACTTCGCCGTCAAATCAAGGTTTTGTCCATTAGGAATTTCAATTGTCTGTAACTCATCGATACTGCCATTTCATATTTTTCTTAGAAAGCATTGACCTTTTACATGGCATATGAACCTGAGGAAACCTTGGGACTGTGTCTTGTGCCCTTTCTTCCAGACATGCAATTATTTATTTTATTTTAATTTTCCCTTTGTATTTACAGATTTCCTAATTGAAGTTCAGAAGTAGTGAAACTTTTTTCTAAAAACAATTTCCTGACAACATTTGCAGGTTTGTTTTCTGGGCCAATTGCAACTATTCAAGTTCCAACTATCAACATTTACAAGTTTGTTTTCTGGGTCAAGAACATTGCTCCAGGATTGCTTCTACAAAAAATTTAAATCCAGTACACTTCTTTTTTTCTTTTATTTTTTTTCTTTTTTTAGAAGGATCTTCTAGACATTGGTTAAATCCAATACACGGATTGTTACAGGTAACAAGCCATATATGTGAACATGGCACACGTACAAGATCCAAGCTGATCATCAGATGAGACCCACGATCTTATTAATATGAAAATGGGGAAAGGGATAACCTCTCCAACTAGCAAAGAGACAAAACCCTGCTCCAAGACTGAAGGAAAGCACACAATCCCATAGCTAGATTTTTCTTAATATTTCTGACATGGGTTTCTCTTATCTTCTGATTTTTCTACAGTTGATTCAGAATTTCTTTCTTACTTAAATTAGGTTCTTATTTTTCTTTCTTAATGTTGTTCCCATGTCCAGGTGGGGAATGGTGCAATGCCTGCTTTGATTAGCTCACATAACTTATTTAGATTAATTCTTGCTTCTTACAACTACCCCATGTACCTACTAAAAAGCTAAAACTATTCATCTCTAAGATTCTTGAAACATCAATATTTGTTTCCTAGTGATCTTCTTCTTTCCTAGAAATGAATACAATTCTTTTGTTCTTTTTTATATCTTCTAATTTGATATTAACATAGAGATTTATTTCAGGTTGAGAACAATGACAGTCGAAATGCAAGCAAGCAAGATTCCCTACTTTCAAGTATAGAAGTGGCAGAACAGCAGATTCTATTATTCTCCACCTCGTATTTTCTTTATGAAATCTCTTTTAGATTATCATTTCTAATAAAGAATTCAATTTGTCAAACACATCTTTTCAACGTTATATAATATTGCTATTGATTTTTCTTTGGGGAGTTCCATTACTTGCTGCCCAAAACATCTACACTGAACACTTGACACGCCATCAACTCCCCATAGCCTCATCAATGGTAGGTTAGAGCAAGTTCCTACCAACGTTTATAGGATGCACACATGTAATCATGCACTCAATCTTTTGTTACCTTTCTTTTAAAAAAAAAAAACAAAAAAAAAAGAGGAATTTTTCTTTCTTCTAGGTTTTCCTCATCCAATCAAAGTTTTGGATCTGTGATTTTTGCTGGTATGAAGTATCCAGCCCATTTGAGACAACTCATAAAAGTCTCTTGAGATGCTTTGGAACTTCTTGGAGTTTTAACTATGCCTTCTTTTTGAGATTTCTAATTTTTTATTAAAAGCTCTAAATTAGAACCCATTGATGATTTACTTGTAAGTAATGATGGAAGAAATCAATTAAAGATGAGAGAGGATACCTTTTAAAATGAAATATCTTTTCAGGTGCCCCCAGGGAAATATTATTCCCTTATGTTTCTTTGAGTTTCTGTCCAGCTCCACCTCTTTCATAAAATGAAAATCAAACCCATTTTTTCCTAGGAAACATATGTTTCCTACTTTGTAGATGGTTTCCTGTAACTAAGGCATAGGCTCACTTCATGCCTCTTTAAACCTTTAATGACCAAACTTTTGATCAGGAGATACCAATGTTGGCTTTCTTCATGCCCATTAAAAGTATAGATGTTGAATATTTCTTTGATTTCTTTGTTTTTTCAATAATACTACTATTGGTAGATCTCATGTATGATATTAGGGAGATTTTCTACAACAAATGAATCCATCATTGGGAGGTAGCTCTTGCTGATAACAATGAACGTTAAATTAACCATTTAAAGTACAATGTTTTCTTATGGTTACTAGATCGGAACACCTTCATCAGCTCTTAAGGTTTTGGAGGTCCTCTTTTGCTACTAACATTGTTAATATCTACTAACATTGGTAGATTTCATGCATTTTTCTTGTAGTGTGTCCATTTTTCTTATACAAGTGTTGCCTGATGGGTGGGTCTAACTGATTTTTGGAAAGTGCATGTTTATGGTGGACTACACCTGATGATTGGCCCAGATCAGCATGTGTGCGACACTGGATGTTGTATGTGCAATGACTCATTTTTTTTCTTTTTTTTAATCTTTCCTCTAGCAAATTGCCTCAATCATTTTCTTTCTTCTTTATATAAGACATGATGGGGCTCTTGTGTTGGAGTGGAATCACCATGAAGCAAAATGTATTTTTTCTGTCTGCATTTTTTGTTTTGAGAATTGACGATTTATTTTTATTTATTTATTTATTTTTTTCTGTTAAATATGATTTTCGAAAGCTAAGAAAAAGATTTGTATATCTTTCATTTTCAAGTTTGAATTGGCCAAGTTTATGGAAAACTAATGAACTTTACAAAAGAATGGCTGGACCCATGAATTTAGCTCTCTCTCTCTCTCTCTCCATATATTTCTCTATATTATACATAGACACATATATAATGGTATATGTTCAAATGAGATTGGTATTCTACTGCATGCAGGTGTCATAACTGCATATATAGCATTTGGGAATAAAGATATTAAATCTAGAGTTGAGAGATTTTTGAGCAGTATCACAAATTCAATTGAGACAGTTCTGAGGTGCAATGTGGAAGTCAGAATGGGACTTATTGCAGATGGGGAAAATTCTATAAACAGGATAAAAGCAGTCAAGTCACTAAATTCTATGGCAGTGGCACAGAAGCAGATGGAAATGATTGGGATGATGGGCAGGCATCTAAATGCAGATAATAGCAGATTAAGTACTTCATCATATCAGGGCCCATGTAAAGAACAACTCAATCTGACCAGAAGAAGCTTTAATGGTTATGGGTGTATGCTGCGAAGAACCCCAGATTCGTGAGATTTGTTTATTTTAGAAAATTGAGAATGGGTTCTGATTGAGCATGTGCAGGTTCGAGGGCTTCCTTGTGCCCACAATTTCCATGTGGAATGCATTGACGAGTGGCTTCGACTGAATGTGAAGTGCCCCCATTGCCGCTACTTCGTCTTCCCTAACCTCGACCTCAGTGCCCTCTCCAACCTTCACGCTGACTCTGGGTGTCCCTCTGCTAGTGTTTTGACAGCCACACGCTACGTGCACAACAGCTAGCAGGCCAGAGCTACCTGTTGAGGTTGCAGGGCCTCCTACGCACAATCCGAATGGAGAATGCTGGTGGAGGCAATGATGATACTGGCCTAGAAGCAGCAAAAGATGGACGGACAGTGTTATGTCAGGGTCCGCCAAGCACGACAGCACTAGTGATGACGGGTGCGACCATGACTTTGTATTATTTGTGAAACCTAATGTTGTGTAATAGTTTGATTGAGTTAAACTTTAAATAGACTGTTGTTAACTGTTTTGTTGGTATTATGGCTTTCATGATTGATTGTTTCATAAGTGGATTGAATGAATAGATTTGTAGTTTACATAAATATTTTTTTTTTTTAAAAAACCATTTTTAGCCTCAATTTGTAACTGAGGCTTAGATTTAGCCTCGGTTGTTGAGAACCGAGGTTAAAAATATATTTAGCTTCAATTGGAGGCAACTGAGGCTAAAATTTGGATTTAGTCTCAGTTGGAAACAATGGAGGTTAAAATTTTTATTTAGCCTCATTTTGAGAAAACCGAAGCTAAAAAGGTTCTTTTAGCTTCACTTGAAGAACTGAGGCTATAAAAGTCATTTTTAGCCTTGGTTGTTAAAACTGAGGCCAAAGCCTTTTGCAACGGGGGTTTTAACCTCTATTTGGATAACTGAGGCAAAACCGAGGCTAAAGGTTTTAGCCTCACTTTTAAACCTTTTTAGCCTCAGTTTTGAACCAAGGCTAAAGCCCCCTTTTCTCGTAGTGATCCAATCAGCCCTACATCAAGGCGGCCCACGATCAGAGAAATGAGAGATAGAGAGAGAGAGAGAGAGAGAGAGAGAGAGAGAGAGAGAGAGAGACGGTGTAGTGGAGGGACCCTGCCACTATGGGTCCCTCTTTGATACAACACATATATCAAGATGGGTCCCACATATGTGGGCCCTCAAATCATAAATCAAATAATAAAATCACCCACCATTCAATCTTCTTGGTCCGATGGAATCCCTAGCTCCTTGGCTTTGACTCTAATGGAGGATGATGAAGTTTAGAGGGCTAGGATGAAAGATGTGGGGGTAGGAAGATGGGCCATACCAAGCTCTTCTCATGGAGAGCTTGGACGGTTGGGTTGCTTGGAGAATGAGAGAGAGAAGAGAGATGAGAGAGAAGAGAGATGTGAGTGATGGGAGTAATGTGTACTTAATTGATATGATTGATAGGATCAATGTGATGGATTCTCTTAGGATCAGCAACGCACGGCGTTTTCCTCAAACTGAACGCAGGCCCACATCTCCTGGCCCGGGTATCACCTCAGCGTGCGAGACGTGGCATTGGAATCGCGGCGATGGCGTAGTCACAAGGATATAAGTCTTGGATTGAGCTGACTCTGAAATACAGGATACGACTCAGGGTTGCCTGTAAATGTCGATAACAAATCGTGGGTCACCAAAATTTGACCCGCAGGACCGTAGAAGCCTAAAGAATAGTACGGGCTAGGATACGGGCCTTACATGTGTCTTGTAGTCGGATGAGTTCTTGGCAAGTGAAGATCGATGACATAACTAGATCAGAAGCATCAAAGCCACATTCGAGGCAAAGAACTGCTTCTGCAATCTTAACCTTGCAAATAGATGATCCCAACCCGAATAAGAATACCTACTTGGATCATCTATTCTAAGTTAATCCCAAGTTCATATTTTATCCTATACTATTGGCTTTTACATATCCTGAATGATTAAAAGGACAAAAAAGGAAAATCTATCCACCTTCGGATGGAAGAAGGTGTCACCGAATGTCACATTCGATATCTGAAGATGCTTAAATCTATCTAGCAACCTCATGATTATAATTCGGTATCACTGATTGTATAATTCAGTGACATCAACTGTCACCGACTAACAATGTTTGATTCCACCGAAATATATATTTTTTGATCAGCAACTTGAGGAATTTAATTCGGTACTACCGATAGACAATTCGGTACCACCGAAGCAAGTTCAGTGATACCGAATGTCACTTCGGTAGCACCGTAAACTAGCCATTTTATAATCATTTTCTATCTATTAGAAGCTTTTATCTATAAAAGTGACTTGTAGAAATTAGTGGATATAAGCACCATAGAGTCTCTAGTGTATCTCAAGCTTATCCTAGCCCATTTAGACTCTATCCATACGAGTTCATGTTCTCTTCATTGTGATCCTTCACTCCTATGAGCATTCAAAGCTCCTGTTTAATGAAGAACATGAACTCGTGCCTTCTCTAGAGTACAAAGACTAAACCAAAAGGGATATTATTGGTTCTTTGATACTCTGGAGCCTCCATAAGTTGAATCCCTTAGGAAATCCACTCATTATCTTAGATAAGAGATTCAACCAACTCCCATAACCTTAGTCACCCTTTAGGTACATCTTATGCATGGTTTTATATCGTGAAGCTGAGCTAACAGGTAAATCCAAACTACGCGATCAGGGAAGCACTGGGAAGCTGATTCAAGCTCAAGAGCGCAAAGATCTAACAACCCGAGACAAGCTGTAAGAGACAACTCAATCCGATAAGTGTCATTTTAAGAGTTCAAAAGTTTAGTCTCTTTTCTCGTGTAAGATTGAGGTTAAAAGTTTACTATCAATAAACTCATTTAGGTTTCTTGTGTATGACCTTGGCCAGTGGGCCTAAAAGTAGGTGCCTTGTGTGGGACCTTGGCCGATGGGCCTAAACGGTAGGTACCTAGTATGGGACCTTGGCCGATGGGCCTAAACGGTAGGTACCTGGTGTGGGACCTTGGCCGATGGGCCTAAACGTGGGTTCTAAGTGTAGGACCTTTGCTCTTGCGGAGAGCATAAATTATGTCCTTAGTGTAGGACTGTAAAGGTTATCGGTAAAGTTTAAAACCATTGATAGTGAAATTCAGTGCACTCTGGGATTGAGTGTGGATGCCGGGAGTGGAGTAGGCACGTAGTCGAACCGCTATAAATGCTTGTGTTTGGAATGATCATTTGTGCATCTGTTTAATCATGTTTATATATGCTTGAAAGTTTAATTTTGTATACATGATTGAATGAATGTTATTCGTTGATAGGAAACACATTCCACACACAAGCACACATCACTAAGCTATAGTTATTATACATATGCATATCTTCAATAGCCTTTGTGATTGGATCCTCTAACTGGCTTGGAAGCCATTAGAGTTATTTTGCCTAACTTGATTAAAATTGAATGATTATTTAAGTTAGGCAATCAAGTTTTTAAATAAGCAAAATAATAGAAAAAGTCCTATTCACCCCCCTCTAGGGCATTGCCTCATATTCATTCTTCAGTATCAGCGGTGTAAACCGCAATTTCATGCCTTGCATCTAATAGGTCTCACACCACTTCCATGTTGAACCATATAGGAAAATTCAAACCAACCGGAAAAATAATATAGAGAACAAAGAGTCCGTCAAAGCATACACCAAATGAAGGAAGAAAATACCCTATCTGATAAATCAAGTGGCTCAACTAAATTGGAAAACCAAAGAATTGATGAAATAAGGAAATCTGGTTGAGTTAACCGAAAAATCCAAAAAGTCCCAAGATAAGAACAAAGCCACATCTCTAAAAAGGAATGTCACCAACGGGTTATAAAGAACAAGAACAATTGTCTTGTAATTCATACTACACTAAAGGTAGGCAATAGTTCTAAGTGGTATCTTAATAACGGGTGCTCTAGACATATGACAGGCGATCAGAGCCACTTCTGTGACTATTTAGAATTTGATGGTGAGTCGGTCACATTTGGTGATGGGAGCTCCGCCAAGATTGTTGGAAAATGGACAATAGTCGGGCCTAGCTCGCCCAGTATTGAGGATGTTCTTTGTGTACAGGGATTAAAACATAATCTCCTAAGCATTTCTCAAATCTGTGACAAAGAACACTTAGTCACATTCTCAAAAGATATGTGCAAGATCTCAGACCTTGTAGGTAAACTTATCATGAAAGCTTTTGGCATAAGTAATAACTGTTATGTAATTCAAAGCAGTGGAGAAAGTGTCCCATCCACAAAATGCCACATGGCCCTAAATGATGAATCCGAGCTATGACACCAAAGACTTGGACATGTCCACTGCAGGAATTTGGCTAAACTAAACTCAAAAAATCTGTTGTGAGGTCTCCTTAAGATCAGGAAGAAGGAGAAGGTTGTGTGCGGTAATTATCTCAAAGGCAAATAGATAAAGGTTGGACATATAAAAGACAACCACCGTAGCAACTTCTAAACCACTTAACCTATTGCACATGGATCTAGTGGGACCCACCAAAGTTAAGAGTCATGGTAAAAAGAGATATTTTTTTGTGTTAGTATATGATTACTCTAGATTTACTTGGGTCGCCTTTCTTTGGAAAAAATCTGATGGATTTGAAGAATTCCAGAAGACGGCAAAACGAATTCAAAATGAAAGGGGGTATTGTATAAGTCATATTAGGAGTGATAATGGTGGGGAGTTTGAGAATGATCGATTCGAAAGTTATTGTGATCAAAATGGAATTCAACATGAATTCTCAACTCCAAAGACACCTCAACAGAATAGAGTGGTTAAAAGAAAGAACCGGGTGTTGCAGGAAATGGGCTCAGTTATGCTCAATAGTAAAAACATGGGTAAAAGTTTCTGAGCCGAAGCTGTCAATACTGTCTGCTCTATAATTAATAGGGTATATCTTAGAGCAGGATTAAATAAGACTCCATATGAACTATGGAGTGGAAAACAACCTAGTGTAAAATATTTTCACGTCTTTGGTAGTAAATGCTATATTCTTAAAGACAGAAAACATCTAGGTAAATTTTACTCTAAAAGCGACGAAGGGATTTTTCTAGAATATTCTACAAACAATCATGCTTATAGAGTGTACAATTTAAAGACATTAACTATTCAAGAATTTGTCAATGTAGTTGTAAATGACCAACCACATGATCAGAATAGTCCTGAAATTGATATTAAGGATGAAGTAGAAACGCTCACAATAGGTAAACTAAATAACAATGTCACTTCACCTCATTAACTTCAACCGTCGAACAACTTGCCACTCATTAAGGATCATCCCATCCATCAAATCATTGGATTACCTAATGATGGTGTGAAAACTCGACGACAACTTGAAGGTATTTTTAGTCATATGTGCTTCACTTCTAAAATTGAGCCCAAAAATGTTATAGAAGCTCTCCAAGATGAATTTTGGATTACAACTATGTAAGATGAGCTCCAAAAATTTGAAGGAATGAAGTGTGGCAGCTAGTTCCCAGACCATTTGATACTAACATCATCGGAACAAAGTGGATCTTCAAAAACAAGTTTGATGAATCTGGGAATGTAGTAAGAAATAAAGCAAGACTCATGGCAGAAGGCTACTCACAAATTGAGGGCATTGATTTTGATGAGACATTTGCCTCCATAGCTCGCCTTAAGTCTATAAGAATTCTCATGTATATGGCATGTGCGTTAAAATTTAAATTATTCCAAATAGATGTCAAAAGTGTCTTTCTCAATGGTGTACTTGAGGAAGAAGTATACGTTGAACAACTAAAAGGACTTCTAGATCCTAAGCATCCTTAACATGTATACAAATTGAGCAAAGCACTTTACGGACTAAAACAAGCACCCCAAGCATGGTATGGGCACTTGACGCAATTTTTACTAGATCACCATTTTTGTAGGGGAAATGTTGATAAAACACTATTTACGCAAAATACTGGGAATATCTTGCTCATTGCCCAAATTTAAGTAGATGACATTGTCTTTAGATCCACCTGTGAAGATGCTGCTCATGAATTCGCTGAATTAATGAAATCTGAATTCAAGATGAGCATGGTAGGTGAGCTGAATTTTTTTCTGGGATTGTAAGTGAAATAATTGGAAAATGGTATATTTGTGTGTTAGTCCAAATATGCAAAAGATTTGTTAAAGAGATTTGGACTTGACTCTAACCGCACTCAGAATACTCCTATAAGTACCACTCTCAAACTTTCTAAAGATGCAAATGGAAAGAGTGTGGATCAACACTTGTATCGCAGTATGATAGGTAGCTTACTCTGCCTAACCGTGAGTCAACTTGACATTGCCTTTAGCGTTGGTGCGTGCACTAGATTTCAGGCCAATCTTAAAGAATCACATATATCCGCAGTAAAAAGAATTATAGGATTTGTGGTTGGGACTACTGACTTTGGCTTATGGTATCCATTTGACACATCTACAATCATTGTTGGGTACTCAGATGCTGATTGGGTTGAGAACATTGATGATCACAAGTTCACTAGTGGAGGTTGCGTCTATATCGAAAATTGTCTTGTATCATGGCACAACAAAAAGAAAAACTCAATCTCATTGTCTACTGCTGAAGCTGAATACATTGCAGCCGATAGTTGTTGCGCACAGCTTTTGTGGATGAAGCAAATGTTGATGGATTATGGCATTAAGTAATCTACAATGACACCTTTTTGTGACAATACAATTGCTATCAATATTTCAAAAAATTCAGTTCAACATTCTATAACAAAGCACATAGATATCCTACATCACTTTATACGTGAACTTGTCGAGGAAAACATTATCATGCTAGAACATGTGCCTACCGAGCAACAATTGGCCGATATATTCTATTCTAAACATTATGGTGCATTGAATGTCTTCTCTTCCCTACACTAAACTTTATCATTTATTTGTTCTTGGCATGCTTCTTGGTACATCCTTTGTCAATGACTGACAAAAAGGGGGGAGAAGAAACCTACCCACTAAAACAATGATTCTTTATTCTGCAGAGTTTGTTCCTTCTTGTTACAGGTTGATCATGGCAGAAACTACAGGGGAGCAACATTATTGTATTACATGTTCAAAATGTTTAGAGTTGTAAATTGAAATTTTGACATGTAATCTTTCATTGTTTTGATATGTCATTGGTATGAGCCATGAGGATGTCTTAGGTTAGGTTGGTTTTTTGTCATGTGATTGACAAAGGGAAAGATTGTTAGTGCACTCACCGTGCATACTATGTTTGTCAATCACGTAACTAGTTGTGTCAAGTAGTCGGATGGGTCCTTGACAAATGAAGACCGATGATGCAACTAGAGCAGAAGCCCGAGCTACAAGTTCAAAATACAAAGAAGCTTTTACGATTTGAATCTTGCCTATAGATGATCCTAACCCAAATAGGAAAACCCACTTATATCATCTATTCAAGCCATTCTAAGTTTATATTTTCTATCATTCTAATGTTGGCTTTAGAAGGTTTAAAGTTGTTGAATGAATTGCTGGACAAAAATTCAAACAGGAAAATCTATTCCAATTCAGTTGGTAAAGGTGCCACCGAATGACACCTTTAGTACCACTAAAGTGCCGCTCGGTAGTACCGAAGACACCTTCGGTATTACCGAGAGTGCCCAAAACATTTTGGTACCACCGACTGCTACCGAAAAACATAGTTAGGTAGTACTGAAAGTGACAAATACATCCAACAACTTAAGGATCTAATTTAGTACCACGATACTACTGAATGTTCACTCGATAGCACCGAAAACTAGCCGTTATAGATCCGTTTGGGCCTTTTCTATATAAATACAGGACCCAGAACTTTATGAAAATTATGGATTTAGGCAGTTTAGAGTATCTAGTGTATTCCAAGCTTATCCCACTCATCCTAGACTCTATCCATACGAAATTCATGCTTTCTTCATTATGAATTCTCACTTTAATGAGCATTCAAAGCTCCTATTGATGAAGAACATGATCTTGAGCCTCCTCTACAGTATAGATACCAAACCTATTGGCAAATCCATAATCTCAGTGTTACTTTGGAGCATCCATTCAATACCAAAAAGGGAAACACCGACGGCTAAAAACGGTCGGCAATGACCTTCCCCGACGGCTTTTAGCCCTTAGAAGGTCCGTTGGGAAAGGGGGCATCTGCATTGCTCGCCGACGTCTTCGACGGCTAAAATCATCAGCCTTTCTTTCCGTAGGTGTTTGCAACAAAAAAAAAAAACCATAGCCATTTCTGAAATTCAAGTGCAACCATTCACCAGCAGCTTTAGCCATCCGCATTTCTCATCAATTAAAAAAAATTAATTGGCTAATCAACGCAAACATCCAAAACTAAATATACCCATTTCTCCAAAGCCCTAAACCAACCTATTTGAGAAGGTGAGTCTACACAAAAGAAAAAGCAAAAATCAGAATCAGATATATCATCCAAATTCCAAACATAAAATTTGTATTTCCATAAAACACCATTGTATGTGCATTGGCCCTAAACAAATGAATCTAAAAGACATTCAGTTCATATTTATGATAGCAATCCACTGCCAAAAATAAAATCAAACTGACTAATACATGCTTTGAGCAATGCATTTTTAAAAGTTAAAACACTAATTGACGTGTTTAAGATTTTTTCTTTTTTGAAAGTACCTTGGTTAGAGGAATCCTCGGGGTTAGTGTCTTGAATGGGTTTTGATGCTTCCATTCCTCTTCCTTGAGGGCTTGTTTGATTTTTCATGATCCCGGTAAATCCCTGGTAAAGAAATAATTATTACTTTTCCACTTTGTTTGAAACTAAGTGAGTAATTCCACCTAGAAAACTGGTCTAAAAATGTTAACTTAAATCCATGGGCCCCACCATAATGTATATAATATATCCATATCGTCCATTTGTTTTATTAGAATATTTGAGGGCCTGAGCCGAAAAAAGTACGAAGACCTAATGATCAATTGGCCCACATAAAAGGAAACAATAGACTTATTTTGTCCACCGTTGAAAGTTGATTCTTTTACTGAGCCCACATTGAAAGTTGGATTGACCGACATGCCTACCTCCTCCCAGCACATGAAAACAGTAAGTTCACAATCAGAGTTGGAAAGGACTTAGAATTATAGATTTTGATGAGCAAGGATTCTGAACATCAAGGACTGATTTTTATCATTACGAACTCCTTGATCTGATAGGAACCGCAATGGATGAAGGATGACCTGGAATTCCTCCAGATTACAAGTTCCTAACCCTTCAATCACAGGCTTACGCATAGATAGTTAAGGTGAATAAAACAACGACCAAAACTAGATGACTAAAAAAGTAAAAGAGAGTATGGAGTCAAATACTTGTAACATGGTCATACTTGTAAGTTTGCAAGTAGTTACCAATCTTTGTTGTGATTGTCTCCTGAGAATTTGCATTTTGAGGATCTCCAGAACTGATCCTTGTAATGCTTGACACCCATATGCATACTCGGCTAACATAGAAAAATAGTCTAACAATCAGATTGACTGGATAATCCAAGAGAGGACTTGACCAAGAGTAGGATCCCACCTGTATTGCAGGGTTGAACACACAACATTTCTTCCGTACAAACACAACCTTTTTTTTTGGAAAGGTCAATCAAACACTACCATATATAGCTCGCTGCAAAATCACCCAACATGACACTGAAGTTGATGAGTATTGATTGGTTGGACTCCCATGTATTTTTCATTAATTTACATAATAACGTATGCATGCCTAATGATTATTGATTCTTTATCTTATAGGAGCACTTGACTCCTGAGAATCCCATAAATTAAGAACTCCCATCTCTCTTAAAGTTGCCATGTGAAATTCATAGCTTTTTTCACTATGGTCCATCACTTATGAATAGCAAAATGCTGTCAAAATCGCTACCGTACCACAAATTGTAAGATTTTCTGATTTTCTTCAATTATCACAAAAAAAAAAAAAAAAAAAAAAAAAAAAAACACTCAAAAATATATAAAAGGAAAATTAAAAGCTCATCAATCATCCATTTCCCGTTAACATGCACTTATAAGGTAATACATGTCATGATATTGGTAATTGAGAACATGTATATGGATGCAAATCATGATAGTGTATAAATGGCATTGTAGTCTTCCGGAACTGAGACAAGGATATTCATGAAGGAATTACTCAACTTCTGTTTAACATGAATCTCTTAAACAAAAGGAGAAGAGAACTATTAGGTGAAATCAAGTGACCCATGTACCAAAAACTGCAAGAAATGTAAGCACACGCAAGGAAAGGAATCAAATATAAGTTTCGTAACACATTCTCAAATTACATTCAACATAACATTGACCATCAACGTTTATAACATTCCTCCATATCAAAGACCGGTTAGACTTTCAATGATGACAACTTCAACCATTTGTACTTTACAAGTATTATGATTTCTCTAAATGCATCCAGTACAATTTTTTGAACTTTCTGAATATAATTAATCAAGACGAAGCAAGAGTGTCTTTTCATAGATTGGTGGCGTGGCGGAAATATGGTTGCACGAAGCGTGAGGCAAACGAGGCAACAGATTCAGATGTAGGAGCAGGGAAGCATCTGTCTGCAAATGTTATCAAGTGTAAATGTCTAGGAAGTGGGACAGGAACACGAGTTTGAAGCATGATTCGAAGCAGGAGTGACACCTATTACAATGATCCTGCAACTAAGGTTGAAGAAGGGTGGGGTTTGGAATCTTGGCTGGTTTCAATGACCTGAATTTGAAAGGGAGTTTTTTAAGTAATAAACTGAGCAGGCTGGTACTGGCATCACAGAAAAAAAAATAGAGAATCAAATATTGCGACAAATGAAAAGCAAGGCTGGAATGGCATGCACTGGCATTACAGGAAAAAAAAAGGATTAAAGGATTAAGCACTCAAGATATGATTATTAACTCATGAAAGCAATAAGGAAAGATGGAATGGTCTTAAAAAGACAAAAAGAAAGAAAACACCAAATGCAATGAAAGATAATAAATGGGGTTGGAACATATATACCGAAGCCAATTCATAAACATGAATGTATTAAACGAAACTCAAGGGTGAGATGCCAGACGTGTCAAAAGGTTTCGGCCCAGTTAAGAGCTCCAGCAGCAAAACTCCAAACCCATAGACATCGCTCTGTCTCTATCATTCAAAAGGTAGCCTACAAAGAAAGAATGATGAATGCGTTTTGTTATTAGTTTGTGTGTACACAAGAGAGAGAGAGAGAGAGAGAGAGAGAGAGAGAGAGAGAGAGAGAGGTTAATCCCACCTTCTAACAAGAGCAAGAATGATGAGTGTGTTTTGTTATTAATTTGTGTGTACACAAGAGAGAGAGAGAGAGAGAGAGAGAGAGAGAGAGAGAGAGAGGTTAATCCCACCTTCAAGCAAGAGCAACATCAGGAAGGAGAAGTGAGAGAACTTGGAGAGGGATTTGAACATGAGTCTCATTTTAGTCTTTCGAAATGCAGAACCTGTTTCGACAAAGAAACAAATGCATCTGATTTGGGGAGATCATTTTATTCAAAAACAACGAGAAGATTTCATACAACAATCATGGCGTTATTAGTTCTGAGTTTATCTACATCCCTTCTCAATCCCTTAATTCTAAAACAGAATATTGTGAAATGAACAAGATTGTAATTAATAAATCTCATATGTCAAATCTTAAATTCAGCAGTATTTCGACAGTGGCTTCAGTCATCTCTTATAACTTAGGATGAATATCGAACTTTAATCAACCAATCTCTCTTTTGAACTTGTCCGTTCTTCAAAGGAGAAGGCTTAAAGCAATAAAGATTGAACTTGAATGCCTTCCACACTCCCGGCAACATTTCAGCCACTTTTAGCATTGGTCACATGGTGACCTAATTGCACGACCAGTGCAACTAAATTACCCGTTGCGCGGTCAGTGCAACCTGTTGCCTAAGTCGTGCGACCCGCGTGGCATTTCTCTTATGTTGCGCGATCAACGCAGCCAAGTATTTGAGCTGCACGATCCACACAACTGGCTTTTCCTTCTACTCCTCACCTCCAGTCTTCCTTCAGAGCTCCGTTCTTCTCTAGAAAATTTCTTCTTCTTCAAATGAGGAGGGGAGTGGGGTATTTATAGGCCCCCACACATGTCAATCTTTAGTATCTGTGTCATAGGTCCCACTTTATGCAAATCCGACCATTCATCTTGATCAACTTCCATTCTTGATTGCGCTAACCGCGCAACAATAAAGTTAGTTATGCATTCCGCGTAATGATATTCTTTGATGCGCGGTTCGCGCAAGGGTAACACAATCATGTCATTCGCGCAACACCCTAATCTGGTTGAGCGATCCATGTAACTATTCTTTTGGCTGCACAATCCGTACAACTGCTCATCTGGCCGCCCGATCTGCACAACTACTCATCTGGCTGCATGACCCGCACAACGGAAACACTTAATGTCTGTCTTGTTTTTCTCTTTTTCTAACTTTGAATCTTCATTCATGATTTTTTTATGCTCCAACAGATGTCCCCTTGATCCGTTCTTTTATTCCCTTGAATCAAAGAATACGGATCAATCTAAAAAAATTCTATTATCCTTAGCGTCGTTGCGCAACTAGCGCAACGGCCACCCGAGTTCATACTCGGCCTTCTCCTCTATAAATAGCCCATCACTTTCTCATTTCTTCATTCCTCTCTTTGTGGCGAAACTCTATCTTCGCATTCTCTTCCCGTGCAATCGATAGTTGTCGAGCTCCCCGCGCAATGAATTTTTGTTCGCGCAAGACCCTGAACAGTTGCGCCATCCGCGCAACCCGAAAATCGTTGCGCGATCTGCTCAACCTACTCTCGCACCCGTAAATCTTCTACACAGTTACGCTAGTCGCGTAACCGACACTTAACCAGTTTTCCTGTCTTAGCCAAATTTTTAATTTTACTCAATCATGGCTCGTACAAAAAGAACCTTCATTGTTGTAAACCCTCCATCTAATCACCCTTCTCATCAAGAGCTGCCAAATACTGAACCTTTCTGTAAGACCCGTATCAGAATCCGTATTGTTCCGTCGCTTCCCGCGATCCTTCTCGTCAAATTCTTGCAATCCGTGACCTGTAGTTGACGTTGCGCACGACCGTAAGTCGTATCCTATTCATTTGAGTCGGCTTAATCTAAGACTTGTATCATTGCGACCGCACCGTCGCCGTGGTTCCAACGCCGCAACTCACGCACCGATCCGATACCCAGACGAAGAGATGTGAGCCAGCGTTATTTTGAGAAAACACCGCGCGTTGCTAATCCCAAGAGAATCTCTACAAAGTGTCAAATCAATCCCATCAATCAATCACCTATCAATCACTTTATGTCAAGTACAAGCACCCATGCTTCCTTTCTCCATAAGTCAAGAAACCACCAAAGTCAACTAACCTCTCACTTCACCCATCACTCACCTCACCCATCACTCACTTCACATCACTCCATCTCTCCTTACATCATACCTCTCTCTCTCATTTCTCAACAAATCCCAAGCAACCAAGAAGCACTCCCACGTCCATGCATTCCCATGAGAGAAAAGTGCATGTTGGTGGCCCACTTCCCATCCCAAATCTCCCATCCTAGCCATCCATTCTCTATCTCCACCATCAAAGTGAAGCTCTGGGAGAATAGCTTTCCAACGGACCAAGAAGATCAAGCGGTGGGTGTTTTCATAAGCTAGATTTTCATATTTCTATGATGGGTCAAGTGAGGCCCACCGATCAATGGTGTGGATATCATTTTGAGACCCTAAATGTGGCCAAGGGCCCGCTTTGATTTCAAGATCAATCCATGATGGGGCCATTCTCCATGGACCCCATCATGATGTTTAATTTTCTTGCATAAATGGTCATTTAGACCGTCCATTTCGGTGGAGAAAGGATCTCCACCATTGCTTTTGATTGTTGGGCCCATATGAAATGGGACCCACTTAATGTATGTTGTAGATCATGCAACGAAGGGCCTATAATGCCGGGGTCCCTCCCTTACACGTGTCCCTCTCATTCTCTCTCTCTCCCTCTTTATTTTACTTTCTTTTCTTTTCTTTTCTTTTCCTGTGATAATATGGCCATGTGGGTGGACCCCACCATGAGGCATGATTTTTATCCAAGCCATTTACAAGTGGAGCCCACCTTATATGTGTTGCACCCACGCCATTCATCAATTGGTGGGCCCACCTGAGTAGGGCCCACCTTATTTACTCGGTGCTAAAACCGTCCAGCGTCCAGGGACGCTAGACGTCAAAAGAAAAACACAAATATGATTTTATTTTTTTTTATGCTTTTTGGGTGGGCTGCTCATGCAGGCCCCACCTTGATGTATGTATTTAATGCACGTCATTTATTCTGTTCTACAGCTCATTTTAGTCGTTGAGCCGAAAAATGAGGATAATCTGACTCTCAGGTGGGCCATAGCATAGCAAACAGTGTGTTTGCCATTGAAATTCACCCTGACAATTTGATACGCCAAAAAAAAACATGCAATATCGGACTCGTTTGGCTTGTCTCGAGTCATAGAGGCCATTGAGCGGGGTGGATCCATCATAAGCGGGCCTCACATGTGAAAAACCGCGGAAAAATCGCTTTTCAAAAAAAAAAAAAAAAACGTGCAAGCAGCAGAGCTGCTGCTGCAGGCAGCGCCTGCTGCCTACGGCGGGCGGGCGGACAGCATCCCACGGCCCCTGCCGTGGGCCCCACCTTGATGTTTATTTGTCATCCAATCCATCCAGATGGTGGGCCTCTACCTGAAGAAGGCTCCACCCAAAAATCAAGTCCATTCAAGGCTCAAGTGGCCCACATCATAGGAAACAGTATTGATTGAGTGCCTACCATTGAAACTTTTTGGTGGCCACAGAAGTTTTGGATCACGATGATATTTGTTTTTCCATTCATCCAGGCCTTTGTGACCTTACCAACAGGTTGGATGGTCAGTAAACAATATGGTGGGCCCCACGTGGGACCCACAGTGATGTATGTATGTGACTCGTACCGTCCACGGACGGTGGCAGTCACCATGATGTCTATGTTTTGTAAAGGTCGTCCAGTGACTGGACGGCCAGTAGGGCCCCACCCTTGATGTCAGATGGTGGGCCTTCATGTGGACCCCACCACTACGCATGTGTTGCATCCAACCTGCCCAGCCACTTTTGAAGGCTAATTTTCATATGGTGATCTAAAGAATGAGCAGATCCATAGTTCTGTGGACCCCCACCATGATGCATGGGTTGTATCCAAACCTTCCAACCATTTTCAGCTATTAATTTATGTCTTGAGACCAAGACTAAGTCAGATCCATAGTTCACGTGGGACCCACCCTTGATGCATGTGTTGCATCCAAACTGTCCATCTAATTTTGAAAGTCTATTTTATTGTATGAGCTAAAGAATGTGGCAGATCTATGGTTCAAATGGGCCCACCTTGGTATGTGTTTCGGGCCCATGATTGACTTAATTGTGGCCATCCATTGAGGCCACTTTGGTATATATCTAAAGCCCAAATGATTAGGCCTACCTTGGGGCACATCTAAGACCATAGGATTAAGCCCATTTGGCATATGTAATGCCCGTGGGTTTCAGCCCATTTGACATATATAAGGCCCATGGGAATTAGGCCCATTTGATAAGGCCATAAGATTAAGCCCATTTGATACATATACGGCCCAAGTTGTACATTCATCAAATGGCTACGTTAATGGACCATTGCAATGTACATAAGGCTCATTGGTGAGGCCCCTTAACGCAGCCATTTGATGAATGTAAGGCCATGTGATACGGCCCATTTGATGTATCTAAGGTCCATAGGTTGAGGCCCAAAGGGATGTCCTTAGGGTCCATTGTAATGGGTGATTTCCCATGGTTCATGTAATGATATTTATGGCGGGTCGTGCCTAAGGAACAATGCTGGTTTGACGTCCACATTGTATGTATAATGTTGGTTAAATGTCCGCATTGTAACTCTCCTTAGGGCCCATTGATTGGCCCATACTCGTTAATATTCATCGCTTTATAACATGCTTAGTATAATCCCATGATTCATGCTCATACGCATCATATGTATGCTTGATATGAGGTATGTTTGATCATAGCATAAGCCGTTGGGCTGAGACACTTACAGGACTCCTTATGAGACGGAGTGCCCCACATGATCGCGCAGTACGTGCTGGATTGCTGCATGATTTGACGGTGTGATTCATGCATCTCGCATATGTGTGACTTGATTCACTACACGCCCTAGCGACATCAGGGCCGTGGCTCCACAGGTACATCGTGGATGCCGTATCGGATACCGAAAATACTTGGTTCTAGCACTGTGGGCACTTAGGATGTCCTTGGGTGAAAGTCCCAGAACCTTTTTGGTACCAAGAGATGCTCCAACGTCTAGACCGAGTGGATACACGAGCGCCCGAGTGCCGAATGCCAGTAGGCCGCGTCTCCCACTGTATCGTGATCGGTTGGAAGAGGGTGTGGCCTTATCCGCCTGAGTGAGGGGGCTATAAGCTAGGCTGAGTTTGAATAGCTCACAAATGAGTCCGCTATCGACGAGCCAGGTAGGTATTGGCAGACTACTGGTCAGGCGGATAGTGAGGTCTATTCTGCTTTCTTGACTGTGCAGCTAGGGAGGTGGCAGTCACTGTGAAGTGTATTAGACCCCGGTGATATTCAGAGAGGAACTGTACTGATATATGTACTTGATGAGTACCGACTTGCTTGGATTACATTTCGCATATGACATTCAGCTATGTAGGCCTTGCATTGCATCGGTGTGGCCGATGACATTCATATCTCGCATCGCATGACCTTGGTATGGCTGATAGCATTCATGCCTTGCATTACATAGCCTTGGTATAGTTGATTTTATTCATGGACTTACTGCATACTTCCGCATTACCTGATATTGTACACTCGGCGTTTGCCTTGCGCACACACTTATACTACCCTCTAAGATTTTGTAAGCTTATGCACGATAGTTGCGTGTAGGTAGCGTTGGACAGCAGCAGCGCTGAGACAGGAGCGTGTATCAGGACCTTTTGGAGCCTTTTGATCACCTTGTATTTCTCTTTCCGCATTGTACTTAAAATTTTTGATGTAGTGAATATGTGGTGATGTTGTTTTGTGACTTGGTTATGCTTGTGGTTATGCTCCATTACAAAAAAAAAATTCATTATGAAAATCCTCCTTGTAGGATCCCAGGATCGGAATCTGGCATTTGATTGTCAGGAGCCGAGAATGGGGCACTACGGAGGCTGTCGGCACCGGATTCGGCAATCGAGATTCATGTGAATCCGATTTTCGGGTTTGGGGCGTGACACTTTCCAAGCCGCAACTCCTCCAGCAACAGAATCTCCTTCCTCCCTAGCTCAGCCTTCGCGTAAACGATTCAAGACAACCCCCAGACGTCCTGCATATATAAAAGAACCCGTACTCCCTAGATTTGATTTTTCTTCACGTATCGCAACATTATCATCTCCTATTCACAAAGTTATCGCCACGGGCGATCTTCAGATGCCTCCAAAGCATGGCGGCGAATACGACTGGGAGAATTGGTTGAAGATGACAGCACACTATCAAACGACCAGTCAAAGGCCACCTGCTAGAGAGGACACCCCTCCTCCTTCTAGACACAAGAAACATCGCCGCAACAAAGCTCAGGAATTCCAAGAGAAGATAAAAGAACACAACAAGAAGAAGCTCCACAACTCTTGGGAATCAGTCCGCGCTGTGCAAGGCCCTATAAAATTTGACAACCCATATAGACAGGGACTCATCTCAATTTTGATCAACATTCACCACCATCTCTCCATGCTTATTTACGAACCCAGAGATCACCTTACTGTAGAAAGATTGGCATATACGGAGTCTTGGTCATTTAATGAGCCGAAACTATTGGAAGGTATTCTTTAGCCGCCGAGACGGAGACAGCAAGCAGGCGACATTCCAACCTGCTTATATGAGACACTCAAATAGCGTTTTAGCCACTGCACCTTGATATAGAGCCCAAAAGAATTTAAAACAAGAGGTCTTCTTACCCCTTGTAATTATTATTCCGAATGGGCCACTGGAATATTGGCGAAGTATGCTGGAACTTTCTCGAAGATCAATATTTTCCATGCAATCGAAGCGACATCATGCCCCTTTTGTAAGGAAGCTTGTATTTTAAAAGCTTTCCTCAACTATTGGTACCCTTCCACCAACTCTTTCCGTCTTCCAGAAGGAGAAATGAGTATTACTCTTTGGGATATTTATAAGATCATCGGCCTGCCGATAACTGGAAAATTCTTCGATGAATTTGTCCCCACTAACGAAGAATTTGCTTTCTTGTCCTCTCCTGATCGCATCCCTTCTATTTCGGAGTCGACCACCAAACTTTTCAGGGAAATGTCTAAGTTTCCAAACATCAACAAAATTCATCCTATGCAATGGCTGGCCCATTTCAGTAGAGCTTTCAAGTAAGAATTCTTTTCTTCAATCTCTTCCTATTACATCTTGAGATATGTATAACCTTTCCTTCATTTGCTCATCCTTTTAGGTTTAACGGTGACTATTCACGGGAGCTCGAACGTCTCCGAAAAAATATAAAAGGTCGTGCCGAATATCCTATCTATGGGGAGCTTGCGGCATTTATCGCATACTGGCTAAGCATGGTGGTCTTTCCAAATCAGCAGATGCCATCGGTCCATTATTATTCATCGCTACAGGTGTCATGGCCGAAGGAGTTAAATTTTCTCTTGCTCCTCCAGTTCTTTGTTCGATCTATAAAGGCCTTGGAGAGATTGCATGTCACGTAAAAAGCCCATCAGTGGATTCTGCTTCAACATACATGTCATGGCATTATTTTCTTGGTTGGCTTGGCATTTACTTCCCCTGGACTTTTAAAGCACCAGAAAAAGCTTATGTCCACCCTTCTCAGGTTCCTCTCTACTTCTTTCAAAAGAGATCTATGGCAAAGAGATCTTACCATTGGGCGAAAGATGCCATTGCCTCTGATGTTAAAATAAACTACTTCCATTTCGGCTTACCTCGTTATATTGTAGACTCGGAGAAAGCGGATACAGAATCCCTCTCCTCAGAAGAAAGAGGATTTTTCATATCGATCAGATCATGTAGTCTCCTATTAAGAGAAGGAACAGAATTCTGGCGAGAACCATATTATCAGAGCCACTTTGTACATCAGTTCGCCTTCGATCAAGCAGTACCGGAGGATTGTGCGCTAGTTACCAGAAGAATGCGAAGTTATGGTACTGGCCCATTTAATTGGGCGATGATCTAGAAACAATTATTGGGCCGGGCCAATTCTTCCTTCATCATTCCGGGTTACGATCGTACCCCAAGGGCGTCACCAATCTTACCTGGTCAAAAAAATTCTACCGGTGAATAGGCCTGTATGGCTTCCTCCTCCTACGCTTAAGGGTCGTGTTATTGAGGCGGGAGTCAATTTCATTACAGAAACAAGTCATGCCCCCTCGGCTAGTCATCGCCGCGTATATATCTCTGTAGACGAGCCCATCCGCAAAATAAAATCTGATAATACTCTCGAGGGCTGGATAGCATATGGTGACGTTTGTAAATTTGAACAAATTCCTCTCTAACGTCCACCAAGAGGAGTTGCAGAAGAGGTTGTTACTCAACCAGAGAATATTGTCAATCCTCCGGACCAGCCTTCTTCTTCCACTCATCCTCAGCAACAACCAACGTCTTCCCCTGTTTCAAGGACCCGCCTTTCCCCACAGCAATTCACTTCTTCTCCGATGACTAGGTCCCGAACACATGCCCAATCTTCTCCCCGGGAAGGGACTATAGCCGTCGTTTCTCTGGTTTTAGCCGCCACGAAGATTGAACTAGAAAGTCAGCAGCCTCCTCCTTCCAAAGGGAAACAGGTGGTTGTTAAAGATTCAAGTGAAAAGGATTCGAGTGATGGAAGTTCAACTTCTTCATCTGAAAGTACTACTTCCGATGAAAGCAAAACAGAAGAAGAAGACCAGGGTGCTGATTATGAGGAGGGGGAAGTCGATGTTGGCAATAATAATGATATAACTATGGAAGATGCTCCAGCTGACGAGGGATATACACTCCCTATCTTTAAAGCCGTACCTGCTGAAGTTTTGCCCATCGTAGAGGAAGAAGAAGGAGAACTCCTTGATTATGGGGCGTATGAACATTCACCATGTAAGAAAGTTTTATTATCATGGTTTACTTTTGTTACTTCTTTCTTTCCTTCTAATCTTAAACATTCTTTTCTCAGGTGATCCAGTTGCAAATACAGAGGTAAACAGTGTCTCTCCTACAAATTTGCCCCCTGCTGCACCAAGATTTTCAATACCTCCATTATAAGTGGCACGCGAGATTGCTTTCCCAATGGAGTCAAATGATTTTCTTACTCCTATCACGATTGCTTCAAGTACTGAACGTGAAATGGTTTCTCCAATGAAGCCAACCATGCCGCTTACGTCTACCATTATTGCTTCGAGTACAGAAGATATGGCTCCCTCCTTTGCTGAGATGGTAGCACCTAAGTCCCCTCTCACTAGAGAGACTCAATCGCTTGCTATTCCGACATCAGCAGAAAGTATTTCCATTTCTTATTTACATTCTCTATATTGTTTGCACAAATAGTTTTATTATAACTTTATATTTCTTATTTCTTACTAGGAAATGTACTTTAAAGTGGTGCAGCAAGCTCTGATTCCATTGGAACCTCGTCAAATGTGTTATCTTTTGAGAAAGTTTCTTCCTATAAATTGGCATTGATCAAGAATTCTATATTGGCGATCGTTGAAATGTTCAAGGATCCAGACCAGTGGTCTAATTTGATCGCCGCTTTGGATGTACTAGACAGCGCTGCACGAATGGTCAAAGTTGATGTTTCTTCTATACATAATTCCCTCTTAAGGTTTCATAATTCAATAACTACTCTGTCTTCAGCTGAAACTGTAACTATTTTCCCTGAAACCTTGAAATATAAGAAGCAACTTGCGTACTCCAAAGAGAAGGTTTCTCAGCTCGCTCCAATTGTGTCTCGCCATGATCAAGAACAATCATCTCTATGAGAACAACTGAAGTCTTTTGTTGATAATGAAACAACCATTCAAAATCGCATTTCTCTTCTGAAGCAAGAGATTGCGTAGCTGGAGAAACAAAGTTCGGAGGAGAAGCTAAATACTGAAAGAGTGCAGGAAAAGATAGAGTACAACCTTCATTCTATGAATTTCGAAAGATCTGAATTGATTAAGAATGAAGAACTAATTGCCTTGCTGGAAGAGAAATTGGTTGGTCTCCCTGATCCTGTGAGAATGATTTCGACTGCCCGCTTAGAACAAGCTACTGCTCAAGTTAATTTTTAAGAGAATTTACAACAATACTTAGCAGGGTTAGGCATTATAGGGGAACTATAAGATTACTCTATTTTGCTACTATAATAGTTTTTAAACTTGTAAATCATACAAGTTTCTCATGATAGTTTGATAATGATGTTTTTTCTCTATTTTGCACAATGCTTTCATAACTACTATGTTATTGATATATTATACTTTTTTTATATCCTTTTATGATTTGTTAGCAAGGGATTTCCTAGATGATCCTTATCTTAGTTGGCGGTACTAAATTTTAATTTAGTCAGTCACACACAGTTTAAGCTCTTGAGTAGTGGAGAACACACAGTTTAAGCTCTTGAGTAGTGGAGCCAAGTGGTCTTATGTGATGGTCTCTGTAACTCTTAGGAGTTCGTTGGACTTCTCACTGCCTAGTGCGTTCACAAGCCGTGATCCATCAGAGGGGCCCAGTGAAGCTACCAGGGCCGTGAACTCGGTTGGATTTAAGCACAGTGTTGGCCGCAGTAACTCTCTAGAGTTCACAGAGCACACAAGGCTACCTTTGGGGTACCAGATCCAGGGCCGTCAGTCCGTCAATGAGTAGGTTTAAGCCCTTCTTCATGAGTTAGTACTGAAATCAATAACCCTAAATCTTGGGGGGTCTTATGCACGGTTGGCCTATCCATGGACATGGCCCAAAGAGCTCACACTGTGGCTCGCTTTTTCTTCGTCTGCAAGATCGAGCCCATTCACGGGAGGGCATTTACCTCTGTTCCCCGTGATGCTGCCGGAAAGTTATACAAATGACATTGGTCTTACATGCGTGACTAGCCGTTGAGGACTTTTGGCTTTTTAGGCTTTTAGTCGCTTGACTTCATTAGCTGCCCACATGGGTATGTATATGATTGCCTTCACGAGCTTTTTAGGGCCACTGACTTCTCATTGCTGCCCGAATGGCAAAAATAATAGGCTTTATGCATAGCTAGTCCTTGTAAAACTTGGTCCTTTTCGAACTAAGACTTGGTCCTTTTCGGACTTGGCCTTTTTAGGACTTGGCTAGACTGCCTTAAAATGCCTTAAAAGGTAATAATAGGTGTGATTATCATTGTGGCGCTGTGAGAACGATAAACTTCTGATTGTGAGTGATCATCGTTGTTGTGCTGCAAGAATGATAAACTTCTGTTGGGATTGATATATCATCACTCTTGCTGATATTTTCAAGAGAACCAATCTGCGTTATTTATAATATATCGGCATGATGACAATACCAACTCTGACAGTATTTTTCAGAGCTCGCTTGAAAATAACGATGGTCACTTCCTTTTCACACTACTTATTCAATATCTAGTCTTGACATGCTCGCACACTTCTTCTTTATTCATTCTTTTGATGACATATAAACATGGTCTTGTTCATTCGTGCCCCCTTTTGATTCAGGAACATTAGGTCAGTAATGTTCTGGATCAAAACTAGTAAAATCTTCAGGGATAATATCTCTTTATGAAGCGAGCATTAACTGGTATACTGATCCCCTGTCCCTTTTGATCTACAACTCTGTACGCGCCATTAGAGTATAATTCTTTTATTATATAAGGCCCATCCCATTTAGGCTCAAATTTACCCCCTGCTCGACGGGTGACTACTATAGGTCTTTTCAACATCAGCACCATATCCCCTTTCTTGAAGGAACGATATTTAACATGTTTGTCAAAGGCAGCTGATATTCTGGCTTGATATGATTGCAGTCGCTGTTGGACTGTCAACCATTTTTCATCAAGCAAATCCAACTCCTGCAGTCTTATCTTTGCATTCACATTATCTGTTATGGACTGGTGCACCGCTACCCTGAGTGATGCCACTTGTATTTCAATCGGGATCACTGCTTCCACACCATATACTAGAGAATACGGCGTTGCTCTCGTTGTTGTCCGATGAGTAGTTCGATATGCCCATAAAGCTTCTGCAATCTTTCATCTCAATCACATTTATTCCCGACCACCATCTTCTTCAATATCTTGACTATTGTTTTGTTAAACATCTCTACTAATCCATTAGCTGGTGGATAGTAAGGTGTTGAAAATGAGTGATGAATACTGTACTTCTAACAGAGCTTTTCCATACCTCTATTCTTAAAGGGGGTGCCATTATTTGTAACAATCTTCTTCAGAATACCTTGGCGATATATGATTATGTGCCGGATGAAATTAATGACGTCCCTTTCTTTAACATTGCATAAAGAAATTACTTCTATCCATTTAGAGAAATAATCTGTTGCTGTCAATATATACTGCTTTCCTTTAGACAAAGGCGGATTTATAAGACCAATGACGTCCAGTCCCCAAGCTGAAAAGGGCCAAGAGGCAGTTGACTGATGCAAGTCCTCTGGAGGAATGTGTATGTCATCCCCATGGATCTAGCATTCATGATATCGCTTCGCATAATCTATTGCATCTTTGAACATGGAGGGTCAATAATATCCCATGCGATGTACTCTATGGAACAAATTTCGACCAGCTTGATGTGCCTCACACTCCCCAGAGTGTGCTTCTCGTAATATGTGACTTGCCTCTCGTGTGTCTAAACAACATAACAACATTCCGTTGTATGACTTTCTGTATAATACTTCACTGCATAAAAAAAAACTTTTTGACTTTTGCTTGACTTGCTGTTTCTCTGCTAGTTCTTCTGGCAAGGTGTCATATTTGAGATAATCGATGAAAGGCTGACGCCAATCATTTGCAATTATCTCCAAACATGATACAGGAAGCGTCTCAACAATTTCATCAATGACCTCTACAGATGGTAAAAATCTTCTTTCTTTGATGGTTACTTGAAGAAGACTTCAATTTGAGCAGGACAAAGCTGCTGTTAGGCTAGGTAAAGCATCTGCCTTTGCATTTTCAAACCGTGGCACATGTTTGATCTCAACATGATAGAATTGTTCTAGCAATTGCTACGCTTTCCAGCAGTACTGCAATAGTTCTTGCTTTCTCACTCCGAATTCAGTTGTCAATTGATTTATAATCAACTTAGAATCTCTGAAGATATGCAATGTTTTTATCTTCATTTCTTGAGCCATTTTCATTCCAATAATGAGGGCTCTGTATTCTGCCTCATTATTTGTGCATGTGGTGCCTAATGTAAAGGAGTAAGGCAACAAGTCTCCTTGAGGAGTAATAAATATCACTCCTGCCCCCGCTCCTGATGCTCGAGCGGCGCCGTTGAAATACATTTGCCACGGGCTTTGCGACTCAACCAACGTAACTTGTTCATCTGAAAAATTATCATTAATGGTTTCATGCTCTACTACGGGATGCGTTGTAAGGAAGTCTGCCACTGCTTGTCCTTTTACTGCTTTTGCCGGCTCATATGTAATAGTATATTCTCAAAGCAACAACATCCATTTGGCCAACCTCCCAGACAACATTGGTCTTGTCATTAAAAACTTTATAGGATCTGCTCTTGAAATCAGAGTTATGGGGTGAGAGAGACAGTAATGTCTTAACTTCTGTACAACAAATATCAACGCTAAGCATTCTTTCTCAATCGGAGAATAGTTACATTCTGCACTCATCAAAGTTCGGCTCAAATAATAAAGAGTGATTTCTTTTCCAGCTTCATTCACCTAAGACAATAAATCTCCCAAGGAACTCTCAGCCGCAGATATGTACAAAATCAGCAGCTTCCCTTTTATTGGAGTAGTCAACACTAGCGGTAGTTTCAGTAAATCTTTGATTGAGTCAAACGCGTTCTAACAGGCTTGGTCCCACACAAATTCTATGTCTTTCTTCATCAGATGGGAAAACGGTTGACATCTCCCTGCAAGATTTGAAATAAAACGACGAATGTATGCTAACTTTCCTTACAAACTTTTCAGTTCCTTTAATATTTTTGGAGGCTGCATATCTTGAATAGCTTGGATTTTCCTTAGATCAATCTCGATGCCCCTATATCGGATAACAAAATCGAGAAACTTTCCTGAAGATACTCCAAACACACATTTAGCTGGATTCATTTTTAACCATTTCCTTCTAAGTCGATGAAAAACTGATGCCAAATGTTCGCGATGTTCCTGGTGATTTCTTGACCTAACCACCAATTCATCAACATAACGTTCAACATGCTTGTGCATCATGCCTTGAAAGATACTCTGCATCGCCCTCTAATACGTCACTCCAACATTTTTAAGACCAAACAGCATTACTTTATAACAATAAATTCCCAATGACATTCTGAATGTTGTCGCTTCTTCATCTTCAGGTACTATTCTAATCTGATTATACCCTGCGTAACCGTCCATGAAGGACATGACAACATACTGAGTTATGCTATCAATAGTAGTTCAGTTATCAGAAGGGAAAAATCATCTTTCGGACAAGCTTCATTTAGATCTCTGAAGTCAACGCACACTCTGACTTGCCTATTTTTCTTTTTCACCGAGACGATGTTTGATATCCATTTAGGATATTTGACTTCCCTGATAAACCCAACTTTTATTAACTTATTCACTTCTTCTTCTATCAAGGGAACCAAGTCCGGATGAAATCACCTTTATGCTTGTTTAATCGATCTTTTTTCTTTGGATATGTTTAATCGATGCATTGCTACAGAAGGTTCTAAGCCTGGCATCTCTGCATATGTCCAAGCGAAGACATCTTTATTTTTCTTAAGTAGTCAAATATATTCCTCAGACCCCTGTTCAGAAAGACCGGCACTGATGAATGTATTTCTCGGCTCTTCTTCCGTCCCCAAATTTATCTCTTGCAAACTATCTATCGTTAGCTACCCCCCGTCTTCTATATGTTTTGGTGCCATCTCAGGGCATTCAATTGTCTTGGACTCTTCGTTTTGACGACTGCCTGACTGTAACTATATTTACTGATGATTCTGCCCCTAGCCCTTGAAATTTTCTTTACTTTTCCTGATTGATTCTGATAGGAACCTGGATCCCTTTTCCCATGATTCAAGCCAATGGCCTCTTCACAATCAAAGCCCATATTTTTCATAATCTCTCTGCTTTCTGGACTATACTTTTCGAGATCCTGCGGTGTTAGCCTACCACAATACACATTATTCTTGGTCTCTTCTTCGGCCCTTGATTCAACCGCAGTGTAAAATTCTATTGGTTCTTGATGCTTTGTGCTGGCCTTACTTGAAATCTTCCTAGAGCGGTCGAAAATGGTTTATTCCTTTCAACACGCGGCAACCGCATTGTGTAATTGGATTGCAAGATTTTTAACTGCTCTGGTGACAATAAGGTCAGTGGCAATTGACTAGGCTGTCTTAGATGTTTCGGCATAAAATAGAATTTCTTCTTTGACTCAGCAATTCCAGCTAGTCCTACTTCATTTACTTCTTCTTTTATCGTATTTATCTGAGTTTTTCTTAGGATTTCGCTTTCATCATCCTTTTTTCCTTCTTTTGCGAACCCTTTATAATAAATAGCGCCTGCGAAGAAGGATTCGACTTTTGTATATGGTTTTGCGTTGGGCATTACTTTATGCGATATCCCATCTTTATAGTATTTGAAACACTGATGCAGAGTAGAGGGTACAATGTAGTATTGATGTATCCATGGTCTCCCCAAGAGGAGATTATATGTCGTTGTGGTGTTTATAACATGACACATAACATCAATAGTTAGCTCTCCTATTTCTAGCATCACTGTAATCTTGCCAAGCGCAAGTTGTCCATCTTGATTGAAACCTTGTATCATCATTCCGCTAGGACGCAGATCCGACCAGTGGTAGCCCAACTTACTCAACATTGACAGTGGCAGGAGATTAACTGCAGAGCCATTATCTATCATAATCCGCTTAACTTTCCTTCCCTGGATATGACCTTCTATCATTAGCGGTCTGTTATGCTCTGCTTCACAGATTAAATTGTCATCAGAAAAGAAAACGACTGGTAAACAATCTTCTTATTTATTGTCTTCCGCATGCTCCATCTCTGCCAATAAAGTCTCTCTGACATCATGGTCAGACAATGCTTGGGCCAAGCTTTACCGAAATTCTTCTCACAATTTAAGAGCATCGTAGACGCTTAGCTGAGCCGGATGCCTTTCAAATGACTTACTACATCGTAAGTCACCTTCATCATTTCATTCTTCTTTTCATTCTGGTCATCATTGTTCTGTCTTTCAGTGGCTTCTTTTCTTAAGCACCCTGTCTTTTATTTTGCAGAACTTCTTATCTTCTTTCCTGATCTTAGTGTGATCATTGCTACTTTCTTTATTACCTTCTGATCCTTTTTCTCTTCTTTGTCTTGAGCCATTCCTCTGATCTTGAGCGTATTCACCGTTGTTATAGTACCCCTTTCTTTTTCTTCACCGTTTACTATTTCACCCTTGTTTATCATTCGTTGTATTATGCACTTCAAGGTATAACAATTCTCCGTCGGGTGTCCTATCAGGCAATGATAACGGTAATAATCCCTTTCCCTCATTCTTGTCACATCTTCAGGATGCTTGGGTTCTGGTAATGATATTGTGCCTGCTTTCAGCAACTGATTCATCATAGGAATGAAATATTCTTTGTCGAAAGCGAACCCCTCATGAGAGTTAAGCACCTTGACTCTTTTTCTATCGTCGTATCTATTTCTTAGTTGTCTCCATTCTTCTTTACGTTCTTTCCTCTTGTCTCTTGAATCCTTAGTATCCTTACTTCTTTTATCACGCTCAACAATATTTGCGGTCACCCTACTTGATACTCTCTTACCTGTTTCATGGTGAAAGGGCGGCATCTTACGGGTCATCAATTCCAATGTATGAGCCTTGGTGGCTAAGTCACGAAAGGTTTGGATATCAGCACTGGTGAGTCCAAATGCGATTCTTGTTTTCATGAAATTCAGGCACATCTTGACTTGTTCCTTTTCTTCTGGCAATTGCCTGCACGAAGCTCCTAATGTCTTTCACCTGTCTATGAACTTTTCCACTGGTTCTCCTTCTCTTTGCCATACAGAAGCCAATTCCGTGATATTAACGTCACATTCTGAAGAGAAGAAGTTTGACATAAAGGCATCTTGTATCTCCTCCCATGTACGTATGGACCCTGGAGCTAAACTGGAATACCATTGGAATGCTTTGCGCGTCAGTGACGATCCGAATAACCATAAACAATACTGAGGTATTTTCGAGAAATTCCCCATGCTGGTGATGAAGTGCATTAAATGCTCTTCGGGCGATCCTTCTCCGTTAAACTTCTGAAAGTCCGGATGCTTAAAGTTGGCTGGAAAAGGGATATCTTCTACTTCCCTTGAATATGGCGTCCGGTATCTGAAACGGCCAGTATTCATACACTCCTTTTCTATTCTGACAGCTTCTTCGACGACTTATCTTACATCGTCCTGTGTTACAGTCCTTGCTGCTGGGACAGATTCTCTCGATCCTATCCCTTGTGGGTGAGAGCGTTCAAGATGACTTTCATGCCCATTTATTGCACATGTCATTGGCAGAGCCGCAATCTAGGCCACATTATGCGTAAGAGTTACTAGTGCTTCCCTGAGGTTTCTGCATTCATCTATTAGCACTCTTTGTGCTTCTGCCATCTCATTGATACGATCTTCTGTAGTCGACCTATTTTCCTGATTTGTCTAGGCCATATATACCGTGGCTTCTCTACTTTTCAATGAATCTGTAGTTGGAGTAGGGCGAGAGTATGTTGATGTTATAGGACTTACGTAGAAAGGAGAGAGTGGAGTATCGTTCGACTTTCGTGTACTTCCTGTGCTATCAACCGATCGGGGCGATACAGACATCAGCGGACTTACTTGGGGTGACACGGGCATTGGTGAACTCATCATTATCACTTTACCCTTTTGTTCTTCTGTCCACTTGGCCCTCGGGACGACTAAAGCCAGAAAGTCGTGTAAGGTTAACTGCGGAACTACTCACTCGGGATAAATTGTAGGAGGAGTGAGTTCAGGGTTTCTTTTAGCTACATTGCGCATCACAGGGCCCTTAACTCTTGGCGAAGATGGGTTTGTTCGAAGATTCTTTGCATTTCGTACTCTCGTCTTGCGAGTCATCACTAGGGTCCAGTATTTATCTCCTTCCGATGGCTGAGGCCAAGCAGATACCACCCCAGTTTTAGCTCAAGCCAGGCTGTTCTTGCTTGTAGACAGTTGAGTCATGTGTTCCTGAGGCGGATTTGGTAAGTACTTTATCATGAACTCGGTCGGAGTGAAACAAAAGCTGACTTTTCTCGCAGAAATTGACATTGGTTATGATTTGTAGTTTGATCCAAAAGCCTTCAGTGACAAAGTATATTTATGATTAGTGTCTAGAAAGTAAATAATCTATCTTAGAGATGAAGGGGGGGATGTTCCCACTGAGAGTCGCCATTTTGGCGTCAGAAGATGCCAAAAAATGCCATGAAGATCCTATGATACTCTCAACGTTATCATTGAAATAAAATAATAACTCCCCAGTGGAGTCGCCATTTTGTTTCGACAAAGAAAAAAATGCATCTGATTTGGGGAGATCATTTTATTCAAAAACAACGAGAAGATTTCATACAACAATCATGGCATTATTAGTTCTGAGTTTATCTACATCCCTTCTCAATCCCTTGATTCTAAGATAGAATATTGTAAAATGAACAAGATTGTAATTAATAAATCTCATATGTCAAATCTTGAATTCGACAGTGACAATGGCTTCAGTCATCTCCTATAACTTAGGAGGAATATCGAACTTTAATCAACCAATCTCTCTTTTAAACTTGTCCGTTCTTCAAAGGAGAAGGCTTAAAGCAATAAAGATTGAACATGAAGGCCTTCCACAATCCCAACAGCATTTCAGCCACTTTTAGCCTTGGCCACATGGTGACCTAATTGCGTGACCAGTGCAACTGAATTACCCGTTGCGCGGTCAGCGCAACCTGTTGCCTAAGTCGCGCGACCCACGTGGCATTTCTCCTATGTTGCGCGATCAGCGCAGCCAAGTATTTGAGCTGCGCGATCCGTGTAACTGGCTTTTCCTTCGGCCTTCCTTCAGAGCTCCGCTCTTCTCTAGAAAATTTCTTCTTCTTCAAATGAGGAGGGGAGTGGGGTATTGATAAGCCCCCATAAGTGTCAATCCTCGGTATATGTATCATGGGTCCCACTTTATGCCAAATCTGACCATTCATCTTGATCAACTTTTGTTCTTGATTGCGCTAACCACGCAACAACAAAGTTACGCATTCCACGTAATGATATTCTTTGATGCGCAGTTCGCGCAAGGGTAACACAATCATGTCATTCGCGCAACGCCCTAATTTGGCTGAGCGATCCACGTAACTATTCTTCTGGCTGCGTGATCCGCACAATTAGTCATCTAGCTGCACGATCCGCGCAACTACTCATCAGGCTGCATGACCCGTGCAACAGAAACACTTTATGTTTGTCTTGTTCTTCTCTTTTTCTAACTTTGAATCTTCCTTCATGATTTTTTTTATGCTCCAACAGACCCTATCTCTAGATCTAGCAAATCTCACTGAAAAGGGGAAAAAATATCCATAGAAACGAATTGAAACGCCTTGAGTTTGGATTCTTGTAAGTTCTTTAAGTTGTAAGTGACTTATAGGTAAGTCGCTTACATGTGAAAGTCACTTACAGGTAATCCTGTTTGGATGTAGGTTGTAAGTCACTCACAGGTAAGTTGGTTTTTATATTTGGGTAACCTATAAGTTACTTACAGGTAAGAAGCTTTATATTCACATCGAACCAAGTTTAGCGTAGGGAATCATTCCAATATGTTATGATTACATTAAAAATTAAAAAAAAACTAGGCACCAAATATAAATTTTGTTAGGCCCATCTAGATAAATGTTTAAGCCAATTCTTAAGCTAAAACAATCATCAAGCTAGCCATAAAAGTGGGCCCACTGATTCAAAATACCTATAATATAGAGCAATAACTTAGTATAAGAATTGGTAGGAAACAATTGGAAATTTTTAATTGCACTCATTAAGAAATCTTTTTGTTGTAGCTAGATGATTGGTTTCTTTGCCAGATTTACAACAAGAAGAATGACTATAAGAAAATAGTGCAACTTACTAAAGAAACATCCCACAAAGAGACTATGGATTCTTTTGAGGCCATTGAAGATATTAGATCATCCAGAACTCTATAAGCAAATGTTGATAACAACTCATTTATAGAGTTGGATCGTATATGATTCGAATTATTGGAAGCAACTCGGCTTCCTCACTCAACGCCAATCTTGAAAGCCTTAATAGAGCCTGATCATTGTATAATTTATGGGACCACACACAAGATGGTTTAATAAAATAAAAATGGTCCATCTTAATGGGCAATGGCCAAATAATAAAAATTAAAAATATAAGAGCAATGGTTCACCATGATGGACTAGACCATGGGACCTGCCTTGATGTATGTTTCAACAGTTCATTATGAGGCATGGCCCGGAAATAAATAAATAAATAAATAAATAAATCCAAATCTTAGATGAGCCACACCACATGAAACAACAGTAATTGAATGCCCACCAATAGAATTTCTTATGGGCCGTAAAAGAGTTGGATCAAGCTTATATTTATGTTTTCCCTTATCTACATATGTGTGACCTTATCAACAGGTTGGATGACAAATAAACATAACAATGGGCCCTATGTAGTCTTTAATGGTGGACGTTCAATCATCATTGTTTCCTGTGATGTGACCCACCTGAGATTTGGATTTGCCTCATTTTTTGGCCCAAGCCCTAAGACGAGATTGCAGAAGTGATGGACAGTGGATATATCAATACATAAGGTGAGGCCCACTGTCACGACCTCACCGAATCGGGCGGATTCAAAAGAAAGAAAAAAAAGAAGCTTGTAACCCTAGCAACCGAAGAGAGGTGTAGAGAGAGAGAGAGAGGATTGCAGAGACAGAGAGAGAGAGAGAGAGAGAGAGAGAGAGAGAGAGAGAGAGATTAGAGCTGATTGCATGTAGACTGTTGGTGCATTTCTCCCCCTTTCCCTCTTTTCAAAAATCTAAATGTTGAGCCTGTAAGTCACTTACAGGGAAGTGACTTCTCACCCCCAGCCCCCTGCAGTTTCCTGGAAGATTTGCCTGTAAGCAACTAACAGGTGAATTTCCTCCCCCAAACACCACCTGTAATTGAATTCCCTGTAAGTCATTTACATTTTACCTAACTTACAGGCATCCAAACAGGTCCTTAGGAACCACTGAAACAGATCTCAAGCCCTAAAACAATACAAAATCAAGAAAACTGCAATGAATCGAAGAACAAAAACAACATATCTCAAGCCCTAAACAGTACAACTACCAAATACTAAAATCTTCGGAGAAGCAGAAACTATATAACATGAATGCAAAGAAAAATGGAAAAAAGAAAAAGCATCTTCTCACTTCAATCTTCTGAAATACAAACCCTAGCTCTAGATCTAGTAAATCCCCACCATAACTAGTATATATATATATAAAAAAAACTCGCAAAGCCTAGAGAGCAAGATACCTGATGGGTTATCGAGTTGCTGCAGCTGGAGAGAGCCCAAGGCAGCTGTGAGACAGTGAGAGAGAGCAGGAAGAGAGAGCGAGCGGGAAGAAAAAGAGGAGGGTGAGAGATAGAGATGAAGAGAGAGGAGAGGGAGGGGATTAGGGCGACAGAGAGACAGAGGAGAGGGATTTGGGTGAGAGATCGATATGAAAAGAGAGAGGAGAGGGAGGGGATTAGGGCGACAGAGAGAGAGGAGAGGGAGGGGATTAGGGTGACAGAGAGAGAGGAGAGGGATTTGGGTGAGAGAGGAACAGACAGAGAGAGCAGCGGATTTGGGTGAGATGGAAGCAAACGGCGTAGTAAACTCTGCGCAGCCCACCTTTATACATTAGATAAATCCATTCCGTCAATCCACTTTAAAAGATAATTTCAGGGATTCAGACAAAAAATGAAGCATATCCAAATCTCAAGTGGACCACACCACATAAAATCATTATTCTTGGTGCTATGTGGCCCCATCATGATCTATGTGTTTTATCGACACCGTCCATCCATTTTTAAACATCAATTTAAAACTCCATGCCAAAAAGGTTAGTGATTGAACGTCTACCATTAAAAACCTACTAGGCCCTATGTAATGTTTATTTCACATCCAACTGGTAGATTAGGTCAACCAGACCTGGATGAACAATGGTGACAGTTCAATCAACACTGTGTGGCTCACTTGAGATTTTGATCTACCAAATTTTTGTATTGAACGTGCTAAATTATCTAAAAAATGGATGGACGGTATGGATGAGACAATACATCATGTTCGGGTCCACGTAGCACCGACCACTAGCCATTGAGCAGCCATCTTTCGGACGACGCTTTCCTCCGGAGGTGGATTAGATAATGACAGGTTGGATAGAGAGACTTGATAATGAAGTGACATCACCAGGTTCTGTGGGACCCACCATGATACATTTGTTTTATCCACACCGTCTATTCATTTGGAGAGATCATTTTATGCCATTAGACAAATAATGAGTCAGATCCAGATTTGGAGTGGACCCCACCACAGAAAATAGTGGGAAGAGTGACTCCCACTGTTGAAACCTTCATATGGTCCACTATGATCTTTATCTGAGATCCTACGTGTTCATAAGTTAAGACAGACATGATAGAAGGGAAAACATAAATTTCAGTTTGATCAAAAACTTTTGTAGGCATTAGAAACTTTTAATGATGGGCGTCACTCTCTCCACTATTTTCTACGGTGGGGTTCACTTAAGCTTTGTATATGACTTATTTTTTGTCTCATGCCCTAAATTTATATCTCCAAATGAATGGACGGTGTGAATACAACACATACATTATGATGGGTCCCATAGAACTTAGTGACATCACTTCAGTAGAGCCTCGAGCAGTAGCTAATTCGCGTCCTTTGCGAAAGCCTTGACACATCATTTCAGAAAAAGAGGCCAAAAGTGCACAGGATCCGAGACTCAAGTGCCCTACAAAAGGAAAAGGTAGTTAGAAAAATTACTACCGTTAAAATCTCTTTGGGTTTGTTAGTGATGTTTGCATGCCATCCATACCATTAATAACATCATTCCTACTGGGATGAACTGAAAACAAAAATATTAGCATGATTCAAAACTTATGTGGCCCTGTGAATATTTCAACTATGAACGTTCGGTTATCACGTTTTCGGCCCCCTTAGGCATTGGATACAGTTCATTTTTGGCCTCATATCTTAAAATGAACACACAAAACAGACGAACGGGAGGGATTTCTAACAAACATCTCAGTGACCCCGCAAGGCTTTGGCAAGAAATCCGCATCCATCTGCTTCCCGTGCCAACGCTCCTCGAGTTACTAAGTTTACAGTTCAAAGGAAATAAAAGTTACATGGGCCCATAATGTTGAGGGTCAAATATTGCATATTAGACCCCAGATATTGTCTGGATTTATGAACATAATATTGTTTAACGGCCGATTTAATCGTGTTTATGCTGCAGGTTGAATTTAGGAGCTTAAGCTGAAATAGGTGCCTAGAAGCATGAAATTAACGCTCTAATGACACCAAAGGCAAGGGATGGACCCCAGGGGACCAAGATCAACTGAATTACACACCAGAGATTCGAAAAGATTGAGAAACTAAAGCTCAAGTGGCCCAAAATTGATCCAGAATGCGAGATCACAAAGTTCCCACCATCCGTTCAGCTCGGAACTTCATACATGGCCTGAAGATCATAAATTAACCGTACACGTCGAATTTCATCCGTTTGATCCCTGTGGAAGTGTCCCAACGGCTAGATCAGCCCACAAATCGTCCATCTAGAGCCCACCTGATATCTGGATATGCTTCACTTTTGGTCTCAACCTCTTAATTTAGATGGAAAGACGAATGGACGGAGTGGATTCAATTGAAGACATTTACGTGGACCCCACCTGTGATGCTTTTGCACAAACTGAATGAACACTTGCAGTGCACAGGCCGGCAGCAACTCGTCAGAGTCAGTTGACCCGACTAATCCAACTCTAAGAGAGATTTCTCTCTCCTCTTTCGCAACATGCGGACGTCCGTCCGATGGGAAGTGTTGAGGCCCACAACCATCATCAGGATGGATGATCCGAGCCGACCGGTGTGTCCAGGAGATGTTTTCAATCAAAACATTGCTGTTTTATACAATCATGCACAAGAAAAAGCTCGCAAAGATAGGAAAAGCTGACGCACATTGATCAGCGCTGTGGCCCACCAAAAATTCTAATCTGGTTAAAAATTTTACGTGTGTCCTCAATCAACCCTAAGTATCTAATGACCGGCCATGATCTACTAAAAAACTATTACAAGTGGGTCCCACAGAAATCAATGCAATTTCCGTGCGCAGGGACAGCGTCTGTAGGAAACGGACGCTGATTTGAATAGTGGGCCCAACTGATAATCTTTTTCGATGATCCAAGCCGTTTATTTGTTCCAGGAGGTGTCCAAGACTTTCGCCTAGGTGGTGAAATTGTGAAATAGCTCGAAGATCAGATCTTAACCGTCCAAACGGAGGTCGAACGGTCATATGATCAATCATGAGGACCATATCGAAATCGTCCAAGAACTGTCCATTCCCGTACGATTTTTCGCGATGATCTCAGTGAACGGAGTGGATTTATTATACATCATCCATCATGGGCCCCACCATCATCTCAGCGTAAGAATTTGCGCAGAGGCCCTACGTCCGTGAAAGCTGGACGCTGTGGCCAGTTGTATGATCAAGAACGGTATCGGATCTATGATCCAAACCGTCCAAAATATCATAAAGGGGCCATTACCCCCAGCCATGGTGGCTGAATGAGTGGCATGGATGAATCTTCCTTAAAAGTTCCCCCCAAACGTGGATCTGTTTACGTTTTCTACAGGGTTACTGCGTAGGCCACCAACCTTGCTGCGTAAGAGGAACTTCTGCATGAAGTTTCTCCACTCCAACTGGCTGCAATGCCTATCAAAGAGAGAGAACATGAAGGAGGAGAAGGAGGTGGAGATACACACCTGGAGGCTAGAGCTGGGACGTGGAGAGCTTGGGCTTGGGTTGGAACGTCAGGAGAAAGAGAGAGAGGAGTAGCTTTAGCTATTTTTTGCCTTTTCTTTTCCTTGTCTTCTCTCTTTATTTATTTGGATTTAGCCTCACCATGTTAGGCTGAACCGCTTAGCTAGGGCTAAGAGGTGAAGCTTATAGTGAGATGGGAGGCTCTATGCTTTTAATTTAATTTTAGTATATGAAACGATGTTGATTTTAGTTTAATTTTAAGGGAATGCTTTTAGGTTTTTAATGGTCTGTTGTGACGGAAATTACAATGGGTCTGTAATGACTGTAAGCATATTCCTTTCCTTTATGTGTATGATGTCAAGAAGCCCTGTTATTCACCATCGTCTCCTAGGCATGGTCGGCTGACGGTACCCTTCCTAACCTTCATACATGTGATTGGTCGGTAATTAGTTTAATTCTGTTGTTTGCCATAGTCTCTTAGGCATGGTTTGGTGATGGAATCCATTCTAATTCATATACCTTTCATCTCTTGAAAACTAGATCAATGACAGTTCAGTTAAATTCTATAAAACAAGCATGAGACCTCCCTGATCCCTACAAGTGGATCCTCTGAATCCCTAGTTTCCTATCTCTGATTCCTCTTAAATTTTAAATAATAATCTCACAATTCTTCATTAAATTTAGATTTCATCTCATTCTAGTTCCAGTTCTAGTTAGTTTTAGATAACGTACAGTTTCAATCCCTTGGGATTCGACCTCGGTCTTACCGAGTTATTATTACATCACAACCCTGCACTTGGGGAGTGAACACATAATGATGTATTTATCATATCTACACCATTCATCCATTTGGTGAGATCATTTTAGATCTTGATTCGAAAAATGAGTAATTTAATATTCAAGTGAACCACATCCCAAAAAGTAGTGGGGACAATGATTCTCACCATTAAAACATTCGTAGGGCCCACTGTAACGTTTACTCACCATCCATTCTGTTCATAAGGTCACACATACCTGAATGAAGAGAAAAAATAAATATCATATTGGTCCAAAATTATGGTGACCCCAAAAGGGTTTCAATGGCAAGCATTCAATCCCTCACTGCTTTTTTCATTGTGGTCCACTTAATGTTCGGATCTATCTTATTTTTTATATCAAGCATTATGACTAACTCACTAAGTGGACGGATGGTTTAGATATAACTCATGCTTCGTGATGGGACCCATAGAACTTAGTAATGTCAACCCAAAGTTAGGTTGTTGTCAGCTATTCCGTTTCCGTTACGCTAGGCGGAGCTAGAGACAAACGGTCTAGTTAGGGCTTCGTGGAGCCCAACATAATGTATGTTATTTACCCACTCCCCATCCATTTCTGCACTCTATTTTAGGGCACTATCTTAAAAACAGAGACAAATTAAAGCACTGACTGAGACACTATGTGTAACACCCTGAAAATCGAGGGTCATGCATACACTTGACTCCCGAGTACCCGAGTATCACTTATAACCGATTTTCATTAATATGCGCTTACTCAGGTTTAATGCGCAACCTAGAATTTCCTGGAACATGAAGCACATCCACACAATTCTACTGAAATGAAAGAGATCTAGTAAATATACAAGTCCAAAAATATAAATGGGTCACACAAGGCGTTGCCCAGTAAAAATACAACAAAGGTTATGTCCAAAAGAATGATATGTCTAAAAAGAATAAAGCTGAGCCTACTACTCAGCGATCTAAATCCTGCCTATCAAGCCGATGGAGAGTCGCCCATCAGCTGGAAGTAAGACAGCTCATCCTCCTTGCCAGGACTCGAGCCGTCAGGCTCCTCGTACTCCGCGTCACTTACATCTATGGGAGAGTCTAGTTAGTGTTTTAAAACACCATCCTAGAGTGGAAGTGAGTGATTAACTTAGTGGGTGCTATTAATCTTAAGTTGTAACAAGCATCAGTTATATTATGAATTTAATGAAAAGCAATCATTCATAAACACCGAACTAATCTTATTAATGCGCATGCATGACGGATGATATGATCCATGCCCTCACTACAACACTCCCTCAAGTGAGTCCATCTAACAATCACGTATGACCAACACTCCCTCAGAGTGACCTCGACTGCCGAGTCGCCACCCTAACTAATGCGATGCAATGTGATCGTATTAACCGAGTTCTTAGTTAAGTCCATTCATCCAGCAGGTTGGGGACTCTAATAAACCCTACGTATCCATGCCCTCAACTAGTTTGCAATGCCAAGGCCTCTCAATGCGCGAGGCTAGGGCACCGCAGTCCTTGATCCCGTCAGGTTCCCCATCCCCAACTTCAAGCACATGGGGAGTGCTGAGAACTGGAATCGCTCGCGATCATTACGGGGAGGTTTGTCATCCCAGCGTTGGCTGACAGCTCAGACACAGTGTCACATTCCACCATGCTCGGCTCACAAGGCGGTGGACCGATTTCAATTGGTTACAGATGACCTACAATGGTTGTAGGGTGTTTCAGGTTTTATACATATGTGAACACTCAAGGTTAACAAGCAAGATTGGTCAGTAACAAGCTATACCACACAAGTCCACACAATCACATGATAGCCGACATCGGGTACGAGCGACCCATGTAATCTAACTACTGTCGTCCTCTGACACTCGCCCAAACTCATGGGTTTAGCCCTAGGGTAATCCCACTAACAGAACTACCCTCGCTCTCCTCATTTTTCCTGACCAACCAAATGGTTGTGATGGTGATCCATAACATGCCAACTATCAATGTATCAACTAGCATAAACAACATCATGTTCTCATATTTCTCAACATACAATTCCAATTTCTCCTAGCAAGCAAAGCTAACAATATCATGAACAAGGAATGTGTGTGTGGTGTGGGTTGGTGAGGAAGTTAAGCACTTCCTACATCCCTTAGAACCAAAATGCATAAGAATTAATAAATCATACATGCTATAGGGCACACCATATGAGGAATCGAGTAAGACATAAACATGTAATCATCCATGGCAACCTAATCATGTGAGAAGCACGATCAACATCATATGAGAACTAAACAAAACATACAATTTCATACAATCCCCAAACGAACATCCAAATCCTATGTTTTATCTAGATCCTCCAAATACAACATCTAAGCAAGCAAAATCATTAAACTCATACTAAAATTAGTGCTAGGCCACCTAAGGTTAATAGTCCGCACCTTCAGATCGTTGAAGGCTCTAGAAAATGATCTAAGGTTGTCAAACTCATGGTGGATTCGTAGAGATCCTGACTCAATGAACTAGCATGTTAGAATTACATGAAAATCCTAGCTCAACACAAGAGTTTTCAAAAAGATGGGTGCTTACCTCCCCAATCGGTTGGAAATCGAGCTTGGAGTTGTGGATGTGGGAGAAAGGAAGGAGATTTGTCAAAGTTCTAAGTTTCATTGGGTCCTCCACCAACAACACCCTCCTTCACTCTTTTCTTCCTCTCCTCTTTCTCCTTTTTCTCTCCTCTCTCTCTTTCTTTTATCTAGGGAAAAATCGTATGGGGAGAGGGGGTGCCCAAATGAGGCCCTTTTATAATGCCAGATTTGGTGTAAATGGACCCAGGGGTTATGTTTTTACTATACTAGACCTATGGGAGGGTCTTTCTAAGCTCTATAGCCCACTATGGGGTGTACATATCGAAATACACTGTAGGATAGTTATCCCTAATGATGATCTACGTACGTATATAATCGGCTCACCATTTGGATGCGCCGATTGACAGATATGATTAGAAGTCTGTTCGACGGTTACCGATAGTCGATCGGGGCCGCGGCTATACGGATATGAGCAGGAAAATATCCTTACTCCACGGGTGAAGTTTGGTTGTAAACCGATGGTCCAAAATCCTCAACTCACTACCAGAAAAAGGGGTAAAGGCTATGGATAAAATCCATAGCCTTAGACCTATGGTTACGGTTCTTGTACGTAGCTAGTCCATAGCACAATCGTAGTAGTAAGTGTCGTAACAATAGGTCTGGAACCTATAGCTATGGATTTAATCCGTAGCTATAGGTTACAACAGCGACGGATATAATCCATAGCCATTATACCTGTAGCGATAAGTATAAACGGCTACAGATATTATTTGTAGCTAAAAGTCAGTAGCAATATGCCAAATTTAATAATGGCTACAGCTGTCGGATTACCAGCTCAATATCCGTAGCTATTTCGTACATTAAAAAAAATATATAATCATTTGTTCATTCAATTACCACCTGCATAATCATTCATTCATTCCATTACAATCAATTACAATCATTCATTCATTCAATTGCAATCCTTCATTCAATCAATTACAATTACAATTACAATCAATTACAATCCTTCATTCAATTAATTACAATTATAATTACAATAATACTGAAAATACAAATCTTTTGCTTCATTAGAGAAATTTGTTCGACTTCACCCTGAAATTTCAAGGATAAAGAATTAAAAGAGAAGATATATTTTGACGGTATGATATTTTTTTCACAAGTAAATAGGCCTTTTTCAGCCATCACCTACCTGAAGAATCAAAAACCGATTGTTGTCCAAGTCCACTCCTTTTCCTTTCAATTTCTTAGTGACCTCTGTAAAATTATTTCCACAATCATTTATATAGTACTTTAAAGAGTTGTCTCGAAATGTAACTCTAGTAATGACAAAGTCACCTCTTGCAACAGCTTCATATATTCTATCATCCTATAAATAGTCATGGCATTCATAAATTAGAATGACCATTGGGGGAAAGAAAAACTAAGTGAAAGAAGTTCATCATGTATAACCATTTTCTTTTCTTTTCTTTTCTTAATGAATTAATAAAAACTCAAAGAGGAATGAAATTGAAACAAAATGAATGGTCTCACCATATGGTTGGTAGGGCCAAAATAAACGTCTAGACGATTTCCACAAGGAGGACCATCGGTAGCCACAAGTACACACTTCTCAAGGAATGGTCTCACCATATGGTTTAGGTTATAAGTTTATGTTAATGTCGTAGGTTATAGGTTTAGGTTTAGGTTTAGGGATTTGAGAATACATTTACGTTTTAGGTTTAGGTTTAGGTTTTACGTTTAGGTTAAGGTTACAGGTTTAGGTTTAGGTTATAAGTGTAGGTTATAGGTTTAGGTTTAGGTTTAGGTTAGGTTATATGTTAAGGTTTAGGGAATTGAGTTTAGGTTATAGGTTTAGGTTATAGGTTATAAGTTATAGGTTAAGGTTTAGGTTATACGTTAAGGTTTAGGTTTAGGTTATAGGTTTAGGTTTAGGTTATAGTTTTGGGATTTGAGAATAGGTTTAGGTTATAAGTATAGGTTTTTGTTAATGTTATAGGTTATAGGTTTAGGTTATAAGTTTATGTTAATGTTGTAAGTTATAGGTTTAGGTTTAGGTTTAGGAATTTAAGAATACATTTAGGTTTTAGGTTTAGGTTTAGGTTTTAGGTTTAGGTTAAGGTTATAGGTTTAGGTTATAAGTTTAGGTTTAGGTTGTAGGTTATAGCTTTAGGGAATTGAGAATAGCTTTAGGCTATGTCACGCACCAAACTCGAAAATTGGGCTCATAAAATTCTTGATCGCCGAATCCGGCGCCGACAGCCTCCATAGAATCCCATTCTCGACTCCCAGCTTCCATTCACCAGGTTCCGATCCTGAGATACTACGAGGAGGATTTTCAACGTCAGTTTGATTCGTAATAAGCATAACCAAAGGCATAACCCACAAACAATAACCAAAAACTCCATTACATTTTCACTATGATAAAAAAAACTTTACAAGTACAATGAGCATAAAGGGAAATACAATGATGATGAATCAAAATCTCCAAAGTGATCTGCAAAGTGCCCCTGCCTCAGCGCTGCTGCGAGCCAACGTCACCTGCACGCAATGGTCGTGCATAAGCTTATAGAAAGCTTAGAGGGTGGTGAAAGTGTGTGCGCAAGGTAGTAATATGATCATGCAATATCAAAGTAATGCAGAATATGCAGATGGAATCATAAATCTCATGAGCCATACCAAGGCTATGCGATGTAAGATGCAAGTCAAGCATACAATACTCATCTAAGTCCACATGTCAATACAACTCAACTCTGGGATATCACTGGGGTCTAGTACACTCTAAACTAGATTGCCGCCACATCGCACGCAATAAGGTAAGTGGAAGAGACCTCACTATCCGTCTGCCAATATTGGGCACGACTCGTCGATAGCGGACCCATTCCTCGAGCTGGTCAAACTCAGCCTAGCATTGCCCCCTACTCTCGGGCAGATAAGGCCGCACCCCCTTCCAACCGACCACGACACAGTGGAAAGCGCAACCGTCTGCTAATCGGCACTCAATGCTCCACTCGGTCTAGACGTTGGAGCAATCTCTTAGTACCATAAGGGTTTAGGGACTTTCACCCAGGGATATCTATAGCACCCTATGTAGAACAAGATTTTTGGTATCCAATCCTTCCAACCATGATACGTCTGTGGTGGCTATGACCCCGATGTCGCTAAAGCGTACAGTAACCATATCACACGATGCGAGATGCATGAATCACACTATCCAATCATGCAGCAAATTCTTACACGTATTGTGCGCTCATGCAGGGCAACACTGCCCAACCGGGAGCCCATATACAACCTGCCCGAAGGCATATGCTATGATCAGTCACCTCTCATATCAAGCATACATATGATGCGTATGATCATGAGTCATGGAACTATACTAAACATGTTATAATGAAACAAATTATCCTTACAATGCAAAAGGGCCTGGACGGCCTATACACAATAAGTACGGGCCTAATAATGGGCCCTAAGGAGAGTCGTAATGTGGACATCCAACCAGCATTACACTCGCAATGTGGACGTCAAACCATCATTGCTCCCAAGGCACGATTGTCGTAAACATCGTTAAATAATCCGAGTTGGGTTTACACATTGCAATGGACCTTAGGTTCATCCCATTAGGCTTTACATAAATATCATATGGGCCATATCATATGGGCCTTTTATTCATCAAATGGGCCACATAAATGGGTCGCACCAATGGGCCTTATGTGCATTGCAATGGGTCATAACCCGTGGGCCTTAGATTGCATCAAATGGGCTTAATCTCATGGGTCTTATATGTCTTAAATGGGCCTAACCCATAGGGCTTTTACAAATCAAATGGGCCTAACCCATAGCCCTTTTACAAATCAAATGGGCCTAACCCATAGGCCTTTTTACAAATCAAATGGGCCTAACCCATAGGCCTTTTTACAAATCAATTGGGCCTAATCCCGTGGGCCTTAGATATAACAAATGGGCTACACCAATTGGGCCCCATATTTCTATCAAATGGGCCTCAACCCATAGGCCCAGAGGCCCACTGAAATGTTTATTTTCTATCCAACAAGGCAAGGGCCCACTGTAATATTTAATTGTCCTCCAACGTGTGGGCCAGAGGAAGGCCCACTGCAATATTTATTTGTAGTATAGCTAGGGGAGGGGGGTGGCATGATCAACACGTGCGCAACACAAATATCATGGTGGGTGTCACCGTCCACGGACTATGGACGGTGTGAAGAAAATACATACATTACTGTGGGTCCCACAAATGTGGCCCACCATAATGCTTAAATGCCATCCGAGCCGTTCATAAGGTCACTCGGACCTGGATGAAGGGAAAACATAAATTTCATCTTGATCTAAAACTTTTGGGGACCCCAGAATGAGTTTCAATGGTAGATGTTCATTCACACTGTTTCCTATGATGTGGGCCACCAGAGCGTTGGATCAGGCTGATCTTTGGAGGGGGCCCACCTGAGGAGGGGACCCACCTTATGAACGGCGTGGATCTAACATATACATCATGGTGGGGCCCACGGCAGCAGCCGTGGGATGCTGCACGGACGCCCGCTGCACGTAGCACGTGCTGCTGCTGCAGCTCGTCAGAGGCAGAGGCCTTGCCTCTTGCAAATTCGGGAAAAACCCATTTTTTTCAGGTTTTTCACACGTGGTACCCGCTTAACAAAAATCCACCCAGACCATTGCGCTTAATGGCTCGAGGCCGCCCCAATGAGTCTAAAGTCAAATTTTTTTAGTGTTTAGAAAATAAAATAAAATAAAATAATGATCTTGAATGGTAAGGGTGTAACTCTCTAATGCTATGGCCCACCAGACCTTCCAACCAGCCTCATCACTTGGGTCAACGCCTAAAACGACCCAGAGAAGGAGATGGACAACCTGGATTTCATACTTGCATCAGGGTGGGGCCTATATTAGTGGCCCACCCCAAAGGCTTCTTTTCTTTCTTTCTTTTTTTGTAGGCAGAGACGTCCAGCGTCTCAAACGCTAGACGGTGGAATTTTTTTATTTTTTATTTTTTAATACATTGAGGTGGGCCCTGATTAGTTGGGCCATCACATGGATACCCCATACACATACAGGGTGGGCCCCCATCTAAAAATGGATTGGATCCAAAACATGCATCCTAGTGGGGTCCATCCAAGTGGGCCACACAACCATATATATATATATATATATATATATATAAAGAAATAGAAAGGGAGAGAGAGATAGAGAGATAGAAGGTGGGACACGCTTGTGATGGAGAGACCCGACATTATGGGCCCTCCCTTGCAATGAATCATACAATCAAGTGGGTCCTTTAACACATGGGACTATCAAAATTTAAAATCAACGGTGGGGATCCTTTCCCTACCAATATGGACGGTCTAGATGACCTTTTCTAAGAAATAAACATCATGATGGGGTCCATGGAGAATGGCCCCATCATGGAATGATCATGATGATCCTAGTGGGCCATCGGCCACACCTTAGGGTCCCAAGTGAGATCCAAACCATTGATCGGTTGGCCTCACTTGGCCCACCTTAAAAACACAAAGAACTACGTTATTAAGCACCCACCATCCGATCTTCTTGCTCCTAGGGGTTCCTTAGCACCTTAGCTTAGATTTCAATGGAGGAGATGGGAAATGGATGGTTGAGATGGGAGATGGTGGGGTAGGAAAGTGTGCCACCTTGAAGTTTTGGAAAGCTTGGAGAAATCTCATACGTATGGAGCTTGCTTGGAGAATGAGATGGGAAAATGAGAAAGAGAGAGAGTGTTGTAGAGAGAGATGGGTGATCGATGGATGTGGTGAATGATGGTTGTGTAAGAAAATCTTGACTTTTGTGGCTTTTTGTGTAAGAGAGGTATGGGAGGTGTAAGAAATCCTTGACTTTTGAGGCCTTTTATGTAAGAGAGGTATGGGCTTTGTAAGAAAAGCTTGACTTTTGTGGTTGCTTAGGAATGGGTGAAAGGTGATGTGTACTTGACATGTGATGGATTGATTGATTGATGGATTGATGAGATTGATGTGACATCTCGTAGAGATTCTCTTGGGTTTCGCAACTCGCAGCGTTTCCTTGCACCGAACGTCGGCTTACATCTCTCGACCAAGGTATCCCCTCGGCGCGCGAGTCGCAGCATCGGAACTGCAGCGACGGCGCGATCGCTATGGTACAGAACTCGGGTCGAGTCGAAACAGGTTGACGTCATATGAATCATGGTCTCGCATTAATATCGGTTAAGGGTCGAAGGTTGCCGGAATTCGACCGGTAAGACCGCGGAAGTCTACAGAACGGTACGGACTAAGATACGGGTCTTACAGGCTATATCTTTTTGCTAGCCTCAGGCCATCCTGAAGTACAGTCATGTAATTTCTTCTCATGAAATGAAGGTTTCCTTTTGAAAAAAAAAAGGCTAGGGAGTTGAGATTAGGATTAGGTGTAGGTTTAGGTTTAGGGATTTGAGAATACATTTAGATTTTAGGTTTAGGTTTAGGTTTTAGGTTTAGGTTATAGGTTTAGGTTAATGTTAGGTTATAGGTTATAAGTTTAGGTTATAGGTTATAAGTTATAGGTTAAGGTTTAGGTTATAGGCTTTGGTTTAGGTTAAGGTTATAGGTTTAGGTTTAGGTTAAGGTTTAGGTTTAGGTTATAGGTTTAGGTTTAGGTTAAGGTTTAGATTTAGGTTATAGGTTATATGTTATAGGTTATAGCTTTTGAGAATTGAGAATAGGTTAAGGTTTAGGTTTAGGAAATTGGGTTCGGGTTCGGGATTAGGTTTAAGTTTGGGTTTTCAAGTTTAGGTTTAGGTTTAGGTTAGTGAGTTGAGATTAGGATTAGGTATAGGTTTAGGTTTAGGGATTTGAGAATACATTTAGGTTATAGTTTTAAGTTATATGTTTAGGTTTAGGTTTGGCTATAGGTTATAAGTTTACGTTATAGGTTATAAGTTAAAGTTTAGGTTATAGGTTTTGGTTTAGGTTAAGGTTATAGGTTTAGGTTATAGGTTTAGGTTAGGTTTAGGTTTAGGTTATAGGTTATATGTTATTAGTTATAGTTTTTGGGAATTGAGAATTGGTTAAGGTTTAGGTTTAGGAAATCGGGTTCGGGTTCGGGATTTCAAGTTTAGGTTTAGGATTAGGTTAGGGAGTTGAGATTAGGATTAGGTGTAGGTTTAGGTTTAGGGATTTGAGAATACATTTAGGTTTTAGGTTTCGGTTATAGGTTTAGGTTTAGGTTAAGATTTGGTTATAGGCTATAAGTTTAGGTTATAGGTTATAGGTTATATGTTAAGGTTTAAGTTATAGGTTTTGGTTTAGGTTAAGGTTATAGGTTTAGGTTATAGGTTACAGGTTATATATTATAGGTTATAATTTTTTAGAATTGAGAATTGGTTAAGGTTTAGGTTTAGGAAATCGGGTTCGGGTTCAGGTTCGGGAGCGGGTTTAGGTTTGGGTTTTCAAGTTTAGGTTTAGGTTTAGGTTAGGGAGTTGAGATTAGTATTAGGTGTAAGTTTAGGTTTAGAGATTTAAGAATACATTTAGGTTTTAGGTTTAGGTTTTGGGATTTGAGAATAGTTTTACGTTATAAGTATAGGTTTAAGTTGGGTTATAGGTTAAGGTTTAGGGATTTGAGTTTAGGTTACAGGTTAGAGGTTATAGGGTTTAGGTTAGGGTTTAGGTTATAGGTTTAGGTTATAGGTTTAAGTTATAGGTTTAGGTTTAGGTATAGGCTTAGGTTATAGGTTATAGGTTATAGGTTATAGGTTGTATGTTTAGGTTAAGGTTTAGGGATTCGAGTTCGGGTTCGGGTTCGGGTTCAAGTTTAGGTTATAGGTTTTGGTTTAGGTTATAGGTTATAGGTTTAGGTTAAGGTTTAAGTTTAGGTTATGGGTTTTGGGATTTGAGAATAGGTTTAGGTTATAAGTATAGGTTTAGGTTGGGTTATAAGTTAAGGTTTAGGTTTAGGTTATAGGTTTTGGGATTTGAGAATAGGTTTAGGTTATAAGTTTAGGTTTAGGTTGGGTTATAGGTTAAGGTTTAGGTTTAGGTTATAGGTTTTAGGATTTGAGAATAGGTTTAGGTTATAGGTTAAGGTTTAGGTTGGGTTATAGGTTAAGGTTTAGGTTTAGGTTATAGGTTTAGGGATTTGAGAATAGGTTTAGGTTATAAGTTTAGGTTTAGGTTTAGGTTATAGGTTTAGGTTAAGGTTATAGGGTTTAGGTTAGGGTTTAGGTTATAAGTTTAGGTTATAAGTTATAGGTTTAGGTTTAAGTTATAGGTTTAGGTTTTAGGTTTAAGTATAGGCTTAGGTTATAGGTTATAGGTTATATGTCTACGTTAAGGTTTAGGGATTCGGGTTCGGGTTCGGATTTGGGTTCGGGTTTAGGTTATAGGTTTTGGTTTAGGTTATAGGTTTTGGTTTAGGTTATAGGTTATAGGTTTAGGTTAAGGTTTAGGTTTAGGTTTAGGTTATGGGTTTTGGGATTTGAGAATAGGTTTATGTTATAAGTATAGATTTTGGTTAGGTTATAGGTTAAGGTTTAGGTTTAGGTTTAGGTTATAGGTTATAAGTATAGGATTATATTTAGGTTAAGGTCTAGGTTTAGGTTATAGGTATAGGTTTTGGGATTTAAGAATAGGTTTAGGTTAAGGTTATAAGTATAGGTTATAGGTCAAGGTTTAGGTTTAGGAAATTGGGTTCAGGTTCGGGATCGGGTTTAGGTTTGGGTTTAGGTTTTAGGTTTTAGGTTATAGGTTTAGTTTATAGGTTAAGGTTTGGGTTATAGGTTAAGTTTTAAGTTATAGGTTATAGGTTATAAGTATAGGTTTAGGTTTAGGTTAAGGTCTAGGTTTAGGTTATAGGTATAGGTTTTATGATTTGAGAATAAGTTTAGGTTAAGGTTATAAGTATAGGTTATAGGTTATGGTTTAGGTTTAGAAAATTGGGTTCGAGTTCGGGATCGGGTTTAGGTTTTGGATTAGGTTTTAGATTATAGGTTATAGGTTTAGGTTTGGGTTATAGGTTAAGGTTTAGATTAGGTTTTAGGTTATAGGTTAAGGTTTGGGTTATAGGTTAAGGTTTAGGTTATAGGTTATAGGTTATAAGTATAGGTTTAGGTTTAGGTTAAGGTCTAGGTATAGGTTATAAGGTTCAAGTTCAGGATTGGGTTTAGGTTTGGGTTTAGGTTTTAAGTTATAGGTTATAGGTTTAGGTTTGGGTTATAGGTTAAGGTTTAGGTTAGGTTTTAGGTTATAGGTTAAGGTTTAGGTTATAGGTTAAGGTTTGGGTTATAAGTTAAGGTTTAAGTTAAGGTCTAGGTATAGGTCATAAGTATAGGTTTTGGTTTAGGTTATAGGTTATAGGTTATAGCTTTAGGGAATTGAGAATAGGTTTAGGGTGTGGTACCTGCAAATACAGATATAAACACGGCTTGTCCAAATGGTCAGGCCCCTCCAATGTTATCCATAAAAAATGGACAGCTTCATCATGGTCATAACAGCGGTTCCCACCTTCCAAGGACCCCCTCTCATCCGGATAGCTCTGACGCACATCCAAGTCTTCTCCATTAATTTCGAGCAAATATATAAACATGGCCTGTTCAAATGGTCAGGCCCCTCCATTAATTACAACATAGATATCATGTAAACGATATCACATAATGTATTGTTTGATGAACTACACATGTGCATTCTAGACAAGAGACGTACCAGATAATTGAATCTGAAATATGTAGCTCCAATCCTCCCACATACAACATCCACTTGAAAGAATGCGCATAACCGTCATGCTTGAGTAATCAATCCTAAATGTAGAAAGTAAATGCTATTTACAAGCTCAAGCATAAGAAGAAAAATCAATCCTTTGCAAAGGTAATGAAAAATGCGTCGATGCCCTCACTTTATCGGAATTCATATTTTACTCTAGTAACCCTCCATGTAACCCTTAAATGTGGAAAATGACATAAGCAGAGGAAAAGGATTTCCTTATGGCTGTTTGTTTTGTAAATTTCAACGAAAATACTAAAGGTCAAAGGTCAATTAACAGGAGATGTCCCTTGTACGCATGGAAACTAGATCTTTTAACAGGTTTTTTGAGAGAGGAAATGGTTTTACTCGTTTTTCTTTTTTTAGGAAAAGATATGAAAAGGAAATTGATATCTCCTCTCATTTTTCTTCCCTTCTTTTTGTTGTTGTTGTTGTTGTTATGTTTTTCTTAAACAAAGAATCTGACACAGAAGGGGAATTCATTTTATTTTCCATGGTTCTACATGGGTTTCCCTCTCCACAAACAGGCAATGTAAACTTGTGATTCCCAAACTTTGGATTGTGGGGCCCACAATCCAATTGGTTGGGTTTGGAGAACTAGATTTGCACATGCATGGGCCATCTCAATGCATGTATGCATTTCAGCCACACTAAGGTCCACAAATTGGATAGTCTGAATTGACTAGCATATATGCTACTAGTGTGGCAGGTGAGGCACCATCATTTAAGAAATGATGGAAAATGCACATAGTAGTCCAGCACATTAACTAATATACCCTCAGAAACACAGAGGTAACAGGCATATCTTTAATCAGCCAATAGGCTGCCTACTGTAGATATCAACCAATTCATCTGAAGTGCATATAGTTTGGATGGGTGATTTTTGGTTCATCTTACCTATCCGTGTTATAATAACCCTCAGAGGTCATATGTGAATAAAAGCTTACATGATGGTGACGTTTGCATGAGGATCAAGAGTACCCGAAATATTTAAAAGTAAATTATTCTGGAAATCCCTACAAAACAGAGCAAATAGAAAATATTTAGCAAGAAATTTATGTTATTCAACTTGAAATATGGAGCTAGGAAAACACTATCATTAATGGTTTGTAGTCAGGTTTAAGTTTGCATATGTAAATAAAAGCTTACATGATGGTAACATTTGCATGAGGATCAAGAGTACCCGAAATATTTAAAAGTAAATCATTCTGGAAATCCATACAAAACAAAGCAAATAGAAAATATTTAGCAAGAAATTTATGTTATTCAACTTGAAATATGGAGCTAGGCAAACACTATCATTAATGGTTTAAGTTTGAATTCTTGGCCCAACTTTGTAAAAATTGTCCCGCATCAAAACATAAACATAACATGTTAGTTTGGATTAATTTCACTATGCTGTCAAGGATACGAGAATACCTGCTAATTACATTTTTTCTAATTTACAACCTTCATTTTCTTCATTTTAGCATTCATGGACCAGCCATGCCTCAATTTCGCGTACTGCAACATTTTACTAGTGCAACACTATCTGTCTTGTCAACTCAGTCACTGCTATTTGCTACAGGCTTACGACCGACCCTTGCACAGGTAATTGCTGTGAGCTGGATACTGAAGGATGGAATGCAACACATGGTAAAGCTCATATGCAGTAATATGGGTGTAAGAATGGATTCGAAACCAAAAAGTTGGAGGATGCTGGCGGATGTGCTCTATGACATTGGTACTGGTCTGGAAGTTCTTTCTCCATTATGTCCACATCTATATTTTGAAATGGCTGGCCTAAGCAATTTTGCAAAGGGAATGGCAGTTGTTGCAGCGAGAGCAACAAGGCCGCCAATATATTCTTCGTTTGCCAAAGAAGGCAACCTCAATGACTTATTTGCCAAAGGAGAGGCAATATTGACTCTTTTTAATATTGTGAGAATGGGAGCAGGCATTCAATTAGCATCCACAGTATGTTCCTTAATGCAAGGAAAGTTGATAGTTGGCCTGTTGCTATCTATTATTCATATATACAGTGTGGTTGAAGAAATGCAAGCAGTTCCAGTTAACACATTGAACCCGCAGCGAACAGCCATGATTGTTGCAGATTTTATCAAGACCAGAAAAATATCGAACTCGGCAGACTTAAGATACCAGGAAGATCTCTGGTGAATGGTTGGGTGATATGGAGACTTATAGAGTTGTGTCTATAGAAAGTGAAGTTATGTTTTGTAAGGAGTTTTCTCCCAATAGTTTTGACATTCATTCAAAGGAAAAGAGCTTTGAACCTTCAACTTCCAAAAAAAAAAAATGCTAGTCAGTTAAGGAACAACATGTTCTAAGGATAAGCATGGCTGAAATAAGGATATTGAGATTGATGATCAGCGGCGAGACGAGGAAGGATAGAATTAACCTAACCACCAAATCAGTGAATTTACAGAAGTTGGAGAGCTAAAGATACCCAAATAAAAACTTTCCACAGATTTAAGTTGGAGCCAAAAAAGAAAAAAAGAAAAAAAAAAAAGAAATGAGCTTACATTAACACCTGCAAGTTGACTTTTTCTTCATTTCCTCCTCAAACTTGTCCTTCCCAATGCAACCCATATGTCTAGTCACACCAGGAATTTGTAGCATCCGCTGTGAAACACATTAAAAACTCAACCTATTTGAATAACGAATTACCCAGAATAATAAGAAGCAAAAAAAAAAAAAACAATCAGTCAAACCTAGGCAACCTTGATTGAATTATGAGCAGCTCCTGAATATATCATAATAGGATAAAACTGAAATGTTAGTCTCTCTCTCTCTCTCTCTCTCTCTCTCTCTCTCTCTCTCTCTCTCTATATATATATATATATATATATATATATATATATATATATATATATATATATACATATAAAGAAAGGTAATGACTTCATAGAAACCTGCGATCAATATAATCTGTTTTACCTCTTGCAATGTACTCCACATTGTATTTTGTAGCCATTTCTTCATACCTATGATTCCACCAAAAGAATCCATGTTCAAAGTAATATAGCAATTTTATTCATAGAAAATTGAACTGGTACATCCCATCTTATAATTGAAGAGATTCAACAAGGCTATCGCATAAGTCTTCACAAAACAATGTAAATGGTGAGTTTGTTACAATTAAGGGAGCGCCATCAAGACATTCACATTACTTTGTTTAAGGAACTACTTCAGTCCCTTCTGACAACATAACTTGAAAGATGTAGCTACAAATTAGTTAGACCAGACCTTAATCCTCCTGGGAAACAGAATGCAGTTAAATCCTTCATCCGAATTGACAAGCTCTTCCTAGGAGGATACTTGAAAAGAATGTACAATGACCAAAAAACAAACAAACATGTCAGCTGTGGCAAGGACAGTATTGGAGAAATATAAATGAAAATTTAGATCCAAAAATAACCATTCTTAACTCGCAACCATGATAAACCAATAAAGATTAAAGAAAAGTGAATGCATCATCCTGAGTGGACAGATCCGAAAGAAGTTTCGTTGGAGCCAGCCTAAAGAACTATCCATCAATAGGGGGAAAATATTAAATTATAAGATTTCATTAGAATGATAACATTCAAAAAGTACATAGATTAGCTTGAACAGATGCATACAATAAAGATAAGGGTGTCGGCAGCCCGCAATCCACTTGCCATTTTGATGTAGTGTGATGAAAATGGCAAGTGAGAAGCAAGTACACTTTGCTAGATCTTTCTGAAGTAAGAAAACGTAGTCGTTGCCTGTAAGAAAGTTACCTATAAGTTGAAAAATACCAATTTCAACTCAATACATCATATAAACAGTATGTATCCTAGTAGAATCGAAGTAGTGAGGCAACGATGAGTCTTCTAGTGATGGAAATGATTTCCTAGATTATTGTTTTTCAGGAACATAGAAGAAATAGTTGGCAGGTACCTAGGCCGACAATCTTCTTTCTGCATTATATGCATCATTTATTTCCCACTCAAGAGACCAGACCATTTTCAACGCCTTAAAAGTGCATTTGGTTGTAGCAACCATTATTCTACAGATGCCTTTAACAATTCCTTCTTCAAATAAAAGGGCAAATGCTTTATCCATGCATAATTCCAACACACGTCATCCAAATATCTTATTAGCCAGGCATGCCTGCTCCATAATTGCATTAACATATCCTGAATTATGGGAAGGTATTGCTACAAACCTCTTCATCTACTTCATATGGTTTGGATTTCACAGCTTGATTGTGATGGAAGGGATTACTCATCTATAATTTGAGATTTTTTGTCTTTGTGTGGTTGGACGGCAAAGACAACTCAGTTGACTTTAGTTCGTCGACTCGTGAAATGTTCTAGGGAAAATTCCAGCCTTTTGTGTCCAGGTTTTAACCACTGATTGACTGCTACCTCTCATAGCCTTACTTTCGAGACAACAATTGGGATGTCATGGTTGAAGTTCCTTAGGCAGCAACATTAGAGAATGCAACTTCTCTTTACTCTTTCATCTAATTTCCATGTATACAAATACGTTCTATGTTAGTTTTTTAAAGATTGGGGCAAACCAACTTAATCCCATTTACTTGGTTGTAGAAGTGAAGAAGCAAACCGAGTAAAGACTGCTTTGGGTTGATTCGTGAGTGTATCGGTTGTAGATTATAATGAATGGTACCACAATATAGAACAATCGAAAATGCCTCCAGTTGAGTTTTATCAAATTACACAATAACTTCCACTTCAAGAATATTAGCCCTAGTAGCAATTTGGTGGAGTTTTAAAAAAAATCCAAATATCGAACACATCATGCTTGGATTCCACATGGTGGAGATCGAATTAAAGGAGGGGAAGTATCTATACATGGTCATTAAAAAATAAGAAAATAGTAGATGAAAATATCTTATAATATGTACAGGCACATATTTGTAAAAATGGATGAAACACATACATCATGGTGGGACTCACAGAGCACCGACCATCAGCCACCGGGCTAGTGGCAGGGGGAGTAGCCAATCAGTTCATCTACCTCCTAAAAATTAGAGTATTCCAAAACTTGTGTTGGCCATACCACAAGAAAGAACAGCTCCTTTCAATATTCAAAACCCACTCCACAGATTTTAGAAACGGAGAGAGAGAGAGAGAGAGAGAGAGAGAGAGAGAGAGAGACTGACCGTTGTTTTGAAGAGCTAGAGATCGTAGATGGTTCGCAGGATAGATGCCTGAGATGTCTGGACTTCCTCTCCTTCTTCTTCTTCTCCTTCTTTCGAGTGCTCTCCAAGTCTCTCTCATAGATCTAAGGTGGGTTTGCGGTGAAAGGGGGTTTTTAAAACCCTAGCGAGAGAGAGAGAGAGAGAGAGGTTGGAAAATAGAGAGGCGGCCGAGCGAGAGAGAGAGAGAGAGAGAGAGAGAGAGAGAGAGAGGAGGGTTTGGGTTTTGGAAGAGGGACGGGCGCGAAAGAGAGAGAGGGTTTGGGTTTTGGGAGGGGCGGGCGCGTGAGAGAGCTTGAGGGATTTCATTCCTTTGAATTTTAGAAGATGGACGCGCGCATGGGAGGAATAGCACGGGATGGTGTTTCAGGAGTGATGGATGACACTTTTCACCGCTTAGTTTTAGGTCTTGTGGGGCCCACCGTGATGTATGTTATTTTTCCACTCCATCCATTCATTCTAACGGATCATTTTAAGAGTTGATCTAAAAAATGAGTCAGAACGAAGCTATAAGCAGACCACATAAAATATTAGCGATAGAAATTTATTTTTTATTATTTCTTATGGCGTGGTCCACTTAGACCTTCAATCTACCTACTTTTTGAGCTCATCGACTGAAATTATATATCAGAATTGATGGGCGGCTTAGATAAAACACATATATTCTAATGAGCCCCATGGAGCCCCTTAAGCACCACCAATCTCTAATAAGATTATGGTGACATACAGGCTTTAGCTACAGATTAAGTAAGATTTAACTACGGATAAAATCTGTAGCATTTTTACTATGGTTTATATCCGTAGCCAAAGGCTTCCAAAGTTCATAGCCTTTGCTTGAATTTTTGGTAGTGACTTTGCATAAGAGTGAACGACCTAGTTCACTTAAATTTAAGTTCATTCCTTTAGGGTATTTGCACTTCTCATGCACTCATCCTTTAGCTCAAGTTAAGCAGTTCTGGACAGCACCCAGGTCCGACTCCCGCGGTGGACGTCAAGCCCAACAAGACGGACATTATTCTATAGTTTTGGAACTAGTGGCCCACCAACGAGCGATCTAGAGTTTGTTCAAAAAATCGAGGCATTTCTGGAATGAATTAGGCAATGATATTTCTTGTGAATAATGATTAGGGTTTGGATTAACTATGTTCATAGTGTGACCTATTTATAACTAGTGAAAGTGAAGATTTGGTCATGATTACTCTAAACCGTCGATTTTAGGCTAAGAGAGTAATGGGGTTGATTTGGTCAATCAGTCAAGATTCGGGCCTTATCTGATTCGGCCCCGGTTAGATCTTTAATTTAGTCATGATTGTCTTGATTAGTTAGCGATGGATTGGTTAGATTTGGGTCTTATGTGAGTAAATCATAGGGCTACACCTGATGTTTAAGTGATCAGGCGGATTCATTGACTTCCTACGGTTGATTAATCGGACTTGTGTGGTTCTTTACTAGTACCACCCCTATATAAACTAATATTGAGTATTAATGGTCATTAAGTGATGTTATAAGTTAATTAATTAAAAAAAATTCAAGGATTTTCAGAAATTCAAAACAGTGAAAATCCAGGATGTTACAATCTACCCCCCTTAAAAACAATTTCATCCCCGAAATTGCCTAAGGGTAATAGATAAAGATTATTATCATTTCATTTGCCTAAGTTTTATTGATTTCAGATTTATATGCATAATAGGGTGCATACTAACCAAGCTAGCCTTGCTTATTATATTCTACCCCCCTTAAAAGTTCTCACCTTTGAGGTGTAACACCCTGAAAATCGGGGGTCGTGTATAAACTCAACTCCCAAGTTCCAGACTGTCACTTATGCAACAAAAATGGTTATGATTCAATGTTGTCTGATTTAAAGCATCCACATGAGTAAAAGTATACCAAAACTGCAATTCATACTTCAGATCCAGTGATAAAAGCAAGCGGAAGACTAAACAATATATATATCACTGTATGGAAAACAAAGTAAATCTCATCTGTCTCCAAAGTATGACTACATCTCTGAGCCTCATATACATACAAATGAACAAAAATAAAATGTTCAAAATAGTCCCACTGAAACTCCATCGATCCAGGTCGCCTACGGGAAGCCGTCGTGATACTGCATATACGAGAACTCATCCTGGTCCTCGTCGATCTCTGACTCCACCTCCTGGATCTCGGCCTCACCTGCATCTACAACAGGGTCTGGTGGGTGTTGCAAACACCATCCCGTAACGTGGGAATGAGTGATCAACTCAGTGGAATCATAGAGCAAGGATTAGCATATTCACAATTCAATCATGCGATAATAGTAAAGCAGTAAATCAGACAATCCTAATACTGTTGTTAATGCAAGATGACATGACATGATGTATGCCCTCACCGACGATCTCCCTCATGCGGCAACATCTTACAACCGCGGCATGCCACACTCCCTAGAGTGCTCCACATCTTCCAGGTACATGCAATGCTATGGTGATATGAATTCCAAGTTGTTATTAGTCCATTCAAACAGCAGGATTGGGAAACTAAGGTACTTTCCTTGTATCAATCCCAACACAGATCCTGTTTAGGGTCGTCACTCCTAGTAATCTCATACGATGTATATTTCGTAGGTCACTGCAAGGGCTGTCAGGGCTGTTGCTCGCACTCGTTGCACCGCTCCCCCATCACCTTATCAATACAGGCCTACTGTACTCTACTGCAACGGAAGGGTCGTCACCTCCCGTGGACTCAGAATACGCTCGCGGTCACTACAAAGGGCTCGTCGCCTGATCAGTGTAGGCCGACAGCTAGAATATAGTGTCCCATACCACCATAATCTGCTCACGAGTCTAGGTGCTCACTGGTCACTACGGGGAGATTTGTGGCCCCAGCGTAGGCCGACAGCTCGACCACGGTGTCCCATACCACCATGCCCGGCTCATGAGTCTTCGTGGATCAAGGTACCATGGTTAACAGGGTTTACAATGGTAAGTTCAGTACCCTAGGTTCAAGCAGTTATGACTCATACAAGGTGAACATACATCGGCCAGTCGGGTTGCTTGACGGGCTCGACTAGCGCGATCGCATCTTAAGTCGAACGACATGAAGTGCGTAAAACACTTCGCGTGGCCTAACCACTGCTGCCAACTCTAAACACGAATCACGTTCATCGACGCGTCGTTCGTGGCTATGACCAGTCAGCCACGAATTCGCTCGGTTACCGACTGCCTGGACTAAGTCTAGTCCCAAACAATTATGGAATCACATCAGCAATCTATGTAAGAGTATTGGAATTGAAATACAATCATGTGAGCATGTTGACACATGTTATAACATTCAACTTAAGCAAATCTTCAAACACATACATTCCACGCATGTAATGGAATCATGCATATGGTCAACATGTAGGAAATCATTTAGGTCAGCATATTAACTAAGAAATCAATCTCAAACTACCACATAACATCATTTAATTCAATACATACTAATACAAGCATTTAAACAAACACATACACTACACACTTAAGTCTACATATAGTATGTCGACCCAAAGTGCGTAACTAGGCGAATCTCTTCGCCAAACTAATTATACACGCATTCCTAACTTCCTAATGCGACAACAAACCATGTCATTCACGTCAGCAAAATATGGATGTAGACCGTACTTCCTACAAATGACTAAAATGCCCTAAATCTCATATTCTTCGTTAATTTAAGAAACAGGAAACGGAGAACATGTTGTACATGTCAAACGGCGGTGCCGTCGATAATCTACTATTAAACGACATTGAAAGCGTTGTAAATCGTCAATCAAAGCGTCTAAAATCCTCACCTAGTCTCTTACGGATGCGGGATTTTGAACGGAGCGTGTACGCTTCGTCTACGGCAGTAGGAGAACCTGTTTTACGAAATACGTTAGCTAACACGCTACGAATCCAAGTAATCCCTAAATCAGCAACTTTTAGGGTCGTTTCATACCTAAAAAAGTGGAGAAATCACCGTCCAGGTGATTGGGAAGAGTTGCTGAAACAGTAGCAATCGGCGGCTCGGAAACGAAAAAAATCCCTTCCAATCTCTCTCTCAAACTCTCTCTCCTTTTCTCTAGGGTTTGTAATTTTCGGATGGGAGAGAGAAATGAGGGTTTCAACCCCTTTTATAAGCTTAAAAATGCGGAAACAGGCTCCGGAACGAAGTTTACTTGGTGCCTATCCATTTCGGGGCTGTTTCGGCCCAAAAGTTGCTTTCTGGTGGTCCTCTGGTCGATTGCGATCGGACTTAAGCTCATGCGTACCAGATGTAGCACGTATTAAGTTTTCAGTCTGGCAAGGTTCGCAGATCGCACGTGGCGGACCAGTTTCAGTTCAGCGGTCACCGCACGTAGATCAGGGCTGAAAGTCTCATGATAATAAATAGAAATTTTTCCTGATCCGAGGGTGTAATCTGGATGAATTCCGACGGTCAGAACACTTAATACTGACACGTCAAGTCGTGTGCCATATTTGAATTTGAAATTCCAATTCTGTCCCTATTCACGGTCTCTTTAGTCCGGGTTCAACGAAATAGTCTGTGATTATCGGTTTGACTTGATTTTCGAAATGATTGTCAAGTCCAGCTGGGCGGTTCTAACGGTCTAAGATAGGAGGTATCGGACCTTTGACGCGCGGTCTAAATCCAATATAAAAATTCAATGTGGTCCAGAGAACAGACCTGCTTAGAGTTTGATCCGAGGTTATAGAGTATTGTAGAGTTGTTTGTTCTACTCGATTTGGGTCTTGTAGAACGTATTTAAAGTGATCAGGGACTATTTTCCAGCTACTCTAGCGTTGTGCTAGCTAACTTACGCTTAATTTCCATAGAATTTAATTCTACGCGATTTCAGGTCGAGTTGGCACTCGAGCCCAAGTACGGATTTTTCACGGGCGTTACAATCTACCCCCCTTAACAAATAATTTCGTCCTCGAAATTTGTACCTGTTCATACTCCTCGAGAAGCTGTGGGTAGTTCTTTCTGATCTCGGCTTCTGTCTCCCAAGTAGCCTCCTCCTCAGAATGATGCGTCCATAGTACCTTCACAAGGGGAATCACCTTGCTACGCAGTACCTGCTCCTTCCTGTCTAAGATGCGTGTCGGTCGCAGGATATAAGTAACATCCTCTCCTAACTGCACCTGCTCCCATCTGATGATATGGGAAGGATCAGCAACGTACTTCTTCAGCATAGAAACATGAAATACGTTGTTGACGCTCGCGAGGGGCGTGGGCAAAGCCAATCGGTAAGCCACTGCTCCCACACGATCGAGGATCTGGAATGGACCAATGAATCGCGGTGCCAGCTTCCTCTTCTTCCCGAACCGAAGGACTCCCTTCATAGGGGAAACTCGCAAAAACACGTGATCCCCGACTGTGAACTCTAGTGGTCGTCGTCTCGTATCGGCGTAGCTCTTCTGTCTGCTCTGCGCTGTAAGAAGCCGACGTCGAATAATATCAATTTTCTCTGACGTCGCCTGCACCAACTCTGGCCCAATCAAGCTACGCTCACCGACCTCTAACCAGCAATGCGGTGCGCGACAAGGTCGCCCATACAACGTCTCATAAGGTGCCATACCGATACTCGCCTGGAAGCTATTGTTGTACGCAAACTCCGCATATGCAAGACAGTCATCCCAACTGTCCTTGAAGTCCAATGCGCAAGCTCGCAACATGTCCTCCAGGATCTGGTTCACTCGCTCTGTCTGTCCGTCCGTCTGTGGATGGAAGGCAGTACCGAACTTTAACTTCACACCCATAGCCTCCTGAATGCGAGTCCAGAAAATAGAAGTGAACCGCGTGTCTCTGTCCGACACGATCTCCAACGGAACTCCATGCAAACGCACGATCTCTCTGATGTACAATCTAGCCAGCTCGTCTGCAGAGTTCGTAACTCTGATCGGTAGGAAGTGCGCCGACTTCGTCAATCGGTCGACGATCACCCAAATGGAATCATGTCCCTTCCTCGTCTTCGGCAACCCAGAAATGAAGTCCATGGAAATGAAATCCCACTTTCACTCTGCAATCGGCATCGGCTACAAAAGTCCAGGTGGTCGGCGATGCTCTGCCTTCACCTGCTGACAAGTGAGACAACGGGACACGAACTCAGCTATGTGGGTCTTCATGCCTTCCCACCAATACGTCCTCTTCACGTCACGATACATCTTTGTACTGCCTGGATGCATCGCGAGTCTAGTAAAATGCGCAGCCTCGAGAATCTCTCGTCTCAAGTCAGGGACATCTGGGACGCATAGGCGGCCACGGTAACGTAAGCCCCCATCCATACAAACTCGCCAGTCGGCGTCAGCATCATCACTGGCCTGCTCTCGAAGCTCAGTAAGATGCGCATCGTCTCTCTGCGCCTCGATGACTCGGTCATCGATCTGAGATCGCACCTGTACATGTGCGATGAACTCAAATGGCTCCTCTACGGTGAGTTTCTGCTCAAAGTCTCGCAAAAACTCAACCATATCCCACTCGGCAACCATCAGCGGAGCCGCAAACTCTATCGCCTTCTTGCGGCTCAACGCATCAGCCACAAGGTTCGCCTTCCCAGGATGGTAAGAGACTTCAAACTTAAAGTCCTTCAGCGTCTCCATCCATCGCCGCTGCCTCATATTCAAGTCTCGCTGCATGAATATGTACTTGAGGCTCTTGTGGTCGCAAAAGAGCTCGAACTCCTCTCCGTAGAGGTAATGTCTCCAGAGTCTCAGTGCGAATATAACGGCTGCCAACTCTAGGTCGTGTGTAGGGTAATTCTCCTCGTGCTTCCTTAATTGTCTCGAGGCATACGAAATTACCCTGTCCCTCTGCATAAGGACACAACCCAAACCAACGCTAGACGCGTCTGTGTATATAGTGTATCTAACCCCTTGCTCTGGCAATACTAGCACAGGGGCGGACGTAAGTCTGTCCTTCAGCTCCTGAAAAGCTGACTCCACCTTATCATTCCAGGCGAACTTCACGTCCTTCCGTGTCAACTGAGATAAGGGTCTCGCGATCTTCGAGAAGTTCTGAATGAAGCGCCGATAGTAGCCAGCGAGACCCAAGAAACTCCTCACTTCAGTGACAGAACCAGGCTGCTCCCAGTCCTGCACCGCAGCTACCTTAGACAGGTCAACTGCCATGCCATCCTTGGACACCACGTATCCCAGAAACTTCACCTCCTGCTTCCAGAAGTCGCACTTCTTGTACTGTGCGAACAACTGATGCCGTCTGAGCGTATCAAGGACCAAACGCAAGTGCTCCTCATGCTCCTCTCGACTCCTAGAGTACACTAAAATGTCGTCAATGAAGACAACGACGAATCGATAGAGGAAAGGCCGAAATACCCGGTTCATCAAATCCATGAACACGGCCGGTGCGTTCGTAAGACCGAACGACATCACGAGGAACTCGTAGTGGCCAAAACTGGTCCTGAATGCTGTCTTCTGCACGTCCTCATCCCTGACGCGCAGCTGATGATAACCTGACTGAAGATCAATCTTCGAGAAGTACTACGCTCCTCTCAGCTGATCGAATAAGTCATCGATCCTGGGCAAAGGGTACTTGTTCTTCACCGTGAGCTGGTTCAGCCTACGATAATCAATACACAATCGCATCGAACCATCCTTCTTCCTCACGAACAAGACCGGTGCTCCCCAAGGTGACACGCTAGGCCGTATAAGGCCAAGCTCTAGCAGACCATCAATCTGCGTCCTCAACTCCTCCATCTCACATGGTGCCATGCGATACGTCGGCAGTGAGACGGGTGTAGAACCAGGAACCAGATCGATAGTGAAATCGATCTCACGTCGGGGCAGCAACCCAGGGATCTTCCTGAACAGATTCCCGAACTCAGAAACGACTGGCACATGCTCGAGTACCTGGGCACCAGCGTCGCGCAATAAAGTGGCGTAGCTAAGTATGCGGAAAGGAAGATTTACCCGCACTGAAAATGTGAAAGGCGTGCCCTCAGGCTCGTACACCGTCACCATACGAGCCTCGCAGTCAATCTCGGCTCTCGCTGCAGTCAACCAGTCCATGCCAAGAATGACGTCGAGATAAACGAGCGAGGGATCGAGGACCAGATCAAGAGTCATCGTCCTGCCTCCCAGATCAACTAAACAATCCTCACATATCTGGGTGACATCCGAATAATCCCCATGAGCTGCAAAGACTTGCACGCTATCCATAGTGATAGTCTGTAACCCAAGACGCCTGACTACGGCACGTGATATCAAAGAAATCGTGGATCCAGTGTCCACCATCACAAGAACGGGAGTACCTCCAATATGGGCCGTAATCTCGAAGGCTGAATGCTGGAAAGTCGGCGTCGCAGCTGCCTCAGCTGTCAATGCATGAACCCGAGCCTGCTGTGGCCGGTTCGACCGCTGTGTCAAGGGCCGTGGAGGCTGTCTAATCTGCGATACCGGAGGTCTGAAAGAAGGATGCGTAGGAGCTGACCGTATAGGCGGTGCTGATATCGCCTGTGGATGCACACGGTCAATCTTCTGCGGCGGCGAGAACCCACTGTCCCGCATCCTCGAAAAGCAGCTCTGCGCTAAGTGGCCTGTCCTCCCACAGTATGTACATGTCAAATCAGGGCACCGAAACGGTGGTACAGGCGCCGTAGTCCTAGGAGGAGGATCAATGCGAGGCCTCTTGCCCGCGAAGGGCCTGTCTGGCAAGTCTGGTCGTGGCCTAGAAGCAGCCGGGCCACGAGATCGCGCAAGTCGGTCCACGTCCTGCTCTGCCCGCATGGACATGTGAATCAACTCCGCATAGGAGGGAATGCTAACACAGCACATCTTCGACCGAATATCCGATCGCAAACCCTCCAAAAATCGCCGTATGCGCATCTGCTCATCAGCTAGGATCGTCGGGACGTACCTGCCCAACTCCGTGAACCGATGCTCATACTCTGTAACTGTCATCGCTGCCTGTCTGAGACGGAGAAACTCATTCTCCCTGTCGTGCCTGTAAGTCTGGGGATAATACTTCTCATGGAAGCGGAACTCAAATGCTGCCCACGTCCATACAAAGTCTGTGGCAACGGTCCGCAGTACGCTATCCCACCACATGCTAGCCTCTCTCTCAAACAGGAAGGTAGCCAGCTCTACCTGCTCGGCCTCGGTGCAATGCAACATCCGTAAAATCTTCGACACCCGGTCGAGCCAGTACTCAGCCTCCTCGGGCCTGTGAGAACCCGTGAAAGTAGGAGGCCGCAAGCGCTGAAATCGCTCCAATAGGCCCCGTGTGTAGGCAGATTCCCAGCAGGGAAAGCAGGCGGCGCAGGATGAGCCATGCCCTCATCCTGGGCGTATGTATAGGCATCCTCAGCTGGATGCGCAGGTGGTGCAGGTGGAGTAGATGTAGCCGCACCCCCACCCTGGGCTAATGTCCCCACTATGGTAGTCAGAAGCTGCTGCTGCTGCAGCATCATAGCCATCATCTGCTCGAATCTGTCGGGAGGTGGAGCAAGCTGTGGCGGATGCTGTGTGGAGGTAGATGCGCGATATGGCTCTCTGACTGATGGCGTAAATGGCGGTGGTCCATCTGTAGGACCAGCGGCAGGCTAAGACGATCGAACTGCCTCAGGAACCGGGCCCAATGCAGGGTCCGAATGGGTGCCAGACTAAGAGGGAGTCTGATCCATATGCTCGGTCAGTGCAAGACGAGCCGTGCTCCGCGTAGTCTTAGGCGGCATTCCCTATATTCAAAATAGGGCGCAACCTTGTCAGTCTCAATTGCACAAATACACCACAATCATTCACATAAAGAGTCAAAGGCATTCCATGCATTTCAATTAATCAAAATTGTCACAATACAAGGGATATATCCTTACAAGCATCATGACGAGAAATACATGGGAATTAAGACAGTTAAACAACAGCAACATGAACAAAGCACTAGCGCGAACAGGCTTACACACATAAAGCAGGAAATGACCAACTACTGATAATAACATCAAAGATCGCATCGCTAGTCGGAGTCTGGTGACGGAGGAGGAGCACCCTTATCCTGTAAGCAACACAGGATCGCCTTCAAGGTGCGAGTCACCTTGCCAAATTTCTTCTTTGTAACGGCCTTGGCATCAACGACTTCTGCGCGAAGTTCTTGGACTTCCCTTCGCAAAGCGGTCTGACTCTCCTCCATCCGAGCAATGCGATCATCGATAGTAGTCTGTGCAGAAGGAGGAGGGCTCTCATCAGTATCCTGAGCCTCCTCTTCTGCTTCTTCCTGAGCTTCTTCCTGAACTTTTGCTCTAGGTTCTTCTTTGCTTTGATCTTCCTCATCATCAAAGTCATCCCCACTATCCCTTTCAAGTTGATTTTCACGGTATTGTGACCCAATCTTCATCTTGACCATTGTCGACTCATCGATGGTGTGAATCGATACCGGCAATTCCGGTCCAAGTCTATAGGCAAACTCAAGCGCAATCTTGCAAATAAGTCGGCCAAAGGGAAGCAATTCGGATGTTCTTCTTGACCTGGCTATGAGAACTATCTGCCATAAGATGAAAGTGTCCATACATACGTTCTCTCCCTGAGCCACCAGATATAAGAAATCGACCATAAGACATGTGCATTCAATGCGGTTCGTCGACCTGGGATAAACATTGAACGTGGAGATATGGTGCAGCAGGCGCAAATCCTCAGACATATACATCGCCTTGAGGCTATTATTAGGCTGCCATGGAACCAACTTACCGCACAGAAACCTGGTGCGGCGATCTCGTTCACGTCTAGTCCTTAGATTCTTCTCACTAGGATGCACATCACCTAGAGGCATGTTGAGAAGTCGCGCAATCAACCGAACGTCGATCGTAGCCATCCGATCTCTACCAAAAGGGATTTTGAACTGCAAAGGCTCCAAGGTAGGATTCTGGATACTTGCGTAGAAGGCACGAACGGTGCTCACATTAGCACGAGCGCGAGCTTCAAAGATCGGACCCCAATGCGCAGCTTCAATGCGTTCGAACAACAGATACTCGCCGAACAACCGTCCATCTACGTCCGGCTCAAATAACACTTTGCGATCAGTGTATTGGCCATGAGGCATCTCTGATAGAATTGTTCACCCAAGGTGTGCATGGGGATCCAAATCTCGCTTTGTACGGCACTCCAGGACTGTGGCTGGACCTGCGGCAGCGCTTGAACTTGCGGCACCACCTCGCGGTCTTCTCGATCGAGCCGGGCGGCTCGGCCCAGCCTCGTCTGTTGCGGTTTTCCTCTTACCCATCAAAGATATGATGGATGAGAGTGATAAAAGGCCTAAAATGGCTTCCACGAAAGCCATGGAAAACGGTGAAAATGCAGAGAAGTGGCTGCCCAATCTGGAAAAAGGAAATCTATGCATCGTAAAGGGATGCTTCAAGCTTCCCAAGGCTGTAATTTCAAGGAGAAATATAAATAAAAAAGTAGAATGGAGCACCTCACGATTTCAGCTCTATTTGGAGATTTTTGGAGCTCTAAATGGTGAGATCTTCAAGAAGAGGGGCTGCCAACTCCCAATAAGTGATGGGTGGTGGTCGGTTTTGGCCAAGGAGGGACCTAGGAGTGATTTGGGACGCCGGAGTTTGGAAATGGCTGCTGAAAAATGAGAATAGGGCTTAGGGGAGGGCTGTTTGTGAAGGAGGGGGATGTTTTAGGGATTTTCGTGGGATGGGAGGTACATGGGGAGGATGTGCACCCCATTTAAGGGCGTGCGCCCGAAAATTACTGCCAACGGGCATCGCCGGACCGGCGATGGCATCGCCGGCCAACCTCCAAGTTGGCCGGTGGGACCACATGGGTCTGGTCCCCCATGATCCAAGGAGTCCAAAAATATATGGCCCACCCCCTGGTTCATTGTATTTTGATCTGTATGAGCCCAAATATGTGTTCAGGTCTTTCCGGGACCACATCGCAATCCCGAATACCAAACCTTATGATGCAGCATATGAATTTGGGGTAGAAGGAGCCAATACATCTATCTAGATCCTTAGTTGCTAAAGAAAGTGAAGTTAGAATGGCCTTATGGCCATTTTTCATGAAATTTTACTATTCACTGTAAAATTTTATGAAAGTATTAATTTTTGTTATTTTCACATTATGTTTGATGCCTAACATGAAATGGATAAGAAAGAAATGAAGGTCGGAGTGTTTAGAGGAGGAATTTTGAAGATTTTTGGTAAAACGGGGTTTTTTTTAAGCCCTGGCGATTTATTACAGGAGTCGTGGTCATCCCACGGCCCAAGGATTCACTTTTGTGGTTTAAAATTGCTCATAGGACTTCTCAACCCAACTTCCTACAGCTTAGAAGTGATTCGGGTTGCTTTACGCGACCCGAGATACGTTACAGACTCGATCTTGCGATCGATTCTAATAGACTTCGACTATCGGTGAATCTACGATCCTAGAAGTGTTTCTAAACCCTTCTCGCACCCACCTAAGTCAAAGGAAGTGACAGCGTACGTCGCGAGACCATAACCCAGGCCCAGTATACTCTCATTCATGCTCTGATACTAACTTGTAACACCCTGAAAATCGGTGGTCGTGTATAAACTCAACTCCCGAGTTCCAGACCGTCACTTATGCAACAAAAATGGTTATGATTCAATGTTGTCTGATTTAAAGCATTCACATGAGTAAAAGTATACCAAAACTGCAATTCATACTTCAGATCCAATGATAAAAGCAAGCGGAAGACTAAACAATATATATATCACTGTATGGAAAACAAAGTAAATCTCATCTGTCTCCAAAGTATGACTACATCTCTGAGCCTCATATACACAAATGAACAAAAATAAAATGTTCAAAATAGTCCCACTGAAACCCCATCGATCCAGGTCGCCTACGGGAAGCCGTCGTGATACTGCATATACGAGAACTCATCCTGGTCCTCGTCGATCTCTGACTCCACCTCCTGGATCTCGGCCTCACCTGCATCTACAACAGGGTCTGGTGGGTGTTGCAAACACCATCCCATAACGTGGGAATGAGTGATCAACTCAGTGGAATCATAGAGCAAGGATTAGCATATTCACAATTCAATCATGCGATAATAGTAAAGCAGTAAATCAGACAATCCTAATACTGTTGTTAATGCAAGATGACATGACGTGATGTATGCCCTCACCGACGATCTCCCTCATGCGGCAACATCTTACGACTGCGGCATGCCACACTCCCTAGAGTGCTCCACATCTTCCAGGCACATGCAATGCTATGGTGGTATGAATTTCAAGTTGTTATTAGTCAATTCAAACAGCAGGATTGAGAAACTAAGGTACTTCCCTTGTATCAATCCCAACACAGATCCTGTTTAGGGTCGTCACTCCTAGTAATCTCATATGATGTATATTTCGTAGGTCACTGCAAGGGCTGCCAGGGCTGTTGCTCGCACTCGTTGCACCGCTCCCCCATCACCTTATTAATACAGGCCTACTGTACTCTACTGCAACGGAAGGGTCGTCTCCTCCCGTGGACTCAGAATATGCTCGCGGTTACTACAAAGGGCTCGTCGCCTGATCGGTGTAGGCCGACAGCTAGAATATAGTGTCCCATACCACCATAATCTGCTCACGAGTCTAGGTGCTCACTGGTCACTACGGGAAGATTTGTGGCCCCAGCGTAGGCCGACAGCTCGACCACGGTGTCCCATACCACCATGCCCGGCTCATGAGTCTTCGTGGATCAAGGTACCATGGTTAACAGGGTTTACAATGGTAAGTTCAGTACCCTAGGTTCAAGCAGTTATGACTCATACAAGGTGAACATACATCGGCCAGTCGGGTTGCTTGACGGGCTCAACTAGCGCGATCGCATCTCAAGTCGAACGACATGAAGTGCGTAAAACACTTCGCGTGGCCTAACCACTGCCGCCAACTCTAAACACGAATCACGTTCATCGACGCGTCGTTCGTGGCTATGACTAGTTAGCCACGAATTCGCTCGGTTACCGACTGCCTGGACTAAGTCTAGTCCCAAACAATTATGGAATCACATCAGCAATCTATGTAAGAGTATTGGAATTGAAATACAATCATGTGAGCATGTTAACACATGTTATAACATTCAACTTAAGCAAATCTTCAAACACATACATTCCACGCATGTAATGGAATCATGCATATGGTCAACATGTAGGAAATCATTTAGGTCAGCATATTAACTAAGAAATCAATCTCAAACTACCACATAACATCATTTAATTCAATACATACTAATACAAGCTTTTAAACAAACACATACACTACACACTTAAGTCTACATATAGTATGTCGACCCAAAGTGCGCAACTAGGCGAATCTCTTCGCTAAACTAATTATACACGCATTCCTAACTTCCTAATGTGACAATAAACCATGTCATTCACGTCAGAAAAATATGGATGTAGACCGTACTTCCTACAAATGACTAAAATTCCCTAAATCTCATATTCTTCGTTAATTTACGAAACAGGAAACGGAGAGCATGTTGTACATGTCAAACGGCGGTGCCGTCGATAATCTACTATTAAACAACATTGAAAGCATTGTAAATCGTCAATCAAAGTGTCTAAAATCCTCACCTAGTCTCTTACGAATGCGGGATTTTGAACGGAGCGTGTACGCTTCGTCTACGGCAGTAGGAGAACCTGTTTTGCGAAATACGTTAGCTAACACGCTACGAATCCAAGTAATCCCTAAATCAGCAACTTTTAGGGTTGTTTCATACCTAAAAAAGTGGAGAAATCATCGTCCAGGTGATTGGGAAGAGTTGCTGAAACAGTAGCAATCGGCGGCTCGGAAACGGAAAAAATCCCTTCCAATCTCTCTCTCAAACTCTCTCCTTTTCTCTAGGGTTTGTAATTTTCGGATGGGAGAGAGAAATGAGGGTTTCAACCTCTTTTATAAGCTTAAAAATCCCGAAAACAGGCTCCGGAACGAAGTTTACTTGGTGCCTATCCATTTCGGGGCTGTTTCGGCCCAAAAGTTGCTTTCTGGTGGTCCCCTGGTCGATTGCGATCGGACTTAAGCTCATGCGTACCAGATGTAGTATGTATTAAGTTTTCAGTCTGGCAGGGTTCGCAGATCGCACGTGGCGGACCAGTTTCAGTTCAGCGGTCACCGCACGTAGATCAGGGCTGAAAGTCTCATGATAATAAATAGAAATTTTTCCTGATCCGAGGGTGTAATCTGGATGAATTCCGACGGTCAGAACGCTTAATACTGACACGTCAAGTCGTGTGCCAGATTTGAATTTGAAATTCCAATTCTGTCCCTATTCGCGGTCTCTTCAGTCCGGGTTCAACGAAATAGTCTGTGATTATCGGTTTGACTTGATTTTCGAAATGTTGTCAAGTCCAGCTGGGCGGTTCTAACGGTCTAAGATAGGAGGTATCGGACCTTTGACGCGCGGTCTAAATCCAATATAAAAATTCAATGTGGTCCAGAGAACAGACCTGCTTAGAGTTTGATCCGAGGTTATAGAGTATTGTAGAGTTGTTTGTTCTACTCGATTTGGGTCTTGTAGAACATATTTAAAGTGATCAGGGACTATTTCCCAGCTACTCTAGCGTTGCGCTAGCTAACTTACGCTTAATTTCTATGGAATTTAATTTTACGCGATTTCGGGTCGAGTTGGTACTCGAGCCCAAGTACGGATTTTTCACGGGCGTTACATGAGGTTTGAAGGCGAATGTCAAAATCGTTATCATCGTATTATGTATTTGACAATAAAGTTTACTTAAGGTATATTATGCTCTTCATGATCAGGCTAATATAGAAAAACGGTTCTAGTAGGCTCAAATCTGATACATCGATTGTCCACCTGACTAGGGCAGACAACTCTTTGTAACCCTTCTTAATCCTGATGGATCCTGGTCTTCTACTTGGTCAAAGCAGTGAGTCCTTTGATAGTCATCCAGGATTGAGAATTGGGTCAAGCCGCGAATGCTTCGCAAATCTATAGTCTCATAATTTCGTAGTCCCATCAACCTAAAGTTTAGAGAATGACCCTCGTTGGAACGTTTAAATCTCCTATTTATAAGGTTGTCCTTTGGATCTTGGCCGACGAGAGTCCTCGTTTTAATTTATATCCAATTTGGGGTTTAATAATTCTCTCAACATGCCTATGGGCAACAATCATCTTAAAAAAAATTTTAAAGATACAAATTTGTATATGAATTACCATTTCAATCCTATGGCTAGTGGGTTAATCGCGGACTATAGTTTGGTTTCATAAATTTCAAAAATGACGGAATAGTTGATGTTCTAAGGTATTCAGGAGGTTTGAAGTGCTAATAACGCTATTAAGGACGCAGTAAAGCAATCATACATACAAGCATTCACAAGGCGATAAGAAAATTTCAAGGCAATCCATACATTCATATTGGATTTAAAGTGTCATTAATATGGCCAGTTACATCATACAATATGGATTACATAGTTTTCTAGACATTCCAAACATAAGGAAAAAATAATCTAGTCAAGCAAACGTCCTAACTATCCTTCAACACAAGCAGGCAGACCTAATCGACTTAAAGCAAACTACTAATTATCGAAAAGGTTATGCTACTACTCTTCTAGGTCGAGCAAAGATGGGGGTACTTCTTCCCCTTGAGGGAAAGGATTATCGGAATGGAGAAGAAAGAGGCAAAGGTTGCCAAGAACGCCATATCCCTCGGCTAGGATGGATTGGCTGTGAGAAATGTAGGTGGGTCGTTGGAGGGAAGATTTTAGGAGTGGTTTTGAGAAGACTTGAGAGTGAGTTTAGGAATGTATTTGAGGAGGGTTTGTTAAGGATGGGTCATGCGGAAATGGGTTGCAAATGAATGTAGAATGATGGGTGTGGGAATGGATTTGAGAATGGGATTGAGAAAAAGAACATGGTTAAGAAAGGGTTTGGGAATATGGTTTTGAGGATGGGAGAGGGAGAGGTCTCTCTCCCTAGGGGTTTAGAAGCAATGAAGGGGAATGAGAGGGGAAGAATAAGGGTTTAATTTAATCATCTAGGACGATTCCTAGGATCTTTGAAAGTAATTCCTAATTTGATTTCGAATCCTAAAACTCTACGATGAAAGAGATACATCTGGTCTATCGGCAACTTTTAGTTGTAGGAACCTTTGGTTTCAATATATCTTTTGTTCATAAGTATTTATCACTTTTAATTTCTAGATAATTTTTATAGTAATTCATAATTAATTTGACCCTTTTTATACAAGATTTCAATCTATTTCAAGTTCCATAAAAATTAAAAATAAATAAATTTTAGAAGTATAAGTTATTTGAAACTAACAATTTCCTATAAGATACTAAAACATATTTAATTCTTGTAATGTTTATTATACTTTTAGTACCTTAATTATTTTAAAAAATTTTATAATGATTTATCATTAAGTTTCAAGTCATTTCACAAAATTTCATATCATTTGGAGTTGTAAATAAATTATTAAAATTCTAGGAGCAACAGCTGCCCGAAATTAAAAATTTTCAGACAGTTTACAGAATATCTTAATTTTAACTATGTAATAATTTTTATTTTATTTTATTATTATTTTATAAAAAATTAGACTCATGAAGCTTCAATATGGATTTTAAATCACCTAAATCGAAGTTGTAACAAAAGAGATGAATTTTTGAAGTTGACCGAAATTTACAGGAAATTCCGGCATGGAGAACGCCGGCTAGGTGTGGCGATGCCAGTCCACTGGAATTCTGGGCGTGGGGAAGCCCGGTGGGCATGGGCACACCAGCCTACTGTAAGTTTGGGCATGCGTGGGCATGGGCACGCCGGCATTTGGGCATGGGCACGCAGGGCTCAGGCATGGTCAACTTGCGAAGGCCATATCTCGCAAACTGGAATGAGTTATTTAATGTGTCATATATGATTTTGGGGTAAGAAAAGCCAATATACGCAATGAAACTAGTGGTTTTAGGAGATTTCTCCCAGTTAGGGGTCAGAATCCAATTTATTTTTATTTCTACTATTTTCAGTAAATTTTCATTTACCCTTAGATTTTTATCCCCGATTGGGTCAGGAACTATTGAGTTTTGCCCGGTATTCGCTCATTTGGTCTAGGACGATGGTTTCGACCCTCTAAGTACTCAATTTTCGACTCGTTCCTATCAATGATCCGATATACTATAAGATTCTCGGACCCGATTCCTAGCGACGCTACACTCTCTTGCTCCCCGATCCTAACTCGTTGAAAGTCTTACCTTCCATCTAAGAGCGTCAGTTCAAAGACTGAGGTGGTTGCTAGCATTCCGTGGTTCCTAAAGCGTTTCCTCTCAAGTCAGTGGATGCGTTAGTGAGTTCATGACCCATGGCCCAATTGATTCCAAACTATTGCTCTGATACCATCTTGTAACACCTTAAAAATCGAGGGTCATGCATACACTCGACTCTCGAGTTCCCGAGTATCACTTATAACTGATTTTCATTAATATACGCTTAATCAGGTTTAAACGCGCAGCCTGAAATTTCCTGAAACATGAAGTACATCCACATAAGTCTACTGAAATGAAAGAGATCTAATATATACAGGTCCAAAAATACAAATGGGTCGCACAAGGCATTGCCCAACAAAAATACAACAAGGGTTATGTCTAAAAAAATGATATGTCCAAAAAGAATAAAGCTGAGCCCACTACTCAGCGATCCAAATCCTTCCTATCAAGCCGATGGAGAGTCGCCCATCAGCTGAAAGTAAGATAGCTCATCCTCCTCGCCAGGACTCATGTCGTCAGGCTCCTCATACTCCGCGTCAACTGCATCTACGAGAGAGTCTGATTGGTGTTTGAAAACACCGTCCCAGAGTGGGAGTGATTAACTCAGTGGGTGCTATTAATCTTAAGTTGTAACAAGCATTAGTTATATTATAAATTTAATGAAAAGCAATCATTCATAAACACCTAACTAATCTTATTAATGCACATGCATGACGAATGATATGATGCATGCCCTTACCACAATACTCCCTCGAGTGACTCCATCTAACGATCGAGTATGACCAACACTCCCTCAGAGAGGCCTCAACTGCCGAGTCACTACCCTAACTAATGCGATGCAATGTGATCGTGTTAGCCGAGTTCTTAATTAAGTCCATTCATCCAGCAGGTTGGGGACTCTGATACACCTTACGTATCAATGCCCTCAACTAGTTTGTGATGTCAAGGCCCCTCAATGCGTGAGGCTAGGGCACTGCGGTCCTTGATCCCGTCGGGTTCCCCATCCTCGACTTCAAGCACATGGGGAGTGCTGAGAACTGGGATCGCTCGTGGTCACTACGGGGAGATTCGTCATCCCAGCATAGGCCGACAGCTCAGGCACAGTGTCTCATTCCACCATGCCCGACTCACGAGGTAGTGGACCGGTTTCAATTGGTTATCGATGGGCCACAATGGTTGTAGGGTATTCTAGGTTCCATACATATGTGGACAATCAAGGTTAACAAGCAAGATTGGTCAGTAACAAGCTATACCGCACAAGTCCACGCAACCACGTGACAGACGACATCTGGTACGAGCTACCCATGTAGTCTAATTACTGACGTCCTCCCGCACTCGCTCAAACTCATGGGTTTGGCCCCAGGGTAGTCCCACCAACGATTCTACCCTCGCTCTCCTCATTTTTCCTGACCAACCAAAGGGTTGTGATGGTGATCCATAACATGCCAACTATCAATGTATCAATTATCATAAACAACATCATGTTCTCATATTTCTCAACATACAATTCCAATTTCTCCTAACAAACAAAGCTGACAGTATCATGAACAAGGTGTGTGTGTGGTGTGGGTTAGTGAGGAAGTTAAGCACTTCCTACATCCCTTAGAACCAAAACGCACAAGAATCAATGAATCGTACATGCTATAGGGCACATCATATGAGGAATGGAGTAAGACATAAGCATGTAATCATCCATGGCAACCTAATCATGTGAGAAGCCCGATCAACATCATATAAGAACTAAACAAAATATATAATTTCATGCAATCCCCAAACAAACATCCAAATCCTATGTTTTTTCTAGATCCTCCAAATACAACATCCAAGCAAGCAAAATCATTAAACTCATACTAAAATTGGTGCTAGGCCACCTAAGGTTAATAGTCCACACCTTCAAATCGTTGAAGGCTCTAGGAAACGATCTAGGGTTGTCAAACTCGCGGTGAATTCGTAGAGATCCTGAGTCAATGAACTAACATGTTAGGATTACATGAAAATCTTAGCTCAACACAAGGGTTTTCAAAAATATGGGTGCTCACCTCCCCAATCGGTTGGAAATCGAGCTTGGAGTTGTGGATGTGGGAGAAAGGAAGGAGATTTGTCAAAGTTTCAAGTTTCCTTAGGTCCTCCACCAACAACACCCTCCTTCACTCTCTTCTTCCTCTCCTCTTTCTCATTTTTCTCTCCTCCCTCTCTTTCTTTTCTCTAGGAAAAAATCGTATGGGGAGAGGGGGTGCCCAAATAAGGCCCTTTTTGTAACGACTCAAAAAATTTCGTACCAAGACCCGAGTACCACCTCGACCAGAAATCACTTTGGATTAATTCGCTTAGAAATTAAGCTTAAGTTAACTAGCGCTAAGCTAGACTGGCTGTGAAATTAATGTTGTTCGCTTTAAATACGTTCTGCAAGACTTCAAACTTGTAGAATCATTGATGCTATAATACCCTGAAATCTAAGATCCAACTCTAAACCCAGTTGTTCCCGGTTATGCTTTGAAATCTTGTACTGGATTTAGACCGCGCGTCGAAAGTCCGATATCTATAAACTTAGACCAATATGATCGCTTAGTTGGACTTGACAATCATTTTAAAAATCAAGTCCAAACGATATCCTGAGACCATTTTACTGAGTCTGGAGTGAAGAGAGTGAGAAAAGGAAATCAATTAGAAAATTAAATACATTTTAAGTAATCTGGCACGTGTTACTTGCATGACATTTTTTAAGCGTTCTGACCGTTGGAATTCGACCAAATTTCACCCTCGGATCAAGAAAGTTGGCCCTTACATGTACAAGTACTTGTGGCCTTGATCGAAGTTCAGAGACCGTTGAATTGAAACTGGTCCGCCACGGAGGATCTGAAAATTCAATCGGACTGAAAACTTAACTGATTAAAGATTCGATGTTAGTGAGATTAAGTCTGACCGCAATTGATGACAGGACCTCCAGAAATGCTCCATTGGATCAGAAAGATCCCGATTCGATTATAACCTAGGTATACCTTGACTTAGAGTCCGTTTTCATCATGTTTGGGCTTATAAAAGGGCCTTGAACTCTTAGCTTTCTAACCCATACGAATTTCCCAAACCCTAGAATTTCAAGAGAAAGAAAAGAGAGAGAAAGTGTGGGAGAGGTGAATCTCCATGGGATTCTTCCTAGTGCATCTATACCTTGAACCGGCGTTTCTGAATCGTTCTTCCGGCGATTCTGATTCCGTTTTTGGGTAAGTTAAGCTAACCCTAACCTGTTTTGAAGCTTAGACTAGCTGTAGTAGAGTTCTAGCTAACCTGTTTTGAAGCTTAGACTAGCTGTAGTAGAGTTCTAGCTAACCTGTTTCTTGCCATAGGTAGTGTATTCGCCGTTGACGAAGACACGTCGTCTGAATCATCTTAAATACGTTTTTTCTAGTTTAAGATGCGGACTATATGTGCTTAGGTTATGGTTTTCAACCCTTTCAATGATAGTTAATGATTTATTCATGTTGTGGATGCAATTACACATGCCAAATGTGCTGTCTGTTTTACTTTCCGTATACGTATGCTGTATATTGTAAATATCATATTTCATGTATATGTTAAAATATATGTATGCGTATGAAATCTGCTGATTCGCTTGCCATGATAAATTGTCGTTGTGATATGCCTAATATGTATGCGGCAACTCCTTGATGAGAGGACTTGCCCTAATTTGCAACGGTGTCGACATACGTGATGTATGTCGAATAGTGTAACCTAAGTGTTTGAATAAATGCCTAAGTGAGTTAGTAGTTAGTAAAGTGTGATTGTTAAGATGGTTGAGATATGGATTTCAACAAAAGTATTTGTGTGCATGATTCCCTCCATGAATCATGTAACTTAGGTTGTACATGCTAAATGAGTGTATGATTTCCTCCATGGATTGTGTACTTAGTTAAATCATGATAAATGTGTGCATGAATTTGTACTGTTTACATTAAAGTTATACTTCATGATTGCTCACATGGATGCAGAATAGGAATCATATGCTAGTTATTATCTTTGTTTGTGAATGGGGCTGTACTACAGTCCAGGTAATCGGAAAACGTTTCGTAATAAGTGGTTGAGGTTGCTTTCGCCACACAAGATAAGTTTAGCGAATCTGAGTCGTGCTTGGGATGTTCGGCAGTGGTTAGGCCACACGGAGTGCTTATGCATTCCATGTCGTTCAACTCAACGTACGCTTGGCTTAGTTGAGCTTATCAACTAACCCGATTGACCCATGCTTGTTCACCTTGTTTGGTCGCTACTGTTTGAATCTAAGACACTGAGCTTACCAGTGAAACTCCTGTAACCATGGTACTAAGATCCCTTAAGACTTATGAGTTGGGCATGGTGGTATGGGACACCGTGGTCGTGTTGTCGGCCTACGCTGGGGCCACAAATCTCCCCGTAGTGACCATTGAGCACCCTACTCTGAGCAGATTATGGTGCTATGGGACACTATATTCTAACTGTCGGCCTACACTGATTGGTGACGAAGCCTCTGTAAGACCTTGAGTTTATCCTGACACCGCATGGGGGCGACGAGCCCTGATGAAGTCTTAAGGATATAAATAGGCCTGTATTGATAAGGTGATGGGGGAGAGGAGCAACGATTGCACGCAACAGCCCTGGCAGCCCTTGTAGCGACCTAGAACCATACGATCATATGAGATGTCCTAGGACTGACGACCCTAGAATGGATCAATGTTGGGAAATGATACAAGGGAGGTGTCTTAGCTTCCCAATCCTGCTGTATGAAAAGGACTAATAAGAACTTGGTAATCATATTCATAATACCGCATTGCATGTGCTAACAGTGTTGGTGATAGAGCACTGAGGAAGTGAGTCATGCCGCGATCGTTAGATGATGTCGCAGAGGGGATTGTGGTGAGGGCATGCATCATTTTTCATGTCATCCTTGTATTAACAAGAGATCTAGGACTTGTTTGATTGTATTGCCTTATCATTACTGCTTGATTGGATTGATAACATGTTAACTTCTGCTATATAGTACTACTGAGTTGATCACTCACTCCCACGTTCTGGGACGGCGTTTAAACACCAACCAGGCTCTGATCTAGTTGTAGGAGATGGCGATACTCGCGAGGCGAAGCCAGACTTCGACGAGGACAAGGAGGCGTTCTCTTACATGCAGTTCTTAGGCGGATTCGACTGAGCCTTGTCCTGACCAGCGAGGATTATTTTGGGATATGTATTAGATCATTTTGAACAATTCATGTATGTATTTTGAGACACTGATATATGTATATTACCCTGGGTAGAGCACGCACCATTTGAGGATTTATTTTGAATTATATATGTATTTAAGTCTTCCGCTTGCATTTCCCTCAGTATCCCTGAATTATGTCTGCTAATCTGGCTTGATCTATTTCATATTTTATGCATTAATATAGACAACATACAATCATTATCAAATATGCTGCATAAGTGATGTTTTGGAACTCAGGAGCTGAGTTAGGCTCGACCCCCGAATTTCAGGGCGTTACACTTTTATAATGCCAAATTTGGTGTAAATGGCCCCAAGGGCTAGGTTTTTACTATACTAGACCTATGGGAGGGTCTTTCTAAGCTTTAGGGCCCATTATGAGGTGTACATATCGATATACACCGTAGGATAGTTAGCCCTAATGATGATCTACGTACGTATATAATTGGCCCGCTATTTGTATGCGCCAATCGACAGATATGATTAGAAGTCTGTTCAACGGTCACCGACAGTCAATCGGGGCCGCGGCTATACGGATATGAGAAGGAAAATATCCTTACTCCACGGGTGAAGTTTGGTCGTAGACCGACGGTCCAAAATCCTCAATTTTGCATAAGAGTGGACGACCCAGTTCACTTAAATTTAAGTTCATTCATTTAGGGTATTTGCACTTCTCATGCACTCGTCCTTTAGCTCAAGTTAAGCAGTTCTGGACGGCACTCAGGTCCAACTCCCGCGATGGACGTCAAGCCCAGCAAGACGGACATTATTCTATAGTTTTGGAACTAGTGGCCCACCAACGAGCGGTTTAAAGCTTGTTCGAAAAATCGGGACATTTTTGGAATGAATTAAGTAGTGAGATTTCTTGTGGGTAATGATTAGGATTTGAATTAACTATGTTCATAGTGTGGCCTATTTATAACTAGTAAAAGTGGGGATTTAGTCATGATTACTCTAAACTATCGGTTTTATGCTAAGAGAGTAACGGGGATAATTTGGTCTATCAGTCAAGATCCGGGCCTTATCTGATTTGGCCCCGGTTAGATCTTTTATTTAGTCATGATTGTCTTGATTAGTTAGCGATGGGTCGGTTAGATTTGGGTCCTATGTGAGTAAATGATGGGGCTACACCTGATGTTCAAGTGATCGGACGGATTTGTTGACTTCTTACGGTTGATTAATCAGACTTGTGCAGTTCTTTACTGGTACTACCCCTGTATAAACTAACATTGAGTGTTAATGGTCATTAAGTGATGTTATAAGTTAATTAATTTAAAAAAATTCAAGAATTTTTGAAAATCCAAAACAGTGAAAATCCAAGATGTTACACCATGTATCAAGGGTAAATACTCAATATATACTATTTCTTGTGGTGTGGTTGACTTGGGCCTTCGACCTACCTACTTTTTTGACTCATGCTATAAAATGAGCTTTCAAAATGAATGGACAGCTTATATATATATAGGCATGCTCTCCTACGCACCTACTCACATGTGCACCTTTTCACACGTATCATGGATGTCTAATCCGAACGGTCCATAAGATGAGGAATCCCATAAAACCTTAGGGGGTGAATTTTCACCCTGATCTAAGATTCTGGTGGGCCATAGTAAAGAGAAATTCAAATCAAGGGAAGAAACTGTTTGCATTTTTATGGCCCACTAAAGTTTTGGTTCAAAGTAAAAATTGGTACTAGAGGGTTTCATGAGGTTCTACTTCATGTGGACCGTTCAGATTTTCTAGAATCATCAGATATGATGAGTTCTCAAAAAAGTTCGTAGGTAGTCCGTGCGTCCGTGCGAACTGGTTCGCAGGTGAGCATTCCACTATATATATATATATATATATATATATATATATATATATATATATATATATATATATATATATATTGTGGTGGGTGTCATACTCCACTTTTTTTTTCTACTGCGGTTAATTTGACGTATTTATTTCAACGACCGGTTACTATTATTCAAAGCCGTTGGGAAAAATACTAAATAAAGCTAGTCATTTTTTTGGTAATGATGGGTTGAAACCTTTAGAAAATTCGTTCATAACATTTGATAGGATATTCAACCCACTTCCTTTACGTTGGTAACCTTAATAGGAATATCATATGCAAGGTTCTTGATCGTAAAGCTGAAACAACAGGTAAACTACAGCATAGCGATCGGGGGAGCATCGGGGAGTTGATTCAAGCACAAAAGAGCGAAGATCAAGCAACCCAACACAAGCTACAAAAGATGACTCAATTCAACAAGTAAGTATCATTATTAAGATTCCACAAGTTAGCCTCTATCCTCGTGTATTGAGGCTAAGATTTTGCTATCATCAAACTCAATTAGATCCATAATGTGACCTTGGCCTGTGTGCCTAAACATAGGTGTCTTGTGTGGGAGTTTGGCCGGTGGGCCTAAACCTAGGTGCCTTGTATGGGACATTGGTCGATGGTGCCTAGTGTAGGACCTTAGCCGTGAGGCCTAAACGTAGATTCTTAGTGTAGGACCTTTACTCGAGTGGAAAGCATAAATTTTGAGTCCTTTGTGTAGGGCCGTAAAGGTTAATGGTGAACCTGGTTTAACACCATTCATAGTGAAATCCAACACACTCTTAGAGAGAGTGTAGTTGTCAGGAGTAAAGTAGGCACGTAGCGGAACCAATAAAAATGCCTGTGTTTAGAATCGATATTTGCGCATCTTTTTTATTATGGTGGGCCTTACACATTGGCCCTAATATACATCATAGGTGGGCCCTGCACATTCGCCTCATGGATGGGTCATAAATACATCAAACTGGGCCTCATGGACGGCCACAAATAAATTAAGATGGGCCTAATCACATGGGTCTCATGTGTATATCGAATAGGCCGCAACAATTGGGCCTTACATACATTGCAATGGGCCATAACCCATGGGCCTTGCATGCTTCACAATGGGCCTCAACCCACGGGCCATCACAATGGGCCTCAACTCATGGGCCTTAATACACCACAATGGGCTACAACATATGGGTCAGAATTACATTACAATGGACCTCGCTAATGGGCCATAAATATACAATAGGTGAGCCCCATCACATGGGCCAAGAATACAAATAGGTAGGCCCCGTACCAATGAGCTCTACGTATATCAAATAGGGCCCGCCCTTATGTATTCTCTTGAGATCCAACCTATTCACAAGTTAACATGGAGATAAATGAAGTGAAAACAAATATTAGCTTAATTGGAAACTACTGTGGCCCTTAGAAGTTTGAACGGTGGATGACACCGTTCACTATTTAAACGGTGGGGTCCATTTGAACTTTGGATCTAACTCACTCATTTTTCCATGCCATAAAATGATTTCAGAGGTGGTTAGACGATATGGATACAGCGTGTGCATCATGGTGAGCCCCACCGTCTAAACAGTGGACGATGTAGAAATACATACATCAATGTGGGGCCTGCGACATGCTGCCGTCAAGAGGAGCAGCAATGTAGTTGCTGTACATGCAGCTTGCCGCACATAAAAAGGCAGAGGTGGGTCCTACGTAGGGCTCACCATCGTGTATATATTATATTACAATATATATGCACACACATTAAAAAGGCAGAGGTGGGTCCCACGGACCTTGCTGACATTTAATGGCAGGACAACTGCCTAACTATGCTGCACGTTGCAGCTTCAAATGAAACAGAGGTGGGTCTCACGTGATGGGCTACCCCCCCCTCATAACATTATATATATATATATATATATATATATATATATATATATATATATATATATATATAATTATTATTATTATTATAATATATTAATTTCTTTATTCAATGCAGCAGGTGAGTACACCTAACTATCAATTCATACTTCACTGATTGCCACACCCTCCGTCAGGTACGTCCAGCGTCCCTGGATGGATGGTGTGAATGTTGCCTCATTAAGGTGGGCCCCACATGGAGTCCCACCGTACCATTCGTACATAAGGTCCCAGAGACCTGGGGTAAGAGGAAAATAGGTCCAATACTTCTGGGACACCCGAAAGGTTTTCAATGGTAGACGTTCAATCACCTCTATTTCCTGCCGTGTGGGCCACCCCAAGTGAGTAATCTAATCCGTCCACCATCTTGGCCACCTCGAATGAGGTTAAATAGACTCTTACTAGGACTGGTTTGGATGACAAGGGACTCCAAAGAGGGCCTTAGAGTGTTTCAACAGATGGGCATTAATACCCTTAGTATGGCCCACTCGAGACTCATATTTGCCTCAAAATTTGGCACCTGTCCTAAAATTATAAGGAGGAAATGGTGGACAGTGTGGATTAAACAAATTCATCATGATTGGGTCCACGTGGGTGATAGCCCGGAAAGGTTCCCACCCTCACCGTCACTGGACGTTATTGTCCAGGGGCTTACCTTCCTTTTCTTCTTCTCTTTTATTTTATTATTATTATTTTTTTACTATATGGGGCCCACTAGTGGATAATCCATTCCGTCTATTATATTGACCAGCTCTTTATGGGCCAAAGAAGTCTAATGATGGATAAGTCCACCACTTATACACACAACGGTACGTGTTAGAAGGTTCCAACAGTGGGATTTTGTTTCTCTCGGTGTGGCCCACTAAGAACTAAGATTTATCTCATTTTTCAACGTATAGCCTAAAACTACATGGGTAAGGTGGTGGACGTCATGGATTAAACAAATACATCAAGGTGGGGTCCATGGTTGGGACGCCCCCACCCCACGTCCGCATGGTTGACGTGAGGGGTGCTCCCACTACCACCATCAGTTGTGGCGTGGTCCACCTGATGGTTAGATTGAGTAAATTTTTGGGCTCCACGGATAAAATGTGTCAGAAAATGAACATATGGTGTGGATTTAAGAAATACATCAATGTGAGTCCCATGAGTGAAAACTCACTCCAAACCTCCCATGCAAAAAGATAAGGAATTACGTGGGTAGCCCAACCCCTTGACATTTGTGGTATGGCCCACCTAGGATTCGGATTAGCTTCATTTTTCGGTTCAACACCTAAAATGAGATGAGAATTGGGATGAACGGCGTGGATTTGATCAATACATCGAGGTGGGGCTTGCATGAGTGACCCACCCAAAAAGGCTAAAGTAGTGACATTTTTTTTTTTTTACAGTGAGTACAACCCATTGCCTGTTCACGCTTCAGGCCACGTCCAGCGTCCAGGGACGCTAGACTATACATTTCATCAAGATGGGTCCCACGTGTGGGGACCACGGTTGGTGGGTCCCACATGGACGTGGCCCACTTGACTTTGATCAATTTAATATTTGTGTTTTCTCATCACCAAAGGGTATGGTCCACATGACTTGGACGGTTTGGATATGGCATACATCAAGGTGGGGTCCATCCGAGTGGGCCACACATCACACAAAAATGAGAGAGAGAGAGAGAGGAAGCACCCACCTCTAGATCGACTCATACTTCACCAATGCGATCTAAAGCTCCAAGGGAACAAGATTCAATGGTTGGGATTGATTTTGAAGGGTTAGATTTAGGGGTGGAGAGCTTGCAAAAGATTTGGAAATGGAGAGCTCTCATGGACTTTGGGAGCTCTCACTTGCTAGGAAAATAAGAAAGAAAGAGGGAGGGAGAGAGAGATAAGAGAGAGAAAAGATGTAATAATGGCATGTCATAATGAAGATAAGAGAGTCATTGATTACTAGGGGGGGCTAGGGGTCTAGACTAGCTATAGGTGGCTAAGGGTCTAGGCTAGTTATAGGTGGCTAGGAAAATATGAAGATGATGATGTCATGCACGCATAGGGTGGCGTACCATGCCATAAGTGGGTTCCACAAACGCGATCAAGGTCCAATAAAGCACGGCCTACATCTTTTGATATACAACTTGGATTGCCGCACGAGACACGGCGTTAGAACTGCGGTGACAAGGCAATCGCTATGGCGCTAATTCCTGGTCAGTCCGGGTCGGGCTTACATGATTGGACTTAAGCGTCATCGCACACGAAATCCGTAGGTCGCGGGTCGCCGAAATTCGGCCGGAAAGACTGCGGGAGCCTATGGAACGGTACAGGCTAGGATACGGGTCTCACAAAGATGGCCTCCAAAAATCTAGTTTATGAAGCTGTTAGCATAAGATGAGTGCTCATCTTGCAGTTTCAAGTCCACATAGAAACTGTGAAGCCTGTCCAGCAAGCACTGGAAGAATTCATGAACATCTTCCTACTAGTATCTTTATAAAGAAGAAGATTACAGGTGTGAAATTGGCTTCAAATCAGTTTTAAGAATTAAACTAGCACATACTCCAGCAAAGCGAAAACTGCAAAATTCACTTCATGTTCTTAAACATAACAGATTGTTTAAATCAAGCTATAAGAATGCTTCTTAGATTACAGCTACAAAATTGGCTTCAAATCAATTTTAAAATAATCATATTTAGTTTAATTGAAGCTTCATAATAGGATTGAAATTCAACTTGCAACAAGTTCTAAAATCACGAGATTTGAGTTTAGATAAATTATTGGTACAGGTATAGATTATAGATTATAAAATGCAAACCAAACAAAAGCTCATGATATTTAATGATTAAGCAATCTAATATGGTGTAAATTTCATGATAGTTGGTGCAAATAAACACACCGGAGTAGGTGGGCTTGGATGGAACAATCTTTCTACTGGAAATCATTCTACAATTAGCCACTAGATGTGTTATTGAAATTTAATCATGATTAAATATGGGTTTGAACTTCTGAAAATTTACTAATACATGCAGTTCATACGAATTAACGGAGAGATCCTATGACAGCCTAGCCCAAACCAGTGTTTCCAGACTTGGTAAACTGAGAATACAATCATCATTTCTGAAGACTGGGAGAATGTAGATCTTCGGAAAGTAACAGAGGAACCACTGGATGATCTGATAAATGTATTAGAGGCTAATGCAACAGGGGATTTACTGGTTATCTTGGCAGAAGAATCGATGGGTAACCTGACCAAGGAACCAAACCTCGTAGAGCATGTAGCAGGAAGAAATATAAGAGTTGTAAACAATGAGAACTGGATAAGTGTGAAAGATGCTAGGATCCCAATTAGCCATGGAGGTCCTGTTCTAGTTCCTGGCTTGACCCCTACTCCTGCTCCAAAGTCATCAACTGAGGAAGCATTTTTTAAAGAAGTCATAAATCGCATGGTCACCCACCTTTCTGTTGCAGCTGATGAAGCTACCAACTGTGAAATACGAATACCTAAGGTAACCATCTGAAGAGGCAAAGTTTTCATTTTTGTGTTTGTTTCCGTAACATGCACTTTGACTTCCCATGGTGCTCCCTTTAGCACAACTGAAGTAGATATGGCAGAGATTTGTGTTTGTGTGTGTGTTTGTTTCTTTCAATCTTTCCCACCATTGATAAAACAGATACATCTCTAGTCATTGTCAGAACTATAGTTTTCATCAATATCTACAATGTGCAAATGATAATGGTAAGGGTGTTTCATGTTGTAATGCAACATGTGAATACAATAGTGGTCTTGGATCCTGCATCTTTGTTGAAATGAAATGTCTAGTTATCATAGATTGTCCAAGCACATTTTTTTAACAGACTATAAAGCTGAGCTACCTTCTTTTCTCAACAAGATTGAAATTGATGTGGGCATTATAAAGCTCAGCTATCTTCTTTTTTAATAGACCCTGTTTTGTCATAGTGTTTCTTAACAAAAACTCAGTAGGGCTCTTGCTACACATTTCCAAAAGAGGCATGAGCTTTTTTTTCTTTTTTTTTTTTCTATTTGAGGTTTTTACATATATCTAAGTAGGTTGTTCATTAGACTCACTTTTGAATTGCACCGCTCCTAAATTTGACATATTTTGAAGAAAGTTGCTCAAAAAAAAAAATTTGAATTGGAAAGCATCCAAACAAGTAAAAACTCACCAAATTTGGGGATATGACTACAATTTGTTTTTCCAATAGTGCTCCTGTAAATAGTATCAAAACCTGAAAGATATATTCTTCAACTTAGTCTTGTGATTATATGTGCCAGAGAGTGTCTACCACCAAATTATAAAAGCATGTAATAATTACATAAATAAGAAAATGAAAAATAAAAGAAGTCAACACTTTTTTAGGAATTTCATCTAAAATTTGATGGCTAGAAAACAACTTCAAATTGTCGAAAACAGTTTCCAATCACTAGAAAACAACTTCTACTAAATGAGAAAGTGTTATAGCGGCTGGAACTTAGTTCTTAGCAGTTGGAAATTAATTTCTCTAGCAAGTTTTGTATTTCTATGATGCTTGGTACTACAATCAAACCCTGCTATCACCTATATTAGTGGTTAACGTTTATCGTGGGCCAGTTTAATATTGATGAGATTGAAGAATAGAATCAAAAGAGCCATTTATCCTTACATCACTCTACATCAGTGACAGAGATAGTACAAGCATAGGTCACTTATCTTGCATAAGGACATCTAAATAAAATATGCTAGATGCTATGAGGGTAATTGTTTTTTCATAGAAAAAGATATGGTAAGGCCAAAGAAGCATGAATATACTCAACATGTACATCAGCATCCACCACACTTGCATGGATAATTCAACCTAACAGAACTGAATCATACATCACTTATGTCATGCAATTGAATTATTATGTGGTATAAAAGTAATTCATACATTACTCTGGGACGGTGTTTTAAAACACCGTCCCAGAGTAGGAGTGAGTAGCTAACTCAGTGGTTTCATTATCAATAAGTTACGTATATTATCAAACACATGAACAAAGTTAGTGAAAAACAATCATTCATAGAATTCTAACTACTCTTATTAATGCATATGCATAGTTTCATGATATGATGCATGCCCCCTTACTTCTAACACTCCCTCAAGCGACACCGTCTAACGATCGCAATGCCCAACTCTTCCTTAATGTGACATCGACTTTCGAATCGCCAATCCTAACTAATGCAATTTGATGGTAAGATGTTAGTCAAGTATTTAATTAAGTCCGTTCATCTAGAAAAATTAGAGAAGCTAAAACACTTCCATTTATTAATGGCCTTATTCAGATCACTTGGCCCAAGGCGGCCGTAGCGGCTCTGAGCCTGCGATCCATGATCCAAATTTAAGTATCATTCATATATCTCACAAATCAATAATTTCAAAAGGATACCCGAATGTATAAGGATAAACTTAGTATCAGTCGTCACTCAAACATTGAGTATAATCACTCAGTTCCAAGGTGTGGACTTGTTATATAACCAAATCACTATAAGGAATGACTCGTCGCCCAATTCCATTCATATCCGGATCATTCGAATGGTAAACTGACACGTAACCATCGGCCGAGTAGTTTAACGGGGGCTGTTCAAATAAGGATCTATCACCTCCTATGCTCGCTGGTCACTATGGGAAGGTTTGTCACTCCAGCGTAAGCCGACAACATAAACACAGTGTCCCATACCACTATGCTCGGCTCCTGAGTCTTAGTTACTTATTAGTCACTACGGGAAGACTCGTAACCCCAGCGTAAGCCGATAGCTCAAACACGGTGTCCCATACCACCATGTAGTCTTGGGGATCATATCATTAACGGTTAATAGTGGCCTCTCAAAGGTATGGAGTGCTTCAAATTCAGGTAGGCGTGTACATACATTGTTGACGAACATAGATGGCCAGCTGGTGAGCCAATTTATCCCCTCTAACCGAACTACGAATCGTACGACATTGGGAGTGACGTCCTGCGTAGTCCTACTAAAGTTAACTATCCATAATTCAACTAATTAGGCCAAATTTGCCCATGGGAGGCCCTGCCAGAGGGACTGCCTAGGTGGGTTCTGAAATTTGTTTGCCGATCCGGCAAGGGGGCAGGGTATAAATGAATGATACTAAAGTAAATGTTGGTCTACTTCTAATTATGAGGGATTTAGGCATACATAGCAGTAAATTGTAGACATAGAAATCATGATTCATCAAGAATTCTTAAATACGTGAAAATTTTAAATAAACATGTAAACAAGCTCAATTTTAAAGAAACAATCATGCATTGTAATGTCCCAAATTTTTTCCAACTTGGCGATAGACGTCCTTGGGCAATGGGTCTATCATAACACTTTATCGACTTCTCAAAACTCAATTCCAAAGTCTCAAATCCCCTTTTCAACCCATCTCCTTCAAAAATCTCACCTTTCACTACCTTATTCTTCAAATTTTTTTTAATTAATTTTATATTAAACATAAATCCTAAAGCTCAAAGGATGAAGAACTATAATTAAACTAAAATTTAATATAAATAGTAAATATATAAATAAAATGAGTTTTTTACCATTAACCTTTTGGAATATCATAAAATAACTAGGTTATTTGGATAGCTTAACTTCTCCTACCCCAAAATCATATATTACATACCAGATAACTCATTTTGGTTTGCAAGATACACTCATTTCAAAAACTGAGTAGTTGAAACACCACCAGGACCACCAGACGGCCGCGGCGGCACAACCCAATCGGCCGAATTTCGGTGGACCCTCGCTTAAATTTTTTACATTTTCAGGCTAACTTCAAAAAGTCATATCTCCCTTAATATCACTCCAATTTAGGTGATTTAAAAGCCATATTGAAGCTTGATAAGTCTAGTTTCAGATAAAATTAAGTAAAAAATATTAATATGGTTAAATATATGATAGCGTGACAACTATCCAAAAATTATTAGTTCGGATAGCTGCTACTTCCAAAATGTTTAGAATTTTTCTAGAATATCAAATTTAATGAAATTTGGCGGAGATAAAGTAAACTTGATAATGAACTACTAAAAAATAATTAAAATAATATATTAGCTAAAAGTGCCAAAAAAAGGACATAAAACTATCTGAGGATTGTATCCTGTCGTAATTTAGGCAAAAATTAGTTAAGTACTAAACTAGAAATTGGTGGATTAAACATGAACCACCATTTTCACAAACGGCAAGACCCAAAACTATTAATACCACTGACACAGCATCCCTTAAAGACGTAGAAGAAATCCCAAGAGCCTGTCGCTCTCAGGAGCATAATGAAATTTCGTATCGGACCTGGACCGCATGTCGAGAGTCTAATGACCACAAAACTATAGGATTATGTCCATCCTACTGGGCTTGACAACAATCGTAGGAATCAACCCCAAATATTGTCCAGAAACGTACAACTTGAGCCCTGAGTAAAGTGTATGAGAAACACGAATATCTTTAGAAAATGTAATACAACTTAAGTAAATTGGGTCTTTCACTCCCACGCGAAATTAAGGATTTCGGACTGTCAGTTTCTAACCAAACTTCACCCAAGGAGAAAAAAAAAAAAAACAGAAGGGCTACCACATGTGCACCCTCACATGTGCGTGCACACGCCCATGCATACGGCCTTAGGAAAGGTCGTATGGATGGATTCTCTTAGGTTGTTTAGATTGAAGGAAGAAGATGATCGAAGAAAATGAATATTTCTAGAGTTTTTTTTTTTTTTTTTTTTTTTTGAATGAAAAGAAAGAAGAAGATTGAACTTAGAGGCTTACCTTGGAGAAGAAGAAAAGATAAGAAGAGAAGATCACCCTCGGACTTCGCACCCTCTCTAATCCAAGGAGATCTTCGAAAATATATTTACCTGCAAATCACATGTGTAAGAAATGAAAGAGAGAGTTCTCTCTTGTATTTTCTTAAAAAACATGGGCTTGCACTAAACGCGTTCCCTCATTATTTATATTTCCAGATGCTAAAATTTATAAAAATATCCATTGTCTATTGAAATAAAGTATATACTAAAAAAAAGAATTCTAAACTACCAAATCCTAATCCAAACTACTAATCAAGTCCCCCAAAAAAAATAAAATATGAAACATAAATGCCTACTGTTAGGTACCCATGTGCTCCAGATTTTAAGAAAATCAACTATCTAATGGCCCATAGATGATGATTTGGTGATCAGATGGGCCAACAGGCACGATCCAACAGTCCAATGCTCCTAAGATCGCAATTCACATGTATATTCCCAATGTGAGATCTTTCATATGCATGTACTACGCATGTGGGGTGTTCAAAATGGCCTGCTGGTGGGCCCCATGTATGGATCATCCATCCACAATAAAACTAGGGCCCTCCTCCTCTGGTAGACCTTATATGATGATCCGATGTCCTCATCAATCCTCTTGGGCTAAGAAAGATTCACCTCTAGCAAAGAACTACGAAACCGCTTGAGAAGATTAGGGTCCAATCTTTAAAACTCCTCTATATATGATCCACATGCAGTCTGAAGTTGGTTTGTTCTTCCATTTGATAAGAAATTTCTGAAATCTCCCTTGTCTTGTGGAAACCATGCGGTGATCTGACACATCCTCAATCTTCTCTCTTTTCTTAGGTAATGATGGTAGAGATGGTGAAGGATGGGATAAGTGGCTAGGCAAAGGTCAATGACTCGAGGACAAATCTGGAACACTAGGATTTATATGAGGCCTAGTGGGTGCATTAATAGGTTCATCAAAAGAAATCAGATAATCTATATTGATTGTGGAACTAATGCCCATATTAGATGGAAGATCCACTACATACACATTAGGGCCCATTCTTTGGAAGATGTTATAGGGACCTGCACTACGAGCATGTAACATTTTAACAGATCCCTGGAAAAACTGCTCTAGCCATATATTAACCATAATGTAGTCACCTATTTAAAATTACTTGAACCTTTGGTGAGAAACAACATGACTTTTATATTGTTCATTAATCCTTCTTTAGATCTCAGCATGTAAATCATGGATATGATGTATAAATGCAATTGCTGACTCAAATGGCCTATGTGGCATGAACATGAAGATAAGAGTTATAGGCTACCCTTTTCCTTTGGCATCTCTGTGACTGGATTGTTTACTAGTGAAGGCCTTAGTTTCACTACTAATGTATGGCTTAGCTCCAGAAGGAGTGAACCTACCATTTGCCTAAACCCGCTTCACGAACTAGGGTTTAACATACTACTCCAATTCCTGCAACATCTAATAGGCATGCTCTAAGATGCTTACATTGTGAAGAATGAACTCACAATGAAGCTCAGATCAGAGGCCGATTCTAAATCGAGATAAGGTCACAATGGGGTCCTCTTAGACGTTACATCGCATCATATACTCGTCAAACTTGGCAATGCATTCTGTCACGGGCATAATTCCCTATTTAAGGGATTGTCATCACTCCAACATCTTCTAGTAGTAGGAAAGTGGGAGGTATTTCTACTTCAGGACCTGCTTCATCTCAGCCTAGAATGCAATGGGCTCTTTTCCACATCTTTCCATGGTGCGCTCAACGTTAGTCCAGAACAGCTTCACTAACCCATTAATTTCATTTTATAGAATTTGAATTGACATTGTTCAGGCATATCATACCACTCGAAGAAGTGGTCCATGTCTGTTAACCAATCCAGAAATTAAGGTCTAAGCAACCATCGAAACTAAGGGCGTCAACATTAACACTCTTCATCACACTATCCTTAGGATAATAGTGATCTTAGAATTCTCAGCGGGGTGGCTGGGCAGGCACCCCCCCTCCCCACGGCCTAATCTCGGACGTTGGTACCTCACATGCCCCCTAATAGGCCTTCCTTATCATACTCAACTTCAACTTATTCGTCAGCTTAAGAATGACAATCGTCCCTAATATTGGGGTTAGCCATTCAAGACTCTTCCCACTGAGTTATGCGTTGGGCACTAGCGATTATCTGGGTCACAGTGGTCCGCTAGTTATTCTCAATATCTGTGAGGTGGCAATTGATATTTTCAATATTAGCCTCGACAAGTTGTTCCATGTTCATCATGGGAGAAAGACCAAAGCCACGACCTGTGTGAGTGTGCATACACTAAGAACCCTACTATACATAACCCTAATGACTGCTAGACAAAGATAAGGGTTATGAGATGACAAAAGATAACTTCTATACCTAGGCACTACAATATGATGCACCTATACTTTATGTATGATGACTCCACGTATTTTAACCCTTTGGACAGCCCTAGGATGCTCCAAATTTGGCTAAAACTGAAAATCCAACAACTAGGTGCCTTAAAAATCACTAAATCTAGAAATTCCAACATTATAGAACTTTTAGGATACCAAAACAGAAAATTCAACAAGAAAATCAAAGAATTCATCAAGTTATATGCAACATATATGCTCTACAATATGTTAAGAATTTCATCAAACACCTATCATATGCTAGACCGAAGCTCTGATACCAAAATTGATGCATGATGAATGCTTTATGATGAGATTTTCTAGCAAATATCAAAAAGGAAATTTTTATAAAATAAATCAGGTGTAAAAATCAATCATTCTTCCATAAATCAGAAATTTTCATACTTAATTATTTAGGTTTCAATGAAAATTCATCATCCCACACTACTTAATAAATATAAAATCACGAAAGAAAAGGCTATATGAGATGTGGGAATCTTGTTCAAGCATAGAAAAAGAATCCCAACATACAAATAGATTCTAGATTTCAGGTTTTGGAAGCCAATTCAGGCTTAGGTTAAAAATTAGAAAATCACAATTTATAAATTAGGAAAAATTAGATTAGGCTTTGGATTTGGGATGCGTTAGGGTTTCATAAAAGTGGTTTTTGTGAGGAAACAAAGAGTAAAGAAGAGAATAGCACACCGGTTGCCACATGTGCACCACCCTAGGAGAGGTTGTATTGATGGATTCTCTTGGGTTGTTCAGGATGAAGGAATTACAGGATCAAAGAAATAAATGAATATTGTTGCTAAGGTTTTATCCTTTTTTGGATGAAGAAAAAGAAGAAGAATGAAAACTTTAAAAAAATACATCTTGCCCCTTGAAATAAAGTAAAAACTAAAAATTAAGAATTGTAAACTATCAAATCTTAATCCAAGCCACTAATCACGTCCAAAATAATATGAAAATATAAACACCTACTACTAGATAGCCATACGGTCCAAAATCTAAAAAGAACAATGGTTTAATGGCCCATAGATGATTATATGGTGATCAAATGGGCCAACGGCACGATCCAATGGTCCAAAACTCTTATGATCGTAGCACACATACATCTTCCCATTATGGGGTCTTACAAATGCAATATTATACATGTAAGGTCTTCAAAAAGGCCCGCTGGTGGGTCCCATGTATTGATCATACATCCACAATGAAATTGGGGCCATCCTCCTCCTCTGGTAGACCATATATGATAGTCTGATGTCCTTATTATGTTCATAATCCAGTGTTGGACTGAAAGAACAAAACAAACTAACCTAAGCCTAAAAGCTAAGCAAAACTTAAGCAAGAAGGTGACATAAAGTACTTCCCAAAGAACACGGCTATTGCCAAACATTATAGTGATTTCTACTTCTTGCACATGCTTGATGTTATCTATGGTCACCCCCAACTTGTTTCCATAATACAGCTGAAGGTGTATAAACTATTGTTTGTCACAAGTCTTGTAATTTGAAGACCTCGAAGCAATGATCCAATGGCTTCGCTTCATTGGCTTACTCTATGATAACACCTTTTCATGTGCAATGAACCAATGTCATGTTTGATTGATTAAAAGATTTTCTGTCATCACGATGATGTATGAGCTCCAATCAACATAATCTAATGGTGGAATTTCTATGGTAAGATATAGTATCTAAGATTTCTCTTCAATATCTGATTAATCAAACTTTTCGTATCCAGTTTTGGCCCAATTAGATCATTCTTGGTCTACTCATATAGTTGATCTCTTTAATATCAACTCTATTTTAAATTGTTGTTCTTCAACATCCAACCATTTGCATCACATCTCTAATTTTGGCCAAATTAAACGGTTCACCTCTAATCGTGACCCAATCAACCATTGATATTCAATGTTTGTTTAATCATACAACACATCTTCAATTAGGGTCAACCATACCATTTATCTTCAATTACTGCATACTAGATGATTTATCTTTGATGTTGGCCCAACCAGACTGTCTATTTGTAATATGATATGAATTAGACCATTTGTCTCCAACATCAATTCAATCGAACCATTCATCTTCAATATAGACCCAATGAAACCATTAATCGCCAACTAGACTGTTGATCTTGATTTTATTTCAATTAGTCACTAATCTTCATTTTAGCATAATCAAAATGGTCATCTTTACTATCATTCTAATTGGATCATTTGGTTTTGACATTGATTAGATTATATTGTTGATCACCTAAATGGAACCATTGATCTTCAATATCGGCCCAACCGTACCATTTTTCTACAATTTTGGTCCAATCATATTGTTTATGTTTGATATTCAATAAGACCATTAATTTTCAATATTGGCGCAATGGGACTATTGCACTTCCATATCAACCAATTGAACCATTCATTTCCAATTTCGACCAAATCATGTTATTCATCTTTTCCATTGGTCCAATTAAATTGATCATCTTAAGAAAAAGTTTGAATAAGATAATTTGGCTCTGGCATCAGTCTAATCATTCTATTAATCTTTAAGATTGGCTCAACCAGACCATTCATCCATAATTTCAGTCTTACATCATTCTAATCATTCTATTAATCTTCAATATTGGCCCAATAAGACCATCCATCCATAATTTCAGTCTAATCTTATTGTTGATGATGGATGTTAGAACTAATTGTCCAATGGTGCATATTAAAATTAAGGGTACGTATTGATTATATGGGGTCCAGTCATTAATTGGACTATATACCTGATGTAGGTCAACTTATAATGGCCAATTGAAATGAAACATTGACGGAGATGAGGGGAGAGAGGGAAAGAGAGGTGTGAAAGTTGTTAGTAGAATGACTTAGTAGTAAATTAGGGTATCTCAATTTGAGAAATGTATGAAAATTATAATCATGGGGTATTTCAAATACCTTTTCATTAGCATAATATATTGTGGTAAACACTATTTTTATAATGAGTTGGCTAATTAGGCCCTAAATGTTAAAGACCAAATAAGCTGTCTAAATGGGCCCTAAATGTTAAAGATCAAAGATGGTGAATTTAATTCCCTAGACACTCGACATAAAATGGCCCTTCATTTCTGGATTGATATATATGTATGGCTCTACAATAACCGGAATCCATTGGATGTTTTTTGTGCACACACATGCGAAGGCAGTTCATGTAAATGCGGCCGTATGTACCAGCAGCATGGCACATAGGTATTATATCCGATCCATCCTTCTGGGTTCCAGCTATGTAGATGCTATGTCCCAAGAATTAGATCAGTCCAATAATCAAGGTGGCTACAATTGATGAAAAATATGTATTGTGGAACAAATTTTGGTGAAAATCTTCTAAGCCGTGAACAACTAAATGCATGTGCTTGTGACACTGTACTATCAACAGCTTCCTCTGATTTCCACGGCCTGTCTCTAAACAACTACAACCCACGGTAACAAGTAGCCCCACATTAGATGACCCATGTGGTGAAGACCTTGATTACTAAGTTGGATGGTTCCAACCTTTCAATCAGCAGTCGGCAATGAACAGTTAAAAATATGCCAACTGTCCCCAATTGGCGAAAAAATGTTGGATGGCTAGAATCTTTCCATTTTCTAGTTTGAGGGCATGATAGATCCATGGTGGGAGCGATCAAATCAATGGACTGGATCTTCCTCCTCCTTAGTTCTTACTGCTAATCTAACAATTGCGATAAATGTTGCACTTATGATTTTTTTAAAAGAATGATCTGTCACTCTGGAAGCAACGCATGATATACTGCTCCCAATCGCTCCTCCCGCTTAGTCCCATCGAACTATCCGAACGGTCTATTAATACCAGAGCCTATTTTATAGGCTACTAGGAAAAAAATCACACTGATCGCATGATCCAATCCATCTATGATTTGTCCTTACTTTTGTAGCCACCCTTTTTACGGAGAGCCATGGGATGATTAAGATTTATATTAAAAGGTGACTCTTTTAGTCTTTTGTAAGGAATATATGATGAAATTTTAAAAATAAATTGTGAAAATGATTTGTACCATCCCCAATAAAGACTAATGATTTTTATACACACACACTAACTTTTTTGAGAACTCATGATTCATGATGAGCCTCAAAAATCTGAATGGTCCACGTGAAGCAGAACCTCATGAAACCTCCCCACACTAAGTTTTACTTTGAACCAGAACTTTGGTGGGCCATAAAAATTGAAAACAGTTTCTTCCCTTGATTTGCATTTCTCTTTGCTATGGCCCACCAGAATCTTAGATTTGGGTGAAAATGTGTCCCCTAAGGTTTCATGGGATTCCGCATCTTATAGACGGTTAATTTGAATTAGACACCAATGACACATGTGCAAAGGTGCACATGTGCATAGGTGCGTAGGTGAGCTTGCATGACCCATATATATATATATATATATATATATATATATATATATATATATATATATATATATATATATGGAAAAGGTACTATATGCCTGACCGTATTATACTTTCCATAAGGTCAAGTGCTGGTGGCATATTATTGGTTAGATAGTAAAAGCTTTAAACAACGGGAAGATTTTATAGGAAATCGAAGAAACACTGCGTCGATTATATAGTAAAATAGCTAAAAAAGTTATTGAAGTGAAGTCACCAAGTTCTATGGGCCCCACCATGATGTATGTTTTATATCCACACCTTTCATCCATCTACCGAGATCATTTTAGGGCAATATGCAAAGAATGAGTTAAATTCAAAGCTCCAGTGGACCCAACATAGAAAACAGTGGGGATAGTGAGGCCTACCATTGTAAACTTCTAAAGGCCATGAAAGTTTTAGATCAAGCTGATATTTGTGTTTTCTCTTAGGGGCTGTTTGATTTTTAATTCCCGCGTGTAAATACACGGAATTACCACTTATTACTTACTACACCTGTTTGGAAGTTGCTGGGAATTACTTTTCGAAAATCATGCCATATAAATGCTTTTATTACTGATTTAAATATGTGGGCCCCACCATGATATATATGAGTTATCCACACCATCCATCTTTTTAAGAAATACATTTCAAGGCATGAACCCAAAATTGAGGAAAATCAAAAGGTCAAGTGGACCACACCTTAGGAAATAAGGATCATTAAAATGTCAATGGTTGAAAGTTGTTTTCTCTCTAGGGCCCACAGTGATGTTTATTTGTCATCCAACCCGTTAATAAGGTCACACGATCATGGATAAAGTGGAAAAAATAAATATCAGTTTGATATAAATCTTTCAGGGTCTTCAAGAAGCTTTCAATGGTAGAAGTTCAATTCCCATTTTTTTTTTAGTAGTGTGGTCCACTTGATATTTGGATCTGCCTCTTTTTTTGGTTCATGCCCTAAAATGAGTTGGCTAAAGGGATGGACGATATGGCTAACACAAAAACATCAAGGTGGGCCCCACAATTCGGCCTTTTTTCTCCTGGGGGATGCGAGGGGTGCTATAAATGGAAGGTGGCAGTCAAATCACCTCAAAAATTCAACTGGAAACAAAGTGGTAAATAATTATTACCCATTTACGTGGAATTACTCCTGTAATTGGAAAATTAAACAGGCCCTTATTTCATGTCTTTTTTAACTTTTGAACAGGTTGGATTTCAAATAAACATTATGGTGGGCCTTGGGATAGTTTCAATGGTGGGAATCACTCTCCCCACTATTTTCTGTGGTGCGTCCACTATAGATTTTTATCTGCCTCATTCTTTGACTCATACCCTAAAATGATATTTCAAAATAGATGGACGGTGTGGATACAACACATACATCATAGTGGGGCTCACAAAACTTGGTGACGTAGCTTAAGTAGCCAACTCAGCTACTCAACTCTGCGTAATTCAAGTAGCCGATTAGTTTTATTACCGCAACCTGTATTGACATTAGCAAAGTTTTTTTTATCTAGTCATGAAGTATGTGTGATATATATCCAAACCGTCCATCCATTTGGTGAGCTCGTTTTAAGGCTTTGGACAAAAAATAAGACAGATCTAACTATCAATTGGACCACACTGCAAAAAGTAGTGTGAGATTGAACGTCTACCATTAAAACCATTTTTGGGTCACAGATGTTTTGGATCAGTATAAAAAAAAAATTCCCTCTTCATTCAGTTCTTGTTGATGTTATGAACATATTAGATAGAAAATAAACGTTATGGTAGGCCCTACAAATTTTTCAACAGTAAAAATCATTATCTTCACTGCTATTTGTGGTGTGGTCCAAATGATCTTTGGATATGATTCATTTTTTGAACCAGGCTCTAAAATGATATCTAAAAATAGATGAACCGTGTAGATATAATAAATACATCAGTGTGGGCCATGTAACTTTGATCCCCTTTAAACCGCTTGTACAACTCGGAATTGGAGGAGCGTCAGCCAATCCCAACGCGGATTGGGTCCTACCACCTCCCGGATGGTAATCCGTCCGGGCAGGGCTCTGTGGGGCTCAACGTGATGTAATTGTTTTATATCCACGCCGTTCAACAATTTTCTTAGATCATTTTAATATATGAACCCAAAAAATTTGGCAGGTCTAAGGCTTGAGTGGACCACAAGGTGGGGATTGAACGTCCACCATTAAAAACTTCTTATAAGCTAGAGAAGTTTGGGATCAAGTTGATATTTATGTTTTCACTTCATCCACGTCTACATGACCTTATGAATAGGTTGGATGGTAAAAATTCAATAACAACTTATTTTTCCTTACATAACCATTACAGTGTGCCCTAGGAGTTTGTAATGGTAGAAATTCAAAAACAACTGTTTTCCCATGGTGTGGTCCATTTGAGATTCAAATATAACTTATTTTTTGTGTAAATCCCTTAAATTATATTTCAAAATGGATAGACGGCATGGATAGAAAATATACATCATGGTGGGGTCCACACAGCATCGGTTTTATTTCTCCAGTTTTCCTATAAAATTCACCCTGTGTTTATTAGGTTTCCTGTAAAATCTCCCCATTATTTAAAGCTTTTACCATTTGACCAATAATGTACCGCCAGCAATCGAACTTATGGAAGGTATAATACGGTCAAGCGTATAGTACCTTTTCCATATATATATATATATATATATATATATATATATATATATATATATATATATATATATATATATATATCTCGGAACGCTCACCTGCGAACCAGTTCGTACATACTACGTACGAACTATTTTGAGAACCCATCATACGTGATGTGGATCCAAAATCTGAACCGTTCATGTGAAGTAGTACCTCGTGAAACCCCCTAGGCCGAAGTTTTACTTTGATCTAAAACTTGATGGGCCATGAAAAATAAAAACAGTTTCCTCCCTTGATTTGCATTTCTCTTTGCTATGGCCCACCAGAATTTTAGATTGGAGTGAAAATTTGTCACATGAGGTTTCATGGAATTCCACATCACATGAACCATTCAGATTAGACACCCATGGCACGTGTGCAAAGTTGCGCACGTGCGTAGGTGCCCAGGGGAGCATGACTCTCTCTCTCTCTCTCTCTCTCTCTCTCTCTCTCTCTCTCTCTCTCTCTCTCTCTCTCTCTCTCTCTCTCTCTCTCTCTCTCTCTCTCTATATATATATATATATATGGGAAAAGGTACTTTGCTCGACCTCACAGTAAGCTCCCGTGAGGTTGAGCTGTGTGGGCCCCACCGTAAGGCGTGTCAACCATCAACACCGTGCATTTGATGGGTCCCCTTTAAATTATGGGATTTCCCAAAAATCAGCCGTATATGGAACTCAGGTGAGCCATACCATTTAAAATCATGTGAAGACACCGTTAAAACATATAAAAGCACTTGGTGGGGCCCACCTAAGTTTTTAATGCTGCTGAAACTTGGTATGATCCCTCATCCTAGTGGGACACACATAATGGATAGTCTGGATTTGCAAACCACATCTTGGTGTGCCCAAAAAATGATTCTGAATGTTTTAATGGTGTACGACCCTTCTCCACTTCTGTATGTGGTGTGGCCCACACAAGTCACGGATTGACTTGATTTTTGAGACCTAGGCCCACGATGGAACGGTGCATCTGACTGATGGAGAAGATTTTCAAAACGCATCACGGTGGGGCCCACAAAGCTCGACCTCATGGGATGGACATATATATATATATATATATATATATATATATATATATATATATATATATATATATATAATCCCAAGTAATCTATGTTGAACTTACTTTAGGGCCTGTTTGGCCGAACGATCCCACGGTATTAGGAGGGATGGGATCGCAATATCCCATCCATCCTAATCGCATGGGATTCGCCTGGCGAAACAGGCCCAATGCAATCTCAGTAAGCATCGGGACATTTCTTTTTTTATTTTTTGTTTTTTAGTCCCAATGCAACCTCCGAAGGCACTGGGACAAATTTTTATTTTTTTTTTTTAAAGGAAGAAATAACCACAATGATTGTGCAGCTCACAGAGTTTTTGGTTCAAAAGACCGTGATGAAGGAAGAGGTGAATGCCTTGAATGCGCACGGTTTCACAGCCTTGGATGTTTTACTGCAAAACTGTAGAAAATCGAAGGATATGAAACTTGAAGGGATCCTACGAGGTGCTGGAGCTAAAAAAGCTGAAGCCATTCATCCCCCGAGAGACGATTGGACAATTAAACCATTTTCTTCTAGAAAGGACAAGTGGATGAAGCACGGTGACTGGTTGAACGAGATAAGGAATTGTATAATGGTGGTGGCAGTACTGATCGCTACGGTGACATTTCAAGCTGGATTCACCCCTCCCGGTGGGCTTATGCAAGTGGATAAGTCGGATGTGACTAAGGTGGGGTATCCTACAAGCCCTGCTCCATCCGATCCTATTTACACAGCAGGGCAGTCGATCATGGCTATTAGCAATTCACGTGGATACGTACTCTTCTCAATTTACAATTCGATAGCGTTCCTGTCATCTTTCGAGCATAATCTTATTGCTAGTAAGTGGATTCCATCTCAAGCATCGGATTTTTATGTGGACCTTGATGATCATCACATGGGTGGCTGTGTCTTCCATGATCCTTACTTATTGGGTAGCCTATGCACATGTCTCCACCAATGTGATTGGTGAATGTGCATATCTAATTGTCTTTTCAATCCTTGCGTGGTTCGGATTGAATGGTCTACTCTTTGTAGCACATTTCTTCCGCTTCATTAGATGGTTGGTCAGGAAACTTATATATATAGGTATATGTACAATCAAGTCACTTTTAATGGATTTAACCAACGTTAATGCTGGGAATGTTGATGTTGAATCCCGCATTGAACGCAACTAATACATGTGCCTATGCAGATATGTCTATCTGTATTCATGCGTATTGCTTTTCTTTGCAGTAACTTGGGATTTTAGTACTACGTGCATCATGGAGTTCGTGACAATTACTCTTTTTCAATTAAAGCTACGCTTCCAAAGGCTACAGCATATCTTAGATAGTACGGATAGCTTCCGGTTATCCCATATGTCATCTTTCTTCCTCCCATGCTATGTTCGATTGTAACTGGTGATTAGGTAAGACATTTGTATGAACAGCTTATCCTGTATGTCCTGTATTAATGTTTACTTTTTGAACTAATGTACTGTTCAGGCAGGAGATGCCTTAAATGTGTTTATCCTAGTGAAATACTTTGCTATTATTAATTAGTGTTGTTTTTCTCTTAGTAAATGTTGATTGGTCTCTGGCAAGGGTGCATGGAGGAACCGTTTCACATCCATACACGAAGGAATATGGAGTAGCATGTGGTTCTTTGCATTGTTGTTCTGTATCCCCAAACAACCTTAGCTAATTATTCATGCCAATCTCTTTGGATGATGGTCACGTAGAATTCTTCTAGTAGACCATATGCTGGAGCAAAATATGCAGTAGAGGGACGCACACTCTATATATAGAGAGAGAGGGAGAGAGACAGAAATGCTCACACTCACACACAACTAGTTGGACTGTCGTAGTAGTTGCTTAATTAATGTTAATAAATATTGTTAGGAGAAAAGTTGTTTCACCGAGGAAAAGGACTTACGACTTGGGTGGACCCAAGGTGGAGCTAATGTGAAATCCACACCAACCATCGGATGAGTAGACCCATGTTGAACCTATGGGCCAAAACTCAGCCTCATCTAGGGTTAAGGGGGACCACACGATTAAAAATAGTATATAAGGAAAAGCTTATCCTCCAAATTTCTTCCCTTAGTATGGTGCCTTTAAATCACATATCAGAGTGATCTTTTAGCCCCGAGCCTAATATAAAATTACACATCTAATGATCGAAGTGGATATCATGTATACATCATGGTGGGGCATGTTAAAAGATGAAGGGTGGGCCTTGGTTTCCAGAAAGCCTCAGATTGTGGGGTGGACAAAGCCAAATTTGCGCTAACCTACGTGGTCCTCACCTTGTAGGTCTTACGCCCACGTCATCCATCCATATTTTCACAACATTTTTAGGGAATGAGCCCAAAACTAAGGCAGATCCAAAGCTCATGTGGATCATGCCACAGAAAGCAGTGAGGATTAAACCCCACCATTGAAAACTTGTTGGGGGTGATGGAAGTTCTGGATCAAGCTAATATTTGTGTTTTTCCCTTCGTCCTGTTCTTCCTGATTTGATGAATAAGTTGGATGGCAAATAAACAACATGCTGGCCAAGAAAGTTTAAATGATGAGCGTTATTATTCTGTCCTGTTCCGGTATGGTTCACTTGAGCTTTGGATCTGCCTCAAATTTATGTCTCATATCTTAAAATGATTGGGCAAATTGGATAAGCGATGTGGATATAACACATATATCATAGAATTTGCCGTACCAACACTGTTACCGACTAGTCCACCGTTCAACTGTCCATCTGGTGTTCAAAGTGTAATACTGTAGCGGGTGTTTCCTGACTTGGGCCCACCTTGATATATGTATTATATATTCATGCCATCAATCACTTTTTTCAGCTCACTTTAACTTATGGTCCAGAAAATAAAGTAGATTCAAATCTCAAGTAGACTATACCACAAGAAAGAGGGGTGATTAATCACCGTTAAAAACTTTGTTGGGGCTACAAAAGTTTGGATCACGCTGATATTTGTCTTTTCCTTTCATCCGGTCTCTAAGACTTATGGTGGCCCTAAGAAGGTTTTTAATGGTGGACATTCAATATCCGCTATTTCTTATGGTAAGGCTCACTTGATACTTGGATCTACTTCATTTTTTGGACCATTCACTAAAATGATTTGTAAAAATTGATGGATGGTGTTGATATATAGTACATATACACTACAAGAAATATGATTTTTACCGACGTTTTTTTTTTTTAAGGTAAAAAGGACTTTTACCAACGAAAATTATTTTCGTTGGTAAAAGTTTACATTTACCGATGAAATTTTAATTTCGTAGGTAAAAGTCTACTTTTACTGACAAAAATTGTAATTTCGTAGGTAAAAGTACACTTTTACCAACGTCAATTTTCGTTAGTAATGGTTATTTTTATTTTTTGAAAAAAAATTTTCAAAAAATTTACTTTTAGCAACGAAATTTCTTTATTCGTAGGTAAGTGTTTTTACAACCTGGTACGATGAATTACCGACTAAATCCATCTTCGTTGGCAAAAGTGTTTTTCCCGACGGACATTACACGTAGGCATAAATCCGGTACTACGGTAGTACCGATGAAATAAAGTTTCGTTGGTAAATATGTTTTTACCGACGGACATCAACAGTCGGAAAAAATCCGATACAATATTATTACTGATGAACTGAAACTGTCAGGAAAAGGTTACCGCCATTGACCAAATATTTCTGCTAGGATTGAAAGTACGACAGTTTTGCCGTCGAACTAAAACCGTCGGTAAAAGGTTTTCGCCAAACCATTTTTTCCGACGATAGTTCCCGCCATTGACCAAATATTTCTGCTAGGATCCCAAGCATGACAGTTTTTTCGACGAACTAAAACCGTCGGAAAAAGGTTCCCGCTAAAGACGGAAAATTTCTGCCATGACCGAAAACACACATTTACGAAAAAGTGTTTTTACTGACGATTAATTTCGTAGGTAAAAATAAATATTAATATTTTACCCAACGGCAGATAACTGTCGCTAATTGTATTTACCGACAAACAAAAGCCATCGATAATAATCCTATGTTTTTCTATATATATATATATATAGTTTTTATATCATATGAGTGGAAATTTTTTTATTTTTTATAATTAAAAAGTAATATTTAAATGATTTGTAATATCACATGAAAAAAAATATTGAGAAGTTTAAAATTTTAACAATATTTGGGAAAATTTTTGAAAATAAAATGATGTTTTTGAAGAAAAGAAAATCGACATTTTGAAATTATTGAGAAAAAAATTAAAATATGAGAAAATATTTGGAAAATTTGAAAATAAAAATTCAGAATTTGTATTTTTTTTTTAGAAATAATTTATAATAAAAATGTTATGTTGTTAAAATGTTTTCAAAAATATACATTTTATAAAAGAATGTTATTTTTAAATGGAAATTGAAATTTATGTTTGAAAAAAAAATTACTAAATTATTAGGCACATCCACTAATTGTACCTTTAACCGTTTTTGGACAATCTAATCCGTCCAGATTGAAAAGTAAATAACTTCAAATGTTTAAATCAAATTTCACTAAAATTGTTGATTAATCTTGTATGCCCAATATCTTTTTCATATGTAACCTGATCGGGACGAATAACTAATGAAATTGAGTATTAATCAGAATAATAGAGTGAATGGACCAGACAAGTAAAATGGAACAAATATTTTGGTCAAAATTGTGATTCAACTTTATTAACCTCATGAGAACCTAAGTGTTGATGTAAGTTTTGTGGGCCCCATCATAATGTGTGTCGAATATCAACACTGTGAATTTAATGTCTCCCCTTCAGGTTATGAGATATATAAAAAATCATCCGTATACGAAACTTAGGTGGGCTATGCCATCTAAAACCATGCGAAGACATTCTAAAAAATATAAAATAACTTGGTGGGGTCCACATGAGTTTTGGATGCGGCTAAAACTTGGTCTGACCCCTCATCCAAGCGGGACACACATAATGAGTGGGTTGGATATCGAATCATATTTAGGCAAACCTAATATATGATTATGAAAGAAAACCCTCTCCACTCCATTTAGGTGATTTATTAATTACCCTGAGTTAACTTTGTGGGGTCTACCATTAATTATTTATTTTATCCACTCCATTCATCCATGTTAACAGATGATTTGGGGTCTAAAGAACAAAAAGGGAATCATGTCCAAAGCTCAAATGGACCACACCACAAGAAATAGTGTGATTAAACCTTACCATTGAAAAATTCTTGGAGGCCATAGAAGTTTTGGATCAAGCCAATGTTTGTGTTTTCTCTTTATTCATATCTTTTTGATATTATGAACAGGTTGGATGACAAATAAACATTATTGTGGGCCCAAGGAAGGTATCAACGGAGGAAATCATTATTTCACATTGTTTCGTGTGGCATGGTCCACTTGAGTATTGGATTTATCGAAAATTTGGGATCAACCCACACCATTCATCCATTTTTCAAGATTATTTTAGAGAATTATCCAAAAAATGAATCATATCCAAAGATTAAATGGACCGCACTACAAATAAGGGAAATAGATTGGCTACTTCCCCTGACACTTGCCAATGGCTGGTGGTTGGTGCCCTGTGGGCCCCACCATGAAGGATGTGTTTAATCTATGCCGTCCATCTATTTTTAAAGATCATTTCACGGCATGAGACAAAAAATGAGGTATATCCCAATCTGAAATGGACCACATTACAAGAAACAGTGTTGAATAAGCATCAACCGTTAAAAACATCTCGGGGGCCATAAAAGTTTTGGATTGAGATGATTTTTGTTTTTCCCCTTCATCTAGGCTTGTATAACCTAATAAATAGATTGGATGTCAAATAAACAGTACAGTGGGCCTTAGGAGGATTTTAATGATGGATATCCAATCATTATTATTTTCATGTGATGTGGTCTACCTGAGATTTACGTACTTCTCATTTTTGTAATAAATCTCTAAAATGATCTTTAAAAATGGATGAACGTAATGGATGAAATACATACATAATGGTGGGGCCCACAGAGCACCAACCACCCCGTGGCTGGTGTCAGGGGAGTGACACTAACCATTAAAAACTTCTATTGGCCACAAAAGTTTTAGATCAAGCTGTTATTTGTGTTTTTCTTAATTTATGTATTTTTTTTAAAAACTTTTAAATAGGTTGGATTTCAAATAAACATTACTATGGGCTTTAGGATAGTTTCAACGGTGGGAATCACTCTCCCTGTTTTCTGTGGTGGGGTCCACTACAGATTTTTATCTGCCCCATTCTTTGGCTTAAGACTTAAAATGATATCTCAAAATGGATGGACGGTGTGGATATAACAAATACATTATAGTGGGGCCCGCAGAACTTGGTGACGTAACTTAGAGTGGGGAAGCGGATTGCGTAGTGAGTCACTCACTACGCTTAGCGTACTAAGTAAACTATGTGAGGTCCACAATGATTTGTGTATCTGATGCACTCTGTTCATCCATTTTATCAGATAATTTTAGTGGCTGATCCCAAAACTGAAGCACATATAATGTTTAAATGGACCACACCACAGGAAACATTTGAATTTGAATGTCTATCGTTAAAAAAATCTTGGGGGCCATAGAAAATTTGGATCAAGCTTATATTTGAGTTTTCCCTTTATCCATGTCTTCATGATCTTATGAACAGGTTGGATGATAAATAAACATCACCGTGGGACCTAGAAAAGTTTCAACGGTAGAAATCTTTATCCCCACTGTTTCCTGTGGTATGATCTACTTGATATTTGGATATGCTTCAATTTTTGGTTCAACCCCTTAAATTAGATGGAAAAATGGATGAACGGTTTAGATAGACCACATACATTCAAGGTGGGCCCAATTGAATGTACAGCGTACGATAAGAGCATACTGAAACTCTGGACGCCTTAATCTCCTTCCTCTCTCTCTCGCACCCTCCCTCCTCTCTCTCACACCCTCTCCCTCATCTCTCTCTGTCTCTCGCACCCTATTTCTCCTCTCTTTCTGTCTCTCACACCCTCTCCCTCATCTCTCTCTGTCTCTCGCACCCTATTTCTCCCCTCTTTCTGTCTCTCGCACCCTATTTCTCCTCTCTTTCTGTCTCTCACACCCTCTTCCTCCTCTCTCTCTCTCTCTCTCTCCTCCTCTCTCTCTGATCTATCCACCCTACCGCGCGTTGCCGAACGCCCTACCCACGCACGCCCTCTCTCTCTCTCTCTGAAGCTCAGGTGAAGGCTAGCATTCACAACCGTGAGTATCTCTCTTTCAATCTCTCACAATCTCTCCCAATCTCTCCCAATCTCAAAACCGATTTAGGGATTTGGGGATTTAGCAATTTGTGGATTTTAGGGATTTGGGGATTTTAGGTTGCATTACTTCACATTGTTGAGGTGGTGCATCCAAACAGCCCTAAATCACTGGCCCAAAGTCAGGTTCCACAAGCTACACCCTGGGCCATAAGGGCCCGTTTGGCCGGGTGGATTGGAAGGGAGTGAATGGTATTAGGGTGGATGGCGTGGATTTCTAGGTAATGATGGTGTTGTCAGCGGATTGTCTTGAGATCCATGGGATTGCTATATCGCTGGCTTGATACATCCGGTCCGTTTGGCACGCACGGCCAATCCGGCGATTAAAGCTTCCGATCCCTTCCAATCCCACGAACCAAACACGTGGCAGGCTAATTTGAACGGATAAGGATGGATTGGATGGGATTTAAAGGTAATGATGGTGTTGTCAGTGGATTGTTTGAAGATCCATCTGCTTTGGATCAGATCACCTACACTGTTTGGCACGCCCGGCCATTCCCGGGATTTACCATCCAATCCCTTTCACTACCGTCTAATCCCTTGAAATCCAACCAGCCAAACGGGCCCTAAATCACATTGTTATCTCTCTAATAAAAATGCTACTAGTTAAATGTGCTGTGTATGGTATTATGTGGATATATGAATAATGCATGATGTGGGTTTTTCTCATGTGTTGTATGTAGTAGTATGTGGATATACGAATAATATATGATGTGGGTTTTTCTTATGTGTTTCAGAGAATCATAAACTCATTGACTGTGGGATGTGTTCTGTTTCTTTCATCTGTTCTGCTCCAATCACTAATAATTTGGGTAACCATGATTCTATTATAGATTGCCATTGAACCAAATAACTTCGGATCCGATAAAACAACTAAACACAATGTGAAGCGCACTTCATTGCCGTACAGTGCACCCGAAAATAAACAATTGTTGTTTATATGCCATCTAAACCGTTTATAAGGTCATTTTCACTTAGATAAAATGAAAAAACCAAAAAAAAAATTATATCGTCAATAACTTTTATGGACATATAAATATTTCAACGGTGGTTACTAAATCTCCACTATTTCCTCTCGTGTGGCCCATTTGAGTTTTTGATCCTCCTGGATTTTGGTCCCCCGTCATAAAATTAGCTTAAAAAACAGAGAGGGGTTAAATTTCACACAAACAACTAAGTAGGACCCACACAGAATTTTGTGCAAAACTTCCTGCCAAAGTCTTCCTTAGGAAATCCGCATCCGTCCGTCTTTGTCAGCAGTGACTCCTCGCATCTTGTATTTCTCCCTCTGTCTCTCTCGGTCCTTTCTCGCACATCCTCTTATCTCTCTCTGTCTCTCTCGGCCCTCTCTCTCTCACGCATCCTCTCTCTCTCTCTCTCTCTCTCTCTCTCTCTCTCTCTCTCTCTCTCTCTCTCTCTCTCTCTCTCCCCTCAGAGATCGGGAACCCAATTTGTGATCAGGGCTCCAACTCAAACTCTTCTCGTTCTCTTCCTCAAAGCTCGAAAGGTAAAAACCCTAACCCTTCATCTAAGTGGGACACATATAGCAGATGGGTTAGATGTTTGAAACACATCTCAATTGGCCCTACCACACAAAATAGCAGGGTTGGAACGTCCACCATTGGAAACTTTGTGAGGCCACATAAGTTATGTATCTGGATGGTATTTATTCCTACAGTTTATCGGAGTGGTGATAACCCTATGAACAGTTTGGATTTCATATAAACACCATGATTGGGTTTAGGAAGCTTTCAACAGTGGACGTTTCTGTTCCAACTCTCTAGTTTCGTGTGGCCCACCTCAGTTTTAGATGTGCGTGATTTTTATAGATCTGTCCTATTTTTCTCTTGAAAAACTGATGAATGGAGGTTAGGTTAAGGGGTGTTAATCTCAGATAGTAGCTAGTTGTTGAAATTTTGCCAAAATCATGAGAATGCTTGTCTGGGAAACAATGAATGTTGAGTGTGGCATATGGGTTTCTGCCTAGATATTGTTAGCTTTTACACCATGAGTAAAAAAGGGCAGATTTTAGTGTATGTGTGTGTGGTTTTTATTTATTTATTTTTATCTATAAGGTTAATATCGGATCATAGGGAGAATGATCAGGATGGAGCATATCTTGCTTGGATATAGTGATTCATTTATTTGGGGTGTGCCACATGTAACACTGGACTCTGTTTGATCAAAAAATGGACGTGTGAACTTAAAATCTTCCAAACATTCTCCAGGCTGTTTTCGTTTCTTCCCTTTTGTATCATTTTGTGATAAAAAATGATACAAAAGGGCAGAATCTGCTGAATCTGCCACATATTCAGCAATCTGCTTATTAGCATCCCCATTTTGTGATTTTTGGAAATCTACTAAGAGTAGAAATTCCAAAATCACAAATTAGTATAGCCACAAGTGCAGCTTTTCACTCAATTTTAAGTGATGAAAATGTGTCCTACTATTATAATGAGGATAGAGCCATTAAAATGCAGTTATGTTTCTTTGGACTCCAACTGAGTGTAAGGTGGTTTCAATATGGAGATCATTTGAATGCACAATTCAATTGAACTGTGTTTGGCTCAGCCCATTAGAAGAATAATTTATGATTTTGGGATTTCTACCCTTAGTAGAATGACCAAAAATTGAAATCACACAAAACATCCCCATATTGTTGGGATGTTTGATTCACTCAAAGATGCCCCATGCATGTGTTTTATGCAAGAATGTTGGTGATCGTAGGCCCCAGTTTTATTTTTGGATGGCGATCGTAATTTACGAGCTTGGTTTTGTCAAGCTGCCATTCCTGCTAATTTCATGCTGCAAAAGTATAGGTCATTTTGGATTTCAATCTTCTGTCATTCAGATTGAGTTATATAATAAAGTATTCTTCATGTATAAAATAGCTCACCAAAATATCCTAACACCATCTAAATTACCTGGTGCTTTCACAGGATTAGGGACTTCATTAAATGGGCTCAGTGTCTTTTACTTGACTTGGTCTCCAGATATATCCCCTCAGATAGCAATGAGTTATTTAACTTTACCAGCAGTGTCTGATTACTTCTGTTTGACTTTTCAAATGGGTAGTGCTATGGCTGCTTGTGATTGTAGTAATTCGAATCCTACTTTCCCCAGATTTGTCTTGATTCAGGTTTTTGGTCATGTTGATTCAAGTTTTTATTTTTATTTATATCTATATTTTGTTGTTGAAGCATGTATGTTTCTGGATCTGTTCATCTATTTGTACATTTACTTTTCTTAGCTTGATTCTATTGCCACTTTTTTTTTTGTCATGTCTTCTATATGGAACTAATTAGCACAATATGATCCAACAGTCTATCCTAACACACCCTCACTGCCTAAGCAATACAAGCACATCACCACAATATGATCCAACAGTATCCAAACACACCCTCATTGCCTAAGCAATACAAGCACATCAATTCTTTTCATTCCAAACCAACAGTCACCGACGTCCTCGACTTCCCAGACACATTCACTGAAAAAGAAAAAACCTTAGGCGAAAAAAGAATGCGAAAATGCACACAGATTGCTAAGGTGCGATGATTTGTCATTGTCGGTGTATCCATGGTTCTGATAATGAGCCGCAAGACTAGTCTTCCCACAACTCATTGCAGCATATGATTTTGCAAACCACATGAACCAACTAGTCCATTCATCTAGAATACATTCTTCAGAAAAATGTGATTACAACTAATGGTCGAGATCGTATGCAACAAGATGTCCCACACAACCGAATCCGATCAACCTGCCAGGAAACCGCAAGCTGCAACAGAGCTCCATATCTACAGCCTGCAACTCTACTCTGCTGGCCCAGCTGTAATTAGACATCTCTGAGCTGCTGAACCGAATTGATTTAATTGCCACTTGTATGCATGCCATCATCAGCTCTTCATTATTACATACACCTGAGATTGAACATGGATCCAGGGTGGCGTAGCATCAAGGTACGCATAAAAATCTCTGTTACCATTGATTTATTCTCTCCTATTTCTTCTTTGGCTCTGGAATCTTTATGCAACTCTGACTGCATGAGAATTTCAAAGGTTATTCTTTCTAATGCCAATGTGCCGAGTGAGGGGGAGCACAAGATAATGTCATGCATTTGCTTGCAAAGAAATCTACCAGGGTTTGACCCGAATACACAACATTGCTTGTATGGGTTAGTAAATGTCTCCACCTTTTGTCTCAGATATCTAGCTGTCTGTAAGCTTTATGTTGATTTTCTTGGCTTCTTGACATGACTTTCTGCATTTGTTATTTCAGGATGCTGACTTGATCATGCTAGCATTGGCTACACATGAAGTGCATTTTGCAATTCTTAGAGAGGTTGGTATGTTAGAAGCTTTGCTCATTAAATTTTGGTCGGTCGATTCCGATTTGATGCTGGATCATCCTTTGGTGAGATTCTGGTTTCTAAAATTCTGTCATCTCACTATGAAATGTATAGATGGTGGATTAGGTTGTTTGTCTTGGGTCACATGATGTTGCCCTTTATTTAAGTCATTAATATCCCTAGTATTTCAATATCTTGGAAGCACATCTCACATTCAAAGCGTTTTGGGATCCATTGTGCGAAGAATATCAAAATGGGAGCTGATCGAGGTTGATCCATTGGCAATTACTCAATCTGATAATAGATGCAAGGTACGACACTTTCGTAGGGGCTCAATTTCGTTGCATTTTCTCGTGAATGAAATGTTAGTATTGTTTACTATACTATGTATTCTTCTGTTGTTTCAGGGCCGATGTCGGCCTCATGGGACTGATTCATTACCAAAAGGTATAATCCGTGAGACCTCCAACTTAGAGATGCGACCATTATGGGGTTTTCCAAAGAAAAAGGTGTGTGAAACAAATGCAAATTTCAATTGGCGATGGAACTAAAAATGAATTTCTATTTTCCTCTCTTGATGCTCTAGCTGCATGGCCTTCGGACTTTTTTTGTTATATTCTTTACCATGATACTCTCAGATTCCATCTGTCGGATGGATTAGTATCCGATTAGAATTTCAGTGGAATTATCTGTTTTGATTTCTTGAGAGTTCCTTTTATTGGGAAATCCATGCCATTTAGGGCGAAGTTTGGATTGTGATAGTTTGTGTGATGAACTGGATAACTGAATTGCATTTTCCTTTGTTAGCATTTTTGCTGCTCTCGAGTCAGACTCGAAAGGAGCACTGCTACGACGTGAGGGGCCACTTCCTCTCTTTTGCCCTTTCATTTGCAGATTGAAGTGAATGTTTGCAAATCAATTCGGTCGAGCATCCAAATTCGGCCTTGATATGTTCTATAAGACTTAAATGAGTGATGTGTTTTGTCAGAGAAGGGTCTTCCGTCCAGGGTTTGAGTCTTGTTTCCTAATTAGTTATGATCCTTTTTTTTTTTTGGGGGGGGGGGTTCCCCTACACCTTTTGTAGATGAGAATTTCCTGCAACTAGACTTGTGTGGCATCCTACTTGGTGTTTGTATGGCATGCAACCTGTCTAGTAGGGTCGCCCCATCATGAAAATGGGATTCCTTGAAAATCAGGCTGATCCAGCATCAGGTCAGCAGCAACATGGAAGACAACAGGCCACCACACACGCGCGCACACAAAAAAAAAATCCAGATTCATGTGGCAGCCCACCTAATGATTGGATCGGCCTGAATTTTAGGGCATCTCATTTTCATGGTGGGACGACCCTGCTGGATGTATTGGATGGGATGGACACATCATCGTAGGCCCTGTGTGCAGGTAGTTGTATGAAAGTTTGTTTTTGGGATAGGGAGAGGAAGTTAGGAAGCCGAGAATATGATTACGATGCATTTGGAATGCGTAAGTGAATTGAACTGCAAACACCTCGTTTAAACTAGAGGAGAACAGTATTTTAAAGGGGGGGAAAAAGAGAAAAAAGAAAAAGAAAAGTTAAAAGAGGAGACCTGGTGTTTCCTTGTAATTATAACAAGGATTTAGTACTGAAACTGCAATTACTTCCGTCTCAAAAGCAAATAGCTACATTCTGATCCCAATCCTTGGATACCAATTCAAAGGAAGTTGATTTCAATTTGGTCTGTTCCACGTTATTAAGGATCAATTTGGATGCAACCATATTTGTGGGACCTCAAGTATCAGACAGGCTCAAAATCATACTAGGTTATGTTTAGGCACTAAGTTGAATACTGTTCGCTAAGGGAAAGGTGCCACCACTTTGAAGGAAAAATGATAGTTGGTACGCTCAACAAGGCGCTTGTTCCTTCCCAAGTAGTCTTGAGGAGGATGTTGCCATCCAAAGGCCTGCAAATGGTGCCAAATCACTATTTTGTGTTAACATCCGAAGATTCCAAACTAAGCCTAAACTAGCTGTTACAACTCAATTCTAAATTGCATCAAAACGAACCCTTGGTGTTGTTTTAGATATGAACTTGGTCTACTTTAGAAACTATTTTGATTTTTCCGATACCTCTATCTGCTCCAGAACTGTCAGTTTCACCCTTTATAGAATCCTCTGCAATTGTGCAGTTGGTAATTAACTCTAACGGCAAATCATAGTCTGTTCATCATAATACCTTGGATGCTTTAAAAAAGAAAATCACTTGATCATTGGGTTCCAAACTTCAGATTTTTCCCATATCTATCTGCTCCCGAACTGTCAGTTCACCCTTTACAGAATCCTCTACAATTGTACAGTTGATGATTAACTCTAAATGCAAATCATAGTCTGTTGATCATAATACCTTGGACGCTTTTAAAAAGAAAATCACTTAATCATCAGGTTCCAAACTTCCAACTCAATTAAAATAAATGATTGATTCATGATTTTGAAAACTGCATACTTTGAAACGTGTACTTAGCACTACTTTTAAATCAATCAAACATGCTTGCTTTACATTTTTCTCTTTCTGCTGTTTGTCTTCTCTTCAAAGTTCAAACTCATTAAATTGAATGTCGATATTGATAAAGCTTTAGTTCTGCAGGTTTCTTCTTGGTATGTTGCGAAAATCAGCCTGTAGATGATGCTGCATGCACTTTCAGTTCACGTAGTTACTAACCAAAGTTCACTTGTAAACGATGTAAGTCTGTGGTACACATCATTGCTTCAAACCATGACATTTCTTTTTTGCTTAGCTTTCGCATATACAATTTAATTATTTGGCACTTGTGGAAACTCATTTCAGAATTTTGGGACAGCTCCATTACTGTATACTAAATGCAATGATGCATATTGCCCCAATTTCAATTCTTTACCCTGATTATGGAATTTGTTTGTTATATTCTTTACCATGATACATCTGTAGCGAATGTATCTAAAATCAAATCTTGCCTACTTCCTTGTGAACAAGATGCCAGGAGATAGCCAGCCACTGAGTTAGGTCATTCAAGACACTAATCTCCAGTCCTCAGAAGCCACAAGTCCCTATCTGATAACATTCATCAATTCCCCTTGCTGAATACGAGGACATGTGCATACTGCATAATTAGTAACTGGTTCTAATAGGACCTAGAACAGAACTTTTCACTGTCATCAACCAAAAATACAAAAATGAGGAATGTCGTTCCAGACATTCCAGAATCATCCTTGAAGGGTCTTGCTTATTTCCAGATTATTAATTCAAGGTTCGCAGATGTGCAATGAGTATGCTCCTGCGTTTTGGTGTTTATACGTGAACCCCAGAACCAAAATTGTTACACAGATACCTAGACAAGTATCTTATTTCAACTATCAATTTCAAATGAAGCCTTGTCTCTGTAATTGTTTCTTCTGAAGTTGCAATTCTAATAGTCAAGCTTGGTTTGGCTAATGTTTAAGACTCTGGTTCTAGAGCCTTCCTCTAAAACTCCAATTTAGCATTTGCCTCCTTGGTCTTGTCTACAAACACCATGTCATCTACAAAAAACATACACGCAAGGACCCCATCTTGGAAACTAGTGGTTTATTTATCTATAACAATTGCAAAAAGGTAATGGTTTAATGCACCCTTGATGAAGAGCCACTCCTACTAGGAACTCGTCATACTCATGAGCATTCTCTCTCTTATAATAGCCCTGGCCTCGTATATGTCTTTAATGATGTTGATTTATCTTCTTTGGATCCCTTTCCTCCTCATCACCTCACCACATAGCCTCCTTAGGTACTCTAGTGTTGGCAAAACAGGTTTTCATATTGATGTCTTCTGATATTTTTGAATCAGGGGAACTCGAAAACTTCGAATAACTTACTGGCCATTGTAGTTGGAATAAAACAAAAAGAAAATGTGAACCAGATTGTTGAAAAGGTTTGTAAGGCTTTAAGAGCTTTTCTCTAAGAGTACAAGTATATGGAAAATAACAATCCACTTAGATATGCTTGGTCCTTGAGAAACCAGATTATTTGTAATATGGATGGAGCTTGACTGTCACGGTGAAGAGTTTGATATCTAGCTCTCTTCTTAAATGTATTTCTTTTTGTTTTCTTTTTTTCATGATTGTCCCTAGTTAGAACAAGGCCTTAACCTGGACAGTTGCAATATCTGATCTGTAATTTTTTTTTTGGCTATGGCACTCCATGGTGGGGCCCAATCGATGGCCAAAAGGGATCTTAAAGAGGCACAAGAGTCTCTCTAGGAGTTCTATATATCCTGGATATTATAATCTAGAGACATGAGAACCTTCCTAGAACAAGCTATCCATACCCTTGTACTCACATCTTTGCACTCTTGAACTAGTCCTCTTGAGAATGTTTTTGTGAGGCATATGGATGTCCACACTCTGAGATTTGTTCAACACTTGGATGTGCAAATATTTCTGGTGAATTTTGGATCAAAAGAAAAATAGGTCCAATCATTCTAGTTTTGGGACCTCCGTTGGATTCGTATGGTTTTAAAGAATTGCATTGTTAAGGTTATGCTCCCATTCGGTTGATTGCTCCAAAAATAGAAATTATAAGAAAAATGGTCTATATTTAGATGATCGAAATCGTCTGGTTGGTCAAGATTCTGCACTGCAGCCTGCAAAGAGTTTGATTCCTTCATTGTTCATTGTAGACCTGTAACAACTTGTTGTATATGATCTTTGTTCAAACACAAAATTCTATTTATTTGCAAACTAACCAAGTTATCTTTAGGTTGATTTTATGGGTTTATGGGATGGGTGGATGGATGGGTTGCATTGATGAAGCCAAGACCGTGAACTTGCATGGCTGTTATTACATTTATTCCTTTTACTGAAAGTTTTATGTTGCTTGAAGTCCAATGTGTGATATATTCTTATTCATGACCAGGGAAGTGGATCCGTGTACCAGTGAGCAAAGGATCCTATTTCGCACCTAATATGTAAGCTATGTAACTTCTTGACTATGTTGCACTGATGATTCACTCGAGGATACACATCACAATTCATCCCACGAAAAGTAATTAATTTTACCTACTAGTAACACGGTTATTAGCTACGAAAACGTTCGTAGGTAAAAGTCTTAACACCGTTTGTACCTACAAAAAATGTCGTAGGTAAAAGTTATAACAAAGTTTGTAGCTACGAAAACGTTCGTTGGTAAAAGTCTTAACGAAGTTTTTAATTTCGTTGTAAAAGTCTTACCATTGCCGACGACATTTTTCGTAAGTAATAGTCTTTAGGTAAAACTCTTTACCTACGAAATAATATTATTTACCTACGAAAGCTTTCGTAGGTAAAAGTAAAATTTCTTCTCCTTCGACCAAGTATGGCCCCATGATCAAGTATACATCCACTACTATTTTACCTACACAATACATGATCCGCTCCCAATCTATTATGGTAACTAACACTTTTCTCGGTATCAACAAGTGCCTGATAGACTTCAACCTTTCATCTTTTAACGAGGCCTACTGTGATATGTCTGTGAGATTCACTCAAATCATTAGATGTGTAATGCCATGTTGGGAGCACAAAAATGGGGCTAATTTGTGAATGAAGTGTGCCATGTCAATGGAAACAATTTTGACAGGTAGGGCCCACCCTACTAGGCTTAAGAAATCCACTCCAGCCATTAGATACCATACTAAAAGTTAGGCCTGATGCCCAAACGTCAAGACCATACCTGATTCAACTGGCCCCTATCAAGGGAGACAATTTAGAAGATAAGCCTTTCCCATATACTGTTTTCAATAGTAGGTCTACCTGAACCACGTATGGAGCTGAATTTCAGGCCATATACACAACGTGGAGTGAATCACCTACTGATTGGGGTGGATTTCACATTAACACCATGGTGGGGTCTATCCAAGCCTGTGAGTCATTTCCCTCTTTGAAATATCTCTCATACTGCATTTATTAACATAACTCTCTCTTTATATATATAGAGAGAGAGATTTGGTCTTCTGCCCACTGTAATGCGAGGAGCTTATATATATATATATATATATATATGAGCTTTCATATAAGCCGTAGGATGATGTACGTAACTGAATTCAGCATTGAAAGAGAGTCTTCAGTTAAAATAACTTATGCCGAGACTTTTAGAAGTGTTCATGGAATGCCGGAAAAAAGAGTCAAACTCAGACTCCTAGCTCGAACAGACCTCCGGTGGGGAGGATAGCAAACTGCGGAAGCGGTATTGAGAATTCTGTGGGCCCCATTGTTATTCATGCATTGTATCCACTCCGTCCATATCTTTTACCATATAATTTTAGGTCTTCATCGAAAAAATGGAGCATATCCAAACCTTAAGTGGAGCACACCACTGGAAACAGTGTAAATTGAACATCTACCGTTGAAAAATTCTCGTGGGCAACGTAGTTTTAGATCGACCTGATATTTGTGTTTTATCTTTATCCATGTCTATACGATCTTATGAACAGATTGGATGACGAATATACTTAAGAAAGTTTTCAACGGTAGAAATCAATACTTCCACCTATGGTATGGTCCACTTGAGATTTTTATATGCATCAATTTTGGGTTACTCAATACGATAAGATGATCGAAAAAACGAATGGACCGCGTGGATAAAATGATCGAAAAAACGAATGGACCGCGTGGATAAACCACGTATATTCACGGTGGGCCAACAGAGTTTACTCAATACGATAAGAGCGTACTGAGTTACTCAGTACGCAATCCGATTTCGCAAGCTGCTGCCCATTCCCGGCAACGGCCGCACACGCTATTGAGAGTCGGTAGTCATGGATTCCGTCAAGCCTCATTTCAGTTTTAAAAAATAAAAAATAAAAACCAACAGGGTTTCAAAACCCTCCCATCTCCATTAAATCAGGGCTGATTGCAGGAATGGCGTCAAAACCCCTGCCTATCTTCTTCTTCCTCTTCCAACGCCGCCATCAACCATTAATGGCCGATTTGATCGAACCCACCTCCTTTTTGGTCACACGTTCTAAAATGAGATCGAAGAGCAGATGGACGGGGTGGATTGCGCACCAACATCTCTTTGGGCCCCACCCACCATCCTTGCGCAGTAACTTCCCAAGGAAATGGATTGGCTACTCCCCTGCCACCTGGAGGGTGATGGTCGGTGCTCTGTGGACCCCACCATGATATATGTGTTTCATCCATTTCGTTCATCCACTTTTACAGATCATTTTAGTGCTTGATCCCAAAAATGAGAGGGATATAAATCCCAGGTGGGCCACACCACAGGAAAACAATAGTGATTGGATATCTACCATTAAAATCCTCCTAAGACCCACTGTACTGTTTATTTGACATCCAATCTGTTGATTAGGTCATAAAGACCAAGATGAAGGGGAAAAACAAAGGTAAGCTTGATTCCAAACTTTTATGGCCCTAAAAAGTTTTTAATGGTCTACGTTCATTCAACATTATTTCCTGTAATGTGGTCCACTTGAAATTGGTATATACCTCATTTTTGGTCTCATTTCATAAAATGATCTAGAAAAATAGATAGACAGGATGGATGAAACACATATACTATATTGGGGCACATATAGTACCAACCATCAACCATTGGCTACTGGCAGGGAATAGCCAATCCGTTTCCCTTCCATAAATGCTGGGTTGATTTTCTATTTAGGTGGTAAATACAGTGTAAATGTATAATGATTATTTTCTTACGTTATTTACCACACTTTTCCTTGTCTTTGGATGTAAAAATTGAAAATGATGCAAAATCATTGTGGGTCTCATCGTGATGCATGTGCTTATCCATACCGTTTATCCATTATGCCAGTTGAATTTATGGCATGAGCCAAAAAATAAGACATATCCAAAGCTCTAATGGACCACGCCACCGAAAAAATGAATCAAACACTTAAGTTAAAAACTTCTAAGGGCCACTATTTCTTTTGGTGTGGGCCACTTGAGTGTTGGATCTACATAATTTTTCAGCTCATGTATCAAAATGTTGTGGTAAAATGGATGAACGGAATGGATATGTCATATCCCTCATCGTGAGGTCCAAAAATTTTAACTAGCACTTTTGAACCAATTTCTAAGGCGGGAATTCCAAAAAATTTCCAAACAAGTAAAAGTGTCATAATTACTCATTTACCTGGTATTCACACTTACATTGAAAAATCAAACAGGCCCGCTTTCACAGGAAATCCGTGACGCAGATTGCGTCCTACCCCCGTCCGGACGTACCATTCGGATAGGGCTTTGTGGGCCCACTATGATGTAATTGTTTTATTCACATGGTTCATCGCTTTTCTCAGATCATTTTAAGGTATTATCAGAAAAATGAAGCAGGTACATAACTCCAGTGGACCACACCAAAGGAAGATGCAGTGATAATGACACCCACCGTTGAAACTTTTCTAAGGGCCACCATAATATTTTTTTACCATCCAACCTATTCATAAGGTCATGTAGATGTGAATGAAGTGAAAATACAAATATCAGCTTGATCCGTAACTTCTCTAGCTCCCAAGAAGTTTTTAATGGTGGATGTTCAATACCTACTTTGTGGTCCACTTAAGCCCTGTATGTGCCTCATTGTTTTTCTAATACCTTAAAATGATGTGAAAAAAACTATGAACAACATGGATAAAACACTTACATCACTGTGGACCCCACAGAACCCTGCTCGGACGGATTATCGACCGGGCGTCCAACTCCAGTGGAAGCTGATTGCATAGTAAGTGTACTAAGTAAACTCTGCAAGGTCCACCATGATTTATTTATCCGATTGGCTCCGTCCATCCATTTTACTAGATAATTTTAGGGCATGAGCCCAAAAATGAAGTATATATAATTTACAAATGGACCACACCACAAGAAAGAGTTGAATTGAATGTCCACCGTTGAAAAATTCTTGGGGGCCACACAAGTTTTAGATTAACCTTATACATCCATGTCCATATAATCTTATGAAGAGGTTGGATGACAAATAAACATCATTGTGGGGCCTAGAAAGGTTTTAATGGTGGAAATCAATATCCCCACTATTCGTTGTGGTATGATCCACTTGATCTTTGTATATGCTTCGATTTTGGCGTCAAAACTCCTTAAATTAGACGGAAAAATGGATGGATGACATAAATAGACCACATACATTCAAGGTGGCTGTGAGACTCATGTCCTAGCCCGTACCATTCCATACGCTTCAGCGATCTTCCCGACCGACTTCCTGCAACCCGCGATCTGTTATCGGCATTTTCACGTGATCCTGAGACATGTCCTGTATATCAAAGTTGACTCGACTTGAAACTTGTGCCCTATCAATCGCGCCATAGCCGTTGTACCAACGCCACGTATCGTGCGTTAATGTAATGCTTAAATCATAAGTTGTGACCCGCGCATTGTAATGATTGTACACTGCACGTTGTGGGATCCACCTATTGCAATGACACGAGTTTCTAAGCCATCATGGAGTGATGTGCTAGGTAATTATTTCCTATCCTTTTCCCGAAAGTCAACACCCTCCCTTACCAAGCAATTAATGATGGCCTTACATCATTAATTCAAGCCATGACCTTTTCCTCCTCTCTCCTATCTCTTTCTCCCTTCCTCTTTCCTTTTCATTTTCCATTGCAAGATCCATGGACATCCAACTCATCCTAAAAATCCAACCCTCGCCCACCTTAGATCCCCACCAATCCAACCTTTTGATCGTCATCTTCACCGTTGAAAGAGCTTCATAGAAGCATTGGAGCATGTGGGAAGAAGAAGAAAAGTAACGTGGGTGCTCCTCTTTCTCTCTTTCTCTCTTTCCTTCTCTCTTTCTATTTCTCTCTTTTTCTTTGATGGACGTGGCCCACCTGATGGTGTATATTGATCCATGCTACCCATCAAGTGGGCCCACACGCTGTCCAATAGTGAGACACCCACTGTCCAGCAGTTGGGCCACCTGCTGCCCATTTTAAGTTCGAGTGAAGGGGAAACCACAGATATCAGCCTGGTCCCAGGACTGTGTGGTCCATCCTGGGGGACCCCACCTTGATGTAGGTGATCTATATATATCCTCACTGTCCAGTAATTGCCCGTCCAATGCATGGCCAGGATGGGGCGAGATCAAATAGGCCTGCTGCTGTCTAGCAGCAGGCGCTGATGAAAGGCAACATAAATATCAGTTTGCTGCAACCAGCCCACCACATGGCCATCACCATGATGTATGCTTCGTATCCCCACTATCCCTGTGGTGGGACCACATTAGATGCAAGCTAGATGGGCTAGGTGCACTGTCCAGTAACAGGCCTGGACACAGGCAGAGTACAAATATCAGCATGATTCAACTCAAGTAGGCCACGTGTACGTGGACCCTACCCTGTGATGTATAAGATCTGCATCTACATCGTCCATCTACAGCAGAGTTCTGTGAGTTGCACCGTACCAATAGCAGTGGCGTCCATCTGCCACCATCCAATCTACCGGCCGTTTGAATGAGAAGAAAACACAAATACTCGCTTGATTTCCAAGCTGGCGGGCCACCTGATGTATGAGCCTCATCCACGTTGTCTGTCCATCTGGACGTGATCACGGACCCCACCATGATGCAATATCCAGGCCGTCTAGGGCCTGGACGTTACTGTCCTCTAAATAATAATAAAAAAAAAAATACATAAAATGAATAGATATACAATAATATATAATATAATGCATATATTATTATATTGTAGGCCCCACGTAGGACCCACCTCTCTGGAATTTGATTGGCTGGTGTATCTTACACTAGCTGATACATACCTGATCTATTGACGTTATCAAAGTTCTGTGGGGCCCACCATGATGTAATGTTATATCTAGACCATCCATGGGACGGTGGGCCCTAACAACTTGAGCTACTGTCGACCTCGGTAAGTTCTGTGGCCCCATCACGAGGCATGTATTACATCCACACTATCCGTCCACATAGGCAAGGGCCCAAATGACGTATGTGTTTTATCAATGTTGTCCATCTATGTGGACCCCACTTCCTAGCTGATATGTTGACGTCAGTTCTATGGGCCCCAACAGCATGTAATTGTTGTGATGACGTCGGCAAGTTTTGTGGGTCCCACCTTGGTTATATGTATTGTATATCCACCACCCATCCATTTTAATGTGGCCCACCTCTGCTGGATTTGATCCACACTATTCATCCAGATGGTGGGCCACCACGTGGACCCATCTAGGAACCGGATTGGCTAGTAAACCTCACACCAGCAGCTTGCTGCTGCTGTGCCACATCAGCAAGTGGTGTGGGACCACCTCAATGTACGTGTTTCATCCCTGCTGAGGGACCCACTCGAGATGTAAGTATTTTATCCTAGCCACCCATCTGTTCTGGATGGTGGGACACTACAGTGATGCATTGGTTTGATCCACAGCATTCAGTCTAGCATGGACAGTGGGCCCCATCATAATGCATGCGTTGTATATTCACGCTGTCTGTCCAGCTGGGGCCTTGATGTATGTATTCTAGCCACGCCATCCATCTGTATGTGGGATTGACCATGATTTAAGTGTTTCATCCACTCCGTCCGTCCATGTGTTGGACGTGGACCCTATATACGTGGTCCACCTTGATGTATGATTTAATCCACACCGTCCATCAGGTTGGGACGATGGGGACTCCACCATGATGTGTTATACCCTAACCATCTGGATCATATAGGGCCTACTTCTATGTACGTTTTATCCACATTATCTGTGGGACGTGTGACCCACCTAATGTATGCATTCTATATCCACGCTAACCATCTGGTGGGCCCCATTTGCTGCATGTACGGGGCCCACCTATTGAGCATTAGTGCGGCCCATTGTGATGTATACATGGCCCATGAGTGAGACCCAATGTGATGTATGTATGGCCCATGTGCCAAGACCCATTATGTTGTATAAGACCCTTTTGTAAGGCCCATTATGATTGCCGATTCCGATTTTGATTATCAAGGCTGATTCTGATTATCAAAGCCAACTATTAAGGCCGATTATTGAGGCCGATTCCAATTGTCGAGGTGAATTACTAAGGCCGATTCTGATTCCGATTATTGAGGCCAATTCTAATTGTTGAGCCAATTGTAGAGGCCGATTTTGATTCCGATTGTTGAGGCTGATTTCGATTGTCGAAGCCGACTGTTGAGGCTGATTTCGATTTTGATTGTCAAGACGATTTCGATTATCGATATTGATTTCGATTGTCGAGGCCGATTCCGATTGTCGAAGCCGATTATTGAGGGCGACTCCGATTCTAATTGTCGAGGTCAATTCCAATTGTCGAGGCCGATTGTTGAGGCTGATTCCGATTCTAATTATCGAGGCTGATTGTTGAGGCCGATTTTGATTCTGATTGTCGAGGCTGATTGTTGAGTCGATTCTGATTGTCTAGGCCACTTATCGAAGCTGATTCCGATTGTTGAGGCCGATTCTAATTTTGATTGTCGAGGATGATTCCAATTGTCGAGGTCGATTTCAATTGGTGAGATCAATTATCGAGGCATGATTCCGATTATCAAGGCCGATTGTCGAGGCCTAATGTCATATATATGTGGCCCGTATTTGAGGCCCATTGTGATGTGCATTCGGCTTGTGTTTGAGGCCCAAAGTAATGTATATGCGGCCCGTATTTGAGGCCCGTTGTGATGTGCATTCAATCCGTGTTGAAGGCCCAATGTGATATATAAGAGGCCTATGTGATGAGGCCCATTGTGATACACTTGAGGGTCAGGCGATGGAGCCCATTGTGATGTATGTTGGGCATATGTGAAAAGCCCATCGTGTTGTGTATTAAGCTCTTAAGTGAGGCCTATGATGTTGTATATTTGGCTCTTATGTGAGGCCATGGGTCCACTATATGTTAGGCTCTATCTGAGTCATTCCTTGGGGGCAATGTTGGTTAAATGTCTACATTGTCGAGATCGATTGTCAATGCTGGTTATTGATACCGATTATGAGTATGTGACAATATAGCATCATGTACATGCCCATATGCATCATTTACATATTTATTACGAGATGTGGTTGACTATTGCATATATCATTGGGCAGATTATTATGAGACTCCCTTATAGGCGGAGATTGTCTCACATGAACCCACGATATGTGCAGGATTGATGCATGACTGGATTGTGTGTTACGATTACTCTACGCCCTATCGACATTAGGGCTGTAGCTTCCACACGTATGTCATGGATTACTAGATGGGACATCAAAAATGTTTGGTTATAGCATCTAGGCACTTTAGATGTTCATGGGTGAAAGTCTTTAAGCCTCCGAGGCCAGGAGATGCCCCAACGTCTAGACCAAGTGGACATATAAGCGCCCGAGTGTTGAATACCAGTAGGTAACATCTCCCACTGTTTCGTGGTCGGTTGAGAGGGGGTGTGGCCTTATCCACCCGAGAGAGGGGGCTGTAAGCTAGGTTGAGTTTGACCAGCTCCCAAATGGGTCTGTTATCGACGAGCCAAGTAGGCATTAGTATACTACTGGCAGACGGTTAGTGAGGTCTTTTCCACTCGCTGGGCTACATGGCTGGCTGGGGCGGTAGCCAGCTTGGAGTGTACTAGACTTCAATGATGATCCCAAAGATGTACATTACTGATTTATGGAGCAGGAATTGCATACTCATTCATTCATTCATCCATTCACTATCCACTCGGGCTGGTGGTGCGTAACTATTTGTTACATGTACATTCACAATGGCTAGGATTTCGATTAGAGCGTGTGACTAACTTGAGATCAGGAGTTTACCACATTGAGTCTGACTATCCAAATTAGGTATGTGACTGGTTTGGATAGAAGTCCCTTGTGATGGACCCCATAGTCTGTGATACTACGTACTATCATCTCGACTTCATACTCTAGCATGGTCATTCCATTCACACTACATTTTTCATTACATACGCGGCATATGACATTTTGGGTTATTATGTTTATGCATTTATATGGTCTTTATATGGCTAACGGTATTCGTGAACTCATAAAGAATTGTATATTGTAATGCATCTTTAGCATCTGATACTTAGCTCTTTATGACTCCTCATTTGCATAGTTGATCTATATTACGTAATCTGACATTGTTTGATTCATGATCTTATTATTATTTCTGATATTATATGATTATGGCATTATATTGAATACTTGGCACTTATCTTGTGTATACACTTACACCACCCTCTAAGCTTTCTATAACCTTATGCATGATGGATGCGTGCAGGTGATGTTAGGTTGCAGCAGTGTGGAGCTTAGAACATTTAGTTGACTTCTGGAGCTTTGATTTTGATATATGTATTTCCCTTTTAGTATTGTATTCAAATGTTTATATCAGTGGATATGTGATGATGATGTTGCCTTTGTGATTTGGGTAAACTTATGGTTATGCTTATTACAAGTAAATGTCATTGGAAAATCTTCGCAAGATCCCAGGATCGGAATCTGGCGTGTGGACACTGGGAGCCAAGAATAGGGTATTACGAAGGCTGTTGGTACCGAATTTAGCGATCGAAAATTTGTAAGTGCTATAGGTTCTGCTCCTTTAATTGTCAAATTTTGTAGTGCCAAAACCACAATCTGTGTCTTGTGTAGCACATTAATATATATATATATATATGTTCAAGGCAATGCATCATATGTTCAAGTCAAGTGCTTCAAGTCAAGAACAATGATCTACTTCAAATGCGATCAAGTACATTGTTTACTTCTTTTAGTTTCAACTGTCAATGTTGTAAAGCGACGTCGAAAGACATGTAATGGTTCAAGACTCAAGAAACAAATCAACATATGTACTACAGCTTCAAGATTCAAAAGATCTCAAGTACAAGAGTACAAGCTTCATCATGAGTCAAGATTGCAAGCTTCATTGACTTCAAAGAAAGACTATTAACTAAAAGGAAAAGAAGTTCAATGTTCATACTTCACTGACAAGGTTTGGATGACCTTAGATTGACCTTAGGGTAGGTCCTTTTGAATACATAATTCAATTGCTCTTTTTATAAGTATTTAGTCTATTCTTCGATTAGTCCTGGATTCTGTTCGACTAATCCAAGAAATTCCAAGACCGGTCCTAAGTTTGTTGTAAATTTTTAAAATTTTTTGTTGAGCCACGACCAGTCCTGGAGACTGCTCGACCGGTCGTGTGAACAGTGTACAATTCATTCACGACCAGTTCTGTAGCCACGACTTGAACTCCAACAACTGTTTCTGGTTCCACACGACCTGTCGTGGACAGGTCACGACCAGTCGTGGAGGTCACACAACCGATCGTGCAGTGCTTAAGACCAGTCATGGAATGGTTTTATCTGATCGCGCTCAAAATTTCGAAAATCCATTGGACCTACAACCAGTTGTAGTGTCCACAAGACCAGTCGAAGGTGGGATCTGCTCACCTATAAATAGACAACGCATTTTAGAGTTTAGTAATTCAATTCAAGTAAAATCAAGACATCACTCTGAGAGATAAGTTAGTAATCTATTTAAGTTATTGTGCTTATTTAATATTCTCTTTTTGTAGCTTTCTTTGTATTTAATTTTGAATTTTCTTATTCTAATTATATTTGAAAGAAGAATTGAGGTATTGTAAGTGTTATAGTGAATAGCCCCTTATGATTGTCAAATTTGTGGTGACAAAGACATTACTTTAAAACTTGTTTATGTGATGAACAAAAGATCTATTCAAGACACAAGATTGGTTTCGAGTAGACAAGCACAGTTATTCAAGTTGAAGATCTCGAATGAGAAGATTTCAGAAGCTCTCAGGTTCTCGGAAGCTATTCAAGTTGAAGATCTTATAAGGTTTTAAGTTCAAGTTCTCAGAAGTTTTTCAAGCTGAAGATCTCAAGTTCAAGAACCCAATATTCATGATACTCAAGGTCACTGGTATTCACATTTCAATGTCCTTACTTCACTATTGAGGTATGACTGACCTTGGGTTAACCTTTAGAGTAGGTCACTTTGGATACATAATCCATATATCTTTTATAAGTGACTTGGATCTGTTCTAAGACTAGTCCTAGACCTTGTTCGACTAATCTTAGCACTAGTTCGACCAGTCATAAGTTGTTGAGAATTTTTGAAATTTTCTGATTTTTCTTTGACCAGTCATGGAGACTGTTCAACCAGTCCTGTGAACAGTGTCGACTGGTTCTTCGACTCAAAGTACAGCATTGAAATTGGGCCTTCTTCGACCATTCGTATGGAACCTACGACTAGTCGAAGGAGACCTTCGACCAGTCGTAGGGTACCCACGACTGGTCGAGCAACTAAAAACCTTATCATGCCCGATTTTTTTTAAAAATCTGTTAGATCTTCGACCAGTCGTAGATGTTGTAAGACCAGTCAAAGACGTGAAATGCTTACCTATAAATTGAACACGAATTTCAGAGTTTTGATAAGTAATTTAAGTAAATTCAAGCCTCCACTTTGAGATAAGTTAGTATTCATTTTGAGCTACATTATGCTTAATTGTTATTCTCTTTTGTTAGCTTTCTTTATTTGATTTTGTTCCTAAATTTCAATCTGATTTGAAAAGAGGAATTGTTGTATTCCTTCTTCTTGGAGTTAAAATCAAATAGAGCTACTCCCAATTTGATTTAATTTAAAATCAATTAGAACTAGAACCATTTTAAAGTGAGTATTGGACATTGAACATTGATTCGAACTTCTACTCTGATTGCTTCTTCTGGGCTGCTACAACGAAGGAGAAATCTAAGTATTTTACGTTTGAGTAATTTACTTTCTTTTGATTTTTTTTTAGATTCGTCAGAAAAATCTCATTGTATTGGTTATCTGAGAAGAGCCAGGAAAACTCAGAAGTGAAGTTTTTTTAATTGTGTAAGCCCACAGATAAAGACACAATTGTAAGGTTTTGGATGAACTAGTGAAAACTTACTTTGTTAGTGAATGTTAATATCCCCTGTGTGAGGATATTAGGAGTGGAGTAGCATTCTGTGTGGCTGTTGTATAACAGTTGTGAACACACAGGCGAACCACTATAATCCCTTATGTTGTGATTGAATGGTTTTTATTTCATATCTTTATTTATTCATTTAAGGGATGTAAATGTGTTTGTGAATGTTGTAATCTTTTATTTCAAGCTTTGTGGAGAATGTTGTAATAGTTTAGAATTTATTTCTTGCTATTCATTTATCAGGTTGATATTATTTTGTTCTAGTAAGGTTGCCCTGTCATTCTTATGGTGCATGGTTGTCCTTATAACAATACATATTTGTGATTACAATTTATACTTCAGTGCAGTTTGTATTTATTTTTCTATTCCTCTTCGGTTTGAGACTTGATACAAAGACCTTTATAAAAATCAGGTTGTCCTACCATAAACTCTGGTTTTTGGTGTAAGGTTGTCCTTAGAACAACATTTGTATCAACCTCTCAAGATCTGAATTTTTAAGTTGCCTTACTATCTTGCATTATGGTTTATTTTGTTATCTTGTTGGCTATCATATTTCTTTAATTTCCGCTGTTATAAATTTTTATTTGGCATAGTCCTATTAATCCCCCCCCCCCCCCCCCCCCCCCCCCCCCCCCCTCCCCTTACTATAAACTCTGATTTTTGGTGTAAGGTTGTCCTTAGAACAACATTTGTATCAACCTCTCAAGATCTGAATTTTGAAGTTGCCTTACTATCTTGCATTATGGTTTATTTTGTTATCTTGTTGGCTATCATATTCCTTTAATTTTCGTTATTATAAATTTTTATTTGGCATAGTCTTATTCATTCCCCCCCCCCCCCCCCCCCCCAGGACATATAAGTTGGCCTTTTCAAGTGGTATCAGAGCTTAATAGCTCATTTTTTTCTTATTTCTTAGATTTAATTCATGAGCTAATGATTTAAGCTATTTAAGATGTCAAATTTTAATAGCCTATCAGTCACTAGGCCTCCACCCTTTAATGGGTCCAATTATGCCTACTGGAAAGCCAGAATGAGGATCTTCCTCAAATTAATGAATGAGAGTGTGGCAAGCCACAGTGACTGAATGGAAACCTCCTACCACTGAAGTGACTGGAGTCCATGGTTCAAAATCAATGAGACTAACTCCTTATTTCTCTTGGACCACCCTTCAGAAAAATGAGAGTAGTGTCAATGCAAAGGCACTAAGTGCAATTACTTGCGCACTATCACTGGATGAGTTCAAAAGAATCATATCCTGTGATACTGCAAAGCAAGCCTAAGATATATTAGAAATGACACACGAGGGTACTACAATTGTCAAAAAATCTAAAGTCCAACTCCTCACAACCAAATTTGAAGAAATTTATATGGAGAAAAATGAAACATTTATGGACTTTTATACAAGACTAAATGACATTGTAAACTCTATATGGGGTCTTGGCGATACTATCCCAGAAAGTAAAGTATGTGCAAATATACTACGCTCTCTTCCTGAACGGTTCAACTCCAAAGTAACCGCGATCCAGGAACTTCGTGATATAAATAATATGAGGGTAGAAGAACTAATTAGTTCTTTACAAACCTATGAGTTAAACTTTAAAGCTCTTAAAGGTAAATCTATCGCTATAAAATCTTCTCAATGTAATCCTGAATAAAATTCTGATTCTGAAGATGATATGACTCTTTTAGCAAAAAAATTTTATAAAATATTTAAAAGCAAGAAAAGAGTAGATTTTCAAAAATCAAATGAGAAGAAAAGATCTAGATCTAAATCTAAATCTAAAACTTGGAAGTCTTTGAAAGATAGTCAATGTTATAACTGCCAAGAATATGAGCATTTAACAAACAAATGTCCTAAAAAGGAAAAATCTAAGAAGAAGGGTATGTTGGCTACATGGGATGAATCATCTGATTCTGAACCTTCTTCTAAATCAGAAGATTCTGAAATCGAGTCGGGTAATGAAACGAAAGCCCTTATGACTCTAGCCAAGTTCACTTTTTTAGACCATGATGATTCAACTAGTGAGGAAAATCTAAACAGTGATTGTGAAAATGAAGATGATCTTCAAGATGCTTACAATGCCCTATACAAAGAAAGTTGTAAAATTGTTGTTAAACTTAAACATCAAAAAGAAAAGTTTTTTAAACCTAAAGAATGTTTTGAGACACTTGTTTTAAAAAAATTTCAAATTTCAAATTGTTTTGAAAAATCAAAATGCGATTTAGATTTCAAAACATCCCAGATTAAAAATCTGAAATCTGAAAATGAGAAACTTAAAAATGAAGTATCTTCTCTTCTGAGTTTAAAGGACACATGAAGATATGCCCAAGGTGATCCTAAGTTAGAGAAACTATTATCCGGATCAAGAAAATGTGGCTACAGATCTGCGTTGGGCTATGATAAGAACATATCTCCTAAACAGAAGAATACTCCTAAGTTTGTGAATGAAGAATCCTCAAACTCAAAAGGAAAAAGTACTTATCAAGATTTTTCCAAAAATTCAAAATCTTTTCAAAAACCTAAAAGTAGTCATGTCAAATTTAATCAAAAATAAAATCCATTAGCTAAAAAGATAGTTGATTTACTCAAGGAGCTCTTAAAATCTAACTCTATAGGTCATTCTTACAACAACAGATATAAGAAAACCAACTATCCTCTTAAACCCAAAACAGTACTAAAATGGGTTTCGAAGGTTACCTGCTTGGTTGCCCACACCGCTTTCAAAGCTTCAAGTCATTCAAAGTGGTACCTAGATAGTAGATGCTCCAGGCACGTGATAGGCGACAAGGCTTTATTCACCGATCTAAAAGATATAACTGATGGGTCAGTCACTTTTGGTGATGGCAGTAACTACAAGATTATAGGCCAAGGTACGATTCAACTTTGTAACTTACTAGTGTTTAAAAATGTCTTATATGTTGAAGGTCTAAAACATAACCTTCTTAGCATATCTCAAATATGCGATAATAACCATAGTGTATGGTTTTCTAATCAAAGCTGTGAGATTCTAAACAATAAAGGTTGTATAATACTAACTGGACGTAGAACGTCTGAAAACTGCTATATTATTAGTGAATCCAACTCATCTAATCAAACATGTTACATGGTCCATACAGACGATATTGATTTGTGGCACAAACATCTTAGACATGTACATTATTGAAATCTATATAGATTGAGCAAACAGGAACTCATAAGAGGTCTACCCAAGCTTTGAAAACTAGATAAAATATGTGGTGAATGTTAGATAGGCAAACAAACAAGAACCTCACACAAAAAGGTGAATTTAAATACCACATCAAAGATCACTCGAACTCCTCCACATGGATTTGATAGGACCTACCAGAATGGAAGTCGAGGTGGCAAAAGGTATATCTTAGTAATGGTGGATGACTTTGCCAGATATACATGGGTAGTCTTCTTAAGGGACAAATCAGAAACCCTTGAAGAAGTAAGAAAAGTTCTCAAAAGTATTCAAACGGAAAAAGGTTCTCAAATCAGTAAGATTCATAGTGATCAAGGATCTGAATTTGAGAATAACAGTTTTGAGAAGTTCTGTAGTGATCAAGGAATATTACATGAATTCTCAGCGCCCAAAACTCCACAACAAAATGGTATAGTGGAAAGGAAGAATAGAGTGCTTCAAGAAATGGCTAATGTCATGTTGAATAGCATGAAGCTCTCTAAGAATCTTTGGGCTGAAGCGGTCAATACAACTTGCTATATTATTAACCGAGTCTACACTAGCAAAGATAATAATAAAACGGCTTACGAATTGTAGTTTGATAAAAAGCCTACTGTCAAATACTTTCGAGTTTTTGGCAGCAAATGTTATATTTTATGAGATCGTGAAAATTTAGGAAAGTTTGATACGACGAGTGATGAAGGAATTTTCTTAGGATATTCCTTAAACAGTCAAGCTTATAGGGTTCTGAACAAAAGAACCGGTGTGATTCAAGAGTCCATCAATGTTGTCATTGATGATCACTTAAACACACCAGTCTCAAATTCAGATAATGATGAAGTTCTAGTAATCGATAAATCTGATACTTCATCTAATCAGAATGATTCTAAATTAAGGACTGTTAAAGATCATCCAACCACACAAATTCTTGAAAACCCTCTCACTGGTGTTCGTACCCATAGACAACTTGAGGATATATGTAATTATGTGTGTTTTACATCCTAAATAAAACCATCTAACGTAAAAGAAGCTCTTACTAATGAAAACTGGATAGTTGCGATGCAAGAAGAACTTAACCAATTCGTAAGAAATGATGTTTGGTATCTCGTACTAAGACCTAAAGATAAATATATCATTAGAACGAAATGAATCTTCAAAAATAAGTCTGATGAGCTTGGAAATATAATTAGAAATAAGGCCAGACTAGTGGTACAAGGTTATAATCAAATTGAAGGAATTGATTTTGATGAAACCTTTGCACCTGTAGCACGTTTTGAATCAATCAGACTATTTATATCCATTACGTGTTTTAGAAAGATTAAGATTTATCAAATGGATGTGAAAAGCGCATTTCTAAATGGTGATCTGCATGAGGAAGTTTATGTGGAACAACCGATGGGTTTTGAAAATTCAAAGAATACTGATCATGTGTATAGGCTTAAAAAGGAACTTTATGGATTAAAATAAGCGTCTAAGGCATGGTATGAGAAACTAACAAAATTTCTGTTAAGCCATAATTTTTGAATGGGATCTGTTGATAAAACTTTATTCGTTAAAAAATATAATGATCATATTTTGATGGTATAAATTTATGTTGATGATATCATTTATGAATTTACTTGTACTAACATGACTACTGAGTTTGCAGATTTGATGAATTCTCAATTTGAAATGAGCATGGTTGGGGAATTGAATTACTTCCTAGGATTGCAAGTAAAGCAACAACCTGATGGAATATTCATTTCTCAATCTAAATATGCCTTGAATTTAATTAAAAGATTTGAATTTGAGAATGGTAAGAACATCGATACTCCTATGAGTACTACCCTGAAACTTTCAAAAGACTCTAAAGGTAAAAATGTTGATCCAAAACTTTATCGGAGTATGATTGGTAGTCTATTGTATTTAACTGCTAGTAGACCTGATATCGCGCTAAGTGTTGGTATTTGTGCTAGATATCAATCTAGTCCTAAAGAATCACACTTAATTGCTATCAAGCGGATTATGCGATATGTCGCAAGTACTGTTAATCTCGATCTCTGGTATCCTCATGAAACGGGCGTTCAATTAGCTGGGTACTCGGATGCTGATTGATTTGGTAATCTTGATGATAGAAAATCAACCAGTGGTGGTTGCTTTTATATCCAAAACTGTTTAGTTTCTTGGTTTAGTAAGAAACAAAGTTCTATATCACTTTTAACTGCTAAAGCTAAATACATCACAACTGGTAATGCATATACGCAACTTATTTGGATGAAGCGAATGTTAAGTGACTATGGAATTAAACAGGGTTCTATGGTGTTATATTGTGATAATTTCATGCCACTAATATTTCAAAAAATCCTATTCAGCATTCTCGTACCAAGCACATTGACATTAGATTTCATTATATCCATGAATTAGTAGAAGAAAAGGTTATATCTTTGGAATATATACCTACCGAGAATCAACGTGCTAATATTTTTACGAAACCGCTAGACAAAAGTCGGTTTAATCAAATGAAATTTGATCTTGGCATGTGCATTATAAGATGATATTTTATACATTTTTGTATCATATTGTATATATTTGATAGGTTAGATTTCAATTTTTTTTTGCAAAATATTTTGAAAAACTTGAAAAAAAATTTGGCTAGTACTCGACCGGTCGTGAAAATACACGACCAGTCGTAGCTCGACCAATCGTGTACATCCACGACCAGTCAAGGAACTCGTGAAACCCTTTTTATTTAGAAAATTTTTCATCTTCCTCATTTCTATTTCTTTTTCCAACCGGGCGAACCTCGACTAGTCAAAGCCATCTCTCAAAATCTTCATTGTAAGTGCTTCATTTGCATTTTTCTTCTAGATTTGAGTCTAGAATACTTCTCTTTTACTCTTGTAGCTATTTATTTTGAGTTTTATTATGATTTGAAAAAGTTATTTTGAAAAATCTGATTCTAGAAAAATCCATTTTCTTTCATTTGCAACTCCTTTTATTTTTAAACTCTTTATTGTAAATGGCTTATAAAGGAAGGAAATCAACTTCTCGTGGTCCATCATCTTCATCCAGATCAACCCCTCTCACTAAACGCCATCTTAGGGATTTTGAAGATGATCCATCATATGTTCATGACATTCGTATGCGAAATGTAATTGTTGAACACCTTGTTGATCTTAATCATACAGTTCCGTTTGATATCTTTCTCATGCTACAAGTTGTAGGTTGGGATAACTTATTACATTGGGGTGGGCTTGCATATTGTTCCATTGCTCAATCCATGTTTGCATGTATATGTGATTATTCACTAGAAAATCTGACATTTAAAATTGCCACAAGAGAAGGACCATTTAATGTTGATCGTCACTTGATATCTGTTCTTATGTAAATTCCAGTTAATGATGAGGGAGTTCCCATCCATACATGGATTGAGAAACCCTCTCAAACTGAAAAATGCATGCTTTCTAAGGATTTATGCAATTTGGATGCTCCATGGACACCTAAAGGAAATGCGCTCCCCTTAAGGTATCTGTTACCCAAATACAGAGTGTTGCACAGGATTTTTGTATCTAATTTGTATCCTCGGTCGGACAATAAGACTGAGTTAACGTCTTTTATGGTTCGTATTCTTCATAATGTAACCCGAGGTGCTCATCTCTGCCTACCTACCTTGATTTTTCATTCCATCATTCAGTTTCGACTCCATCCTGGTCATAATAATATTCCCTTTAGATATTTGATGACCGTATTGGCTTCTCATATGTTAGTCGATATGCCAATTAGAGAGGCCCCTATCCATCACTTGATATTTAATAATTCTAATTTCAATAAGATGAAGCTGAAATTTCTTCCTGGCCAAGTTGATGGTGGTGGTGCAGCTGAAGCTGAACATGAGGAAGAGCTGGTGATCTTCCTCCAGATGATATTAACATGGATGATATCTTTGAAGAGCTTGATTCTGACTCTGTAGATGATCCAGATTATCCACCTTCTGCTTTCGATGTACGCTTTGTTGCATTGGAAACTAAGGTTGAATCTTTAAATACTAGGATGGAAAACATGTCTGTTGTCAATGATTTACAATTCAAGTATATACGCAAATATCTTAAACGCTTGAATAAAGGCATGCACAAACTTGATCCCTCCATCCCTGCACCTTCATCTGGGTCAGATTAGTTCATTTTCTATTTTCTGGTCTGTAATAACTTTGTTTTCATGTTCACTTGACTGGAATTGCTATTATCACTATCACAGTTTATGGCTCAGTTTATCTATTATATGTGTTGCTTATGCTATAGGTTTTCATTCTTATTTGGTTACCTCCTTGATTATTACTCATTTCCAATCTGCTTTATTCTTCCTTTGTCATATTGTGACAAAAGGGGGGAGTAGATATTTCATTCTTTTGGCTAAAGTAGGATTGGTGAAATATGTTACTCAAGGGGAGTATATATACAGTGGTAGACTGTATGAGCATGAGTATATGAGTATGGATTGCTTGTTAGTTGACTATTAAGTTGCAGGTTCATGAATTAAGTTGCAGGTTCATCTGTTCTGGTTTAACAACTGGTGCATGATTCTTCAATCATATAATCTGTGATATATATCCTATCTCGGAAGTGTGTTTTATCACAAATTTGACAAAGGGGGAGATTGTAAGTGCTATAGTGAATAACTCCTTATGATTGTCAAATTTGTGGTGATAAAGACACTGCTTTAAAACTTGTTTATGTGATGAACAAAAGATCTATTCAAGATACAAGCTTGGTTTCAAGTAGACAAGCACAACTATTCAAGTTGAAGATCTCAAAGGAGAAGATTTCAGAAGCTCTCAGGTTCTCGAAAGCTATTCAAGTTGAAGATCTCAAAAGGTTTTAAGTTCAAGTTCTTAGAAGTTTTTCAAGCTGAAGATCTCAAGTTTAAGAACTCAATCTTCATGATACTCAAGGTCACTGGTATTCACGTTTCAATGTCCTTACTTCACTATTGAGGTATGATTGACCTTAGGTTGACCTCTAGAGTAGGTCACTTTGGATACATAATCCATGTATCTTTTATAAGTGACTTGGATTTATTATAAGACTAGTCCTAGACCTTGTTCGACTAGTCCTAGCACTGGTTCGACCAGTCGAAGAAATTCCTCGACCAGTCATAAGTTGTTGAGGATTTTTGAAATTTTCTGATTTTTCTTCGACCAGTCCTATAGACTGTTCGACCAGTCCTGTGAACAGTGTCGACTGGTTCTTCGACTCAAAGTACAGCATTGAGATTGGGCCTTCTTCGACCAGTCATATGGAACCTAAGACCAGTCAAAGGGGACCTTCGACCAGTCGTAGGGTACCCACCACCGGTCGAGCAACTGAAAATCTTATCGCGCCCATTTTTTTCAAAAATCTGTTGGATCTTCGACCAGTTGTAGCACTGGTTCGACCAGTCCAAGAAATTCCTCGACCAGTCCTAAGTTGTTGAGGATTTTTAAAATTTTCTGATTTTTCTTCGACCAGTCCTAGAGACTGTTCGACCAATCCTGTGAACAGTGTCGACTGGTTCTTCGACTTAAAGTACAGCATTAATATTGGGCCTTCGTCGACTAGTCGTATGGAACCTAAGACCAGTCGAAGGGGACCTTCGACCAGTCGTAGGGTACCCACCACCGGTCGAGCAACTGAAAATCTTATCGCGCCCGTTTTTTTCAAAAATCTATTGGATCTTCGACCAGTCGTAGATGTTGTAAGACCAGTCGAAGACGTGAAATGCTTGCCTATAAATTAAACACGAATTTTAGAGTTTTGATAAGTAATTCAAGTAAATTCAAGCCTCCACTCTGAGATAAGTTAGTATTCATTTTAAGCTACGTTGTGCTTAATTGTTATTCTCTTTTGTTAGCTTTCTTTATTTGATTTTTTTCCTGAATTCCAATCTGATTTGAAAAGAGGAATTGCTGTATTCCTTCTTCTTGGAGTTAAAATCAAATATAGCTACGCCCAATTTGATTTAATTTAAAATCAATTAGAACTAGAACCATTTTAAAGTGAGTATTGGAAATTGAATATTGATTCGAACTTCTACTCTGATTGCTTCTTCTAGGCTGCTACAACGAAGGAGAAATTCAGGTATTTTACGTTTGAGTAATTTACTTTCTTTTAGTTTCTTTTAAGATTCGCCAAAAAAATCTCATTATATTGGTTATCTAAGGAGAGTCAGGAAAATTCAAAAGTGGAATTTTTTTAATTGTGTAAGCCCACAGATAAAGACACAATTGTAAGGTTTTGGGTGAACCGGTGAAAACCTACTTTGTTAGTGAATGCTAATATCCCCTGTGTGAGGATATTAGGAGTGGAGTAGCATTCTGTGTGGCTATTATATAACAGTTGGTGAACACACAGGCGAACCACTATAATCCCTTGTGTTGTTGTTGAATGGTTTTTATTTCATATCTTTATTTATTCATTTAAGGGATGTACATGTGTTTGTGAATGTTGTAATCTTATATTTCAAGTTTTGTGGGGAATGTTGTAATAGTTTAGAATTTATTTCTTTCTATTCATTTATCAACTTGATATTATTTTGTTCTAGTATGGTTGCCCTGTCATTCTTATGGTGTATGGTTATCTTTATAACAATACATATTTCTGATTACAATTTATACTTCAGTGCAGTTTGTATTTATTTTTCTATTTCTCTTCGATTTGAGACTTGATATAAAGACCTTTATAGAAATAAGGTTGTCCTACCATAAACTCTGGTTTTTGGTGTAAGGTTGTCCTTATAACAACATTTGTATTAACCTCCTCCCCCCCCCTCTAGGACATATAACTAGGCCTTTTCAGGTATTCTTAATTCTTGTCATCAAAATCAAATCAAGTTAGCCTTTGGTGCTTTAACTCTTAAATCAATTTAGAACCTAGAACCATTTTATATGTGAGTATTGGACATTTTTCTTCAATGTTGAACTTCTACTCTGACTTGGTTCTTCCAGGTTACAACAAACGGAGAAATCTAGGTATTTTACATTATTATAATTTCTTTTGCTTTGGTTTCTTTTGAGATTGAGCCAGAAAAAATCTCATTATTTTGGTTATCTGAGGAGAGCCATAAAACTCAGAGTGAGGGGTTTTTTGAATTGTGTAAAGCGTACTTGAAAGACACAATTGTGAGAGTTTTGGGTGAAACTGTAAAACCTATTTAAATAGTAAACGTTAATATCCATTGTGTGAGGATATTAGGAGTGGAGTAGCTGTGTGGCTGTTGTTTAACAGTTGGTGTACACACAAGCGAACCATTATAATTCTTTGTGTTTGGATGTGTAGTTTATTGTCTATATCTTTTATCATTCAAGTTTGTAGGATGTACTTATGGATGTGAATGTTGTAATATTTACGTTTCAAGCATTGTGGGGAATGTTGTAATAGTATAGATTTCAATTGTTACTAATTCATTTTTATTCCTTTTCAGTTTGAGATATTAATACACAAACCGTTCTAGTAAAGTTGTCCTACCATAAATTCTTTATTTTTATGGTGTAAGGTTGTCCTTAGAACAACATTTGTATCAACCTTTTCATAGTAGAATTTTGAGGTTGCTTTACATTTCCATATTGTGGTTTGTTTAAAGTGTTATCTTTCCTTTAATTATTTTTATTCCGGTGTTATCATTTTACTTTGATATAGTCCTATTCAACCCCACCTCCCATCTAGGACATATAGTTTGGTTTTTTCAAAATTTTGTAAGCTCGATTTTCGAATTTGGGGCCACTTCCGAATTTAGGGCGTGACAGTGGCCCCAATTGAGTATGCAAACCGATTTCAATTCTACTGTGCAATTCTAGAAGTCTGGCACCTAATCTTTTTTTTCTTTTTTAACACACACACACACACCCCACACACTCACGCTAGTAGAATTTCACCACCTATGGATACTCGAACCCTTGACCGGGTGTTGAAACTCTTGGGAGTCTACCACCTGAGCAAGAGTAAGGATCCCTGCGGTGCAGTGTACAACTGGGTCTCTCTCTCTCTCTCTCTCTCTCTCTCTCTCTCTCTCTATATATATATATATATATATATATATATATATATATATATATATATATATATAAAGTCAAAAAAGTTGTTTGAAGGAGGAAAAGAATTTATAGCTTCAGTAGACCCACAGTGGAGTTAATATAAAATCCATGCCAACCATCAGATGATTCAACTTAATTATGTTGGACCTAGGGCTCAAAAATTAGCCCCAACCATGGTTAAGGTAGACCACATGATTAAAAAAAAAGTATGCAGGAAAAGCTTTTCCTCCAAAATTCTTCCTTTGGAATGGTCCATTTGAATCACTGACCAGCCTGATCATTTAGCCCTGAGCCTAACATAAAATTACACATCTAATGATCACAATGGATCTCATGTATACATCACAGTGGGGTATATCAAAAGATGAAGGGTGAGCCTTGGTTTCCATAAAGACTGGAATTGTGGGCGGACAACACAACCAAAATTAACTGTGTTAACGAGGCAACGTGGACTTTAATTACCATGATGTATGTCTTATATCCATGCCATCTATCCATTTCTTTCACAGCATTTTTAGTGAATGAGCCCAAAAATGAAGCCAATCCAAAGCTCAAGTGGGCCATGCCGCATAAAGCAGTGAGGATTAAATCCCACCATTTAAAAACTGGTTGGGGGTGATAGAACCTCTGGATCAATCTGATATTTGTGTTTTGTACTTCAACCGGTGTGACCTTATGAATAAGTTGGATGGCAAATAAACAGAATGCTGGCCAAGAAAGTTTAAATGATGTGCATCATTATTCCACAATTTGTTCCAGTATGGTTCACCTGAGCTTTGGATCTGCCTCAATTTTATATCTCGTATCTTAAAATGATCTGGATAATTGAATAAGCCGTTATGGATATAACATATATATATATCATATTGGGCCCGTAGAATTTGCCACACCTACATTGTTACCTACTAGTCCACCATTCGACCGTTGATATGGTGTACAAAGTGCAACACCGTAGTGGGTGTTTTCTGACTTTGGGCCCACGTTGATACATGTGTTATATGTCTATCTCTCTGTCAGTCTTTTCAACTCACTTTAAGCTTATGGTCCAAAAAATAAAGTAAAGTCAACTCTCAAGTACACCACACCATGGGAAAGAGTGCTGATTGAGCATTAAAAACTCGTTGTGAAACAAAAGTTTTGAATCAAGCTAATATTTATATTTTCCCTTCATCCATCTCCATGACCTTATCAACATGTTGTATTGAAAAAAAAAAAAACATTATAATGGCCCTAGGAAGGTTTTAATGGTGGGCGTTCAATGTCCACTATTTCCTACAGCGCGGATCACTTGATACTTAGATATACTTCATTTTTTGGACCATCCACTAAAATAATTTGTAAAAACTGATGGATGGCATGGATATACAACACATGTTAAGTGGGCCCCATGATTGACGATTCACCCACCACTATGTTATGTTACCCGCGTAGCACCTGATCAACTACCCGTCCATTCTCCGTGATGTGACACTTTTACGATCACCAACAAGTGTCGGACACATTTTAACCTATCATCTTTCAATGGGGCCTTCGGTGATATGTGTGTAAGATCCACTTCAATCATTTGATGTGTAATCCCTTGTTGGGCCCATAAAAAAATCAAGTTAATTTGTGAATAAAGTGGCCCATGCAAAAGGAAACAATTGGGAGAGGCATTCACCCTTGATTTTTATTGGGCCCTACTAAGGGAGACAATTTGGAGGATAAGCTCTCCTCATATACTATTTTTACTCGTGTGGTCCACCTGAACCATGGATGGAGCTTATTTCAGGCCATGAGCCCAATGTGGGATGAATCATTTGATGATTGGGGTGGATTTCCCAATAACACCACAGTGGGGTGGATTTCCCAATAACACCAAGCAAGTCATTTTCCTCTTTGAAATAATTTTCAAGACCTTATTTATTAACATTAATTTATGTTTAAATTGAACGGCTAGTAATACCATCCAACTAATTGTGTGTGAGCATTACTCATATACACACGCCCGCGGGTTCAAAAGCAATGTGAGACCATCTTTCTCTCAAAGAGGGAAAAGCAACCAAATCAAAAATGACAGAAGCTGTTTTTTTATTATTATTATTAATATATTTTATTCGAAATATATTCAACATAAAATGTTCACATAAATGGAATAGCACCGTATGGATGTTTATATGTGGGCACCACCATAAAGCGCATAGACATCTAAACCGTGCATCAAAGGCGCCCCTCTAGAAAAAGTATGCCTCAAAAAATCAGCCAGATCAGAGACTTAAGTGGACCACACAATATGCAAAAATGTAAAAGATATGCCTAAATCCTCCCAGATCACGTGGTGGTGCCAACTGGAGTTCCGGAGTTGCTTATTTTTTGTACGCCCCCTCATGCAGCTGGGATGCTCACAATGAAAGGGCTGGATGAGATATAAACATCACTGTGGGCTGTAACTATTTTCTCTGGTGTGGCGTTCTTAAATTGTTAGAGTGGGTTGACTTTGAAGCCGGGGCTAATGGTAATGCAGCATGCATCACAACTGATAATGCATTTGGCATGAAACACAAGGGGGCGGATTGGGTGAGGGTGTAAGAGCTTAATAGGTGAGGCCCCTAACCGTGGGGCCTACCTTGACGTATAAATTGTATATCCACGCGTCCATCCGTTTTTCCAGCTCATTTCTAGCATGAGCCCAAATTGAAGCTGATGCAAATCTCAGGTGGACGACACCACAGGAAACAGTTGTGATTGAATGTCCACCATTAAAATACCCATTAGGGCCCATCGTAATATTTATTTGCCATCTAACCAGACAATAAGGTTATATAGACCTGAATGAAGGGAAAACACATATATCAGCTTGATCTAGAACTTTTGTATCCTAAGTCTAGTTTTTAATGTTCAATCACCACTCTTCTCTAGTTGTGTGGTCCACCTACGATTTGGACTTTCTTCATTTTTCGGATCAAAATATAAAATGATCTGGAAGAACAGATGGACAGCGTGGATTAAAACGCATACATCAAGGTGGACCCCACGGTCAGGGGCCTCACCAACTAAGCTTTTACCCGCCCTTACCTTATCCGCACTCCTATGATGCACACTTTATGCTTGGCTCCTTTTTATCCATTCGTGTGGGTGCCATGGTCAGGCGACTTAGCCAATAACCTGTTACGCGCCCTCACCTTATCGTCACCGTAATCATGCACACTTTATTCCTCCCTGTCTTTTTATCCTTTAGCATGGATTCAAGAAGACAAGTTAAAATATCCTTCCAATGGGTTAAATTTGGGCTGGGTCAGTATAGGCCCGGCCTAACATTATAAGCCCAAGGACTAAGCTTAGCCCAACACCATGGGCCTTGCACAAAAGACCGATGGCTAAGCAAAGATTTTTTTTTTTTTTTTTGGCGCCCAGTTGGACAACCTAGGTCACATTTGATCAAACTGCTATTTCCCAGCATGAATGTTCTAATCTAATCTGTTGATCAATGGCTCATGCTACCCCTAATCGTTCCTATACCTAGAACTTCGACATAAAAATCTTGGACTTCACTATTTCACATCGATTAGATGGTGCCTGTAGTTGAGAGAGAGAAAATGGATGCTAAGCTCACTACAAGGAGGCAAAACTGGAAGTTGGTGGAAGCCTGTGCGGGCGGGAACCAAAGCGGGCCGCCGACAAACGGTTCTGCCTCTCTCTCTCTCTCTCTCTCTCTCTCTCTCTCTCTCTCTCTCTCTCTGCGCCTCTCCCTCTCTCTCTCTCTCTCTCTCTCTCTCTCTCTCTCTCTCTCTCTCTCTCTCTCTCTCTCTCTCTCTCTCTCTCTCTCTTCGTTGTATTTCCGCTTCTGTCTCTCGCGTTGGATGGCGAAGAAGGTGGAGAGGGAGAGCGTCCCTCTCTCCAGATTGGGAGTCTTAGTCACCCAGCTCAAATCGATAGTAGCTTCTGCATCACAGCAGCCTCCAGACACCTTACTCTGCTTCGATCTCCTCTCCAATCTTGTCTTCATCATTGACAATGAACCAAAGGTCAGTACTTCTCTCAATTCCATTTCCTTCTCCTCCTTCAGATCCAATCCTTGTCTCTTATCTCAACCGTCCGTGCATTTCTTACTTCCAGTGACGTATCAGATTTCTTAATTTTTTTTTTTTTATTATTATTATTAATCAGTGGAGAAGAAGCAGATAGCATGTGCTCTGCTCCTCGGACGCTTCTACTGCGGCAGCAGCAGCACCAATGGAGCTTCTGCTCTCGACCCAACAAGGAAGAAGAAGCAACTCGTTTTCATGGGCTCTCCTCAGGCATTTCATTCATCTCCTCTCTCTCACTCCTTCATCAATTTATACACCATTTCTCTATAAATATCCTTTCATTTTTTTATGAATGCTTCTACAGAGCCCAATTCCACGTTTCAAGTATTTGAGGGTGTGGTGTTGTTTTTGGGTTTCCTCATTTCCTTATGCTAGAACTGAAAAGTAAGCGAACTAAAAATGAGCTCCATGACAGGCATTGGATTATCATTTTCAGTTTTTAATTTTTAATTTTGTTTTTTCCATTTCCTTATCTGTTGAGGGTCAAATATTGCATGTTAGACCCCAGATATTGTCTGGATTTACGAATATAATGCTGTCTAATGGCTCGTTTTCTCATTCTTGCGTGGCAAAGTGATTTTATGAGCATGGATGGAAAAAAGACGTTAAAAGTTGAGATTTAACGATCTGATGACGCCAAAGGCAAGCGACACACTCCAGGGGATCAAGATTGATAAATATACACGGTCAGAAATCCGAGAAAAGTTAGAAATTGAAGCTCAAGTGGCCTGAAGGACGTCCAGAATGCAAGATCACGAGGTTCCCACCATCCGTTAGGCTCGAAACTTCATACGTCGCCTGAGGACCATAAATTAACCGTACATATAAAATTTCAGCCATTGAAGATCTCGGAAAGTGCCCCAACTGACAGATCAGCCCATAAACCGTTGATTCTGGGCCCACCTGATATTTGGAACTGTCTCAAAATTATTATTGACGCCTTAAATAAGGAGTCAAAACAGATGGACGGTACAGATTTCTCTAAAACATTGCAATGGACTCCATATGAAATGAGTGTGTACAGTACACATGTGCACTCACCGTGCACCAAAATTTCCAAAAGTACGTTTCCGTCTACGACTCAAAAAAAAAAAAAAAAAAAAAAAAAAAAAAAAAAAAAAAAAAGGAAAAAAACGTGCAGCCCGTTTTTGCGATCAGTTGTGGGCCCCACACGTGCCCCATAAGCTCAATCCGATCCGTCCACCATGTAGAGGGCTTCGAGCACTACAAAACCATGTTATCACTTTTTACCCATGCATGCACACGTGTGAGATACAGAGGCCACAAAAGGGCTGCTCGGTAGCGTTCAAAACTGATTCTTTTGTGATTTCTTCTCTGGGACACGTCAATGGACGTTCAAAACTACCCATTCTTGACTGAAATTTCGTTCTGAATCCAATGGACGGGGTGGATTTTCCAGAAAATGCTTCTGTGGGGCCCACCGAACACAACAGTGAAATGGTGCGAAAGGTTTCGCACATCCGCGAAAATCGATTTTTTCAGGCGGTTTTGGGCCACCATCTTTGATCATATGGCAGATCTGAACCGTCTATCATGTAGAGGACCCAATGAAATCCTAAGAAACGGTGTTTCTTTGGAATTTGAGCAAGGAAAGTAGCGTGTTTCGAGGCACCGAACTTGGCTGCGAAAAAGCTTTCAATGGGCATGCATAGCTTTCCAAATCCGATTCAAATCCGATTTTCACCACTCCAGCAGCTATATAAAGAGGTTTTGGACGTGGGGAGCATTCATTCAAGGTCTTGGGAAGAAGAACAGAGGGCTCGAGCTTGGGTTTCAACGTGGGCAGAAGAGAGAGAGAGGAGCTTGGTTTTTTTCTTTCTCTTTTCTTTTCCTTTTCTTTTTCTCTTTATTTATTTGGATTGAGCCCATCCATGGCAGGCTAAATCCTCCTAGCTAGGGCTAGGAGGTGAAGCTTGTAGTGAGATGAGAGATTATATACTTTTAATTTAATTTTAATTTTTGAATTGAAGTTGGTTTTAGTTTGATTTTAATGGAAATATTTTTGGTCTTTAATGGTCTGTTGTGACTGAAATTACAATGGGTCTGCAATGCTTTGAATATTTTCTTATCCCTTTTATGTTTATGACGTTAGGACGTCCCGTTGTTCACCATAGTCTCCTGGGCATGGTTGGATGACGGTACCCTTCTTAACCTTCATACATATGATTGGTTGGTAATTAGTTTAATTCTGTTGTTTGCCATAGTCTGTGGGCATGGTTTGGTGATGGAATCCATTCTAATTCATACACCTTTCATCTCTTTGAAAACTAGATCAACGGCAGTTCAGTAATTTTCATAATTTTTGATGCAAGCATAAATTCTCCCTGATCTCTACAAGTGGATCCTCTGAATCCCTAGTTTTCCATCTCTGATTTGTTTCCCAAGTTTTAGATTAATTATTCTACAAGTATTTAACCATTGCTAATTGATTTAGAATTCATCTTAGCCTAGTTCTAGTTCTAGTTAGTTTTAGATAACGTACAAGTTTCAGTCCCTTGGGATTCGACCTCGGTCTTACCGAGTTATTACTACATCACAACCCTGCACTTGGGGAGTGAACAAGTTTTTGGCGCCGTTGCCTGAGACTGTCGGCTACGTTTTTCTGAAATTAATTAGTTTTGGGATTAGTTTAAGATTAGATTTTCTTTAGAATTTTTAATTCTAGGTTTAGAAGTAGTTATTTTCCTTGTTAGAAATTTTTCCTAACGTTAGAAACTTACTATTCTTCATTCTATCTGATTTTTAGAACTAACCTAATTTTTTTTCTGTTTTGTAGGAAACTTCTAATTTAGTAAGCTCTTTCTAATTTCTCTTTCTTTAGAATTTCTTCTTTTTTTTCTAGAAATTAGTTTACTCTTAATTAGGACTTTCTATTCTTAGAAACTAACTTATTTTGTTTTATTTTGCAGATTCTTAACCTAGGACTCCAAATTTGGTAACTTCTTTCCATCTTTCCCTTTTATTTTCTAGATTTCTTCTTCCTCTCTTAGGTTTAAGTTAGAAATTGAGGGTTGAGTGTGTTTTATGCCCCAGTGGGCACGCGACAACACTCGACGTATCGGGACTGAAGGAGGATTAGTTGAGGGGTTGACTGTCCATCACAGGACTAGACACCACTTGAATTCTCCTGAGTTAGAGGACGTTATGGCTGAAAATCAACCTCAAGCACTACCCCAACCAGGGGTTGAGGAAGTACATGATGAGAATGAGGTGCATCAGGCACCCCCGCCTCGTACTTTACGAGATTATTTACAACCGGCGGGGGTGAGTACGCCCTCATGCATGATTTTTCCTGAGAATACAGGACATATGGACATCAAGCCAGGGGTTATCCAACTCCTTCCTAAGTTCCATAGGCTTGAGTCTGAAGAACCATACTTGCATCTGAAAGAGTTCGATGAAATCATAGGCACCTTATACTTTCCTAATGTATCTGAGGATACTATTAGGCTGAAACTCTTTCCATTTTCCTTAAAAAAAAAAGCCAAGACGTGGTTACATTCACTGCGTCCTAGATCCATTGGCACATGGAATGATATGCAGAGGGAATTTATAAAGAAATTTTTCCCACATCATAAGACAATTACCCTCAGGAGAGCAATCATGAACTTTGCCCAAAAAGAAGATGAAACATTCTTCCAATGTTGGGAAAGGTTCAAGGATCTAGTTAATGCATGCCCACAACATGGCTTTGAAATATGGCGCATTACAAATTTTTTCTATGATGGGTTAACATCTTCCATGCGCCAAATGGTCGAGACAATGTGTAACGGAGAATTCATAAATAAAAATGTCGACGAGGTATGGGATTACCTCGATAGTCTCGCTGAAAAAACACAATCATGGGACTATTATCCAAGGACGAACACTACGTCTAGGCCGACTCATTCAAGGGAAAAAGGAGGAATATATCTCCTGAAAGAGGATAATGATCTAAATGCTAAGGTGGCCAATCTCACCAGAAAATTTGAGGCCATGGAAGGAAGGAAAGAAAAGGTTAATGAAAGTATTTGCGGCATCTGTGATTGCAACATTCATACTACTGAAAATTGTCCTTCAATACCTGCCTTTCGAGAAGTATTGAATGAACAATCTAATGCCGTAAATAACTATCAAAGACCTTTCAATAGACCACCCTCTAATACGTACAACCCTGGTTGGAAAAATCATCCAAATTTCAGTTGGAGGAATGGACTAACGGCTACACCTCAAGGTTTCTTAAACCAAAATCCAACTCAAGAGAAACCTCAAGAGGATTGGTTCTAAAACATTTTCAAAAGCAAGAGCTTTTCAATCAGGGTATGATGCAAGCCTTTCAAGACCTTACGAAAGCAATACTTGAACTTAAGGCTGAAAATACGATTGAAAACAAGGGGAGCTTCCCAGCTCAACCTCTTCCCAATCCTAAACCGCATTATGGAGATAGTGATCCCAGCTCTTCAAATCAAATGGGGCACGCTAAATCTATCACCACTCTTAGGAGTGGGGAGGTTATTGATAAAATCCTTCCGGTTAGGCCCGAAAAGCCTCAAGAACCAGAAGAGGACAACAATGATGGATCTGATGACGCCCCACAAAAATTTGAACCGGAACATCTAGAGAAGCCAGTTGCTCCGTTTTCCCAACGGTTGGTTGAACCAAAACGTCTATCTAACTCTCAGGATATCCTAGAGGTGTTGAAACAAGTAAAAGTCAATATTCCTCTGCTTGATGTTGTAAAACAGATACCTTTATATGCTAAATTTCTAAAGGACTTATGTACTACCAAACGACGGAAAAGTGTTCAAAAGAAAATCTCCTTGACTGAGAAAGTGAGTGCCATCCTAAAACAAGATGTGCCGCAAAAATTCAAAGATCCCGGTTGCCCAACCATATCATGCGTAATCGGGAACTATCGAATTGATCACGCACTTCTTGACTTAGGAGCGAGCGTCAATCTGATTCCCTATTCGGTATACCAACAGTTAGGGTTGGGTGAATTAAAACCCACTCGAACCACACTACAACTTGCTGATCGTTCTGTTCGTGTACCAAGAGGGATCATCGAGGATGTTTTGGTCCAGGTGGATAGATTCTACTACCCTGTTGATTTTATCATCTTGGACACCGAACCCATCAATGACACGAGCACTCAGATTCCCGTCATTCTTGGTCGCCCATTCCTGTCCACTTTAAATGCAATTACCAATTGCAGGAATGGTGTCATGACTATGTCCTTTGGAAATTTGACATTGGAATCGAATATCTTTTTCAATAACGGCAGCAACTCAGAGGATGAAGACGATTTCCACGATGTTAACATGATTGATTCTTTTGTGGAAGATAGAACATCTCTCACCTTATCCTCTGACCCTCTAGAGACGTGCCTGGCCCGCTCCCATGATCTTGATGATGATATAATTAGGGAGACGTGTGCCATGCTTGATACTGCACCGGTACTTGAAGTTAACCGGTGGAGGCCACACATTGAAGAATTGTTCCAAACTTATGTAGTGCCTCTACCGTCTAACCTCAAGCCACCGAAGCTTGACCTAAAACCTTTGCCCTCTGATTTAAAATATGTCTATTTAGGTCAAGATGAGACATACCCGGTGGTGATCTCTGCCCACCTGGAAAAAGAACAGGAGAGTATGCTGATATCTACTCTCATTGAGCATAAGGGAGCTCTTGGATGGACGATAGCGGACCTCAAAGGAATTAACCCATCGATTTGTACTCACCGCATATATCTTGAGGACAATGCAAAGACTGTTCGGCAATCACAACGTAGACTAAATCCAAACATGAAGGAAGTGGTTAAGGCCGAGGTTCTCAAACTATTGGAAGTGGGGATCATTTACCCCATATCCGATAGTCAATGGGTGAGTCCAACTCAGGTGGTTCCTAAGAAGTCCGGGATAACCATCGTAGCCAATGCCAATAATGAACTCGTACCAACCAGAGTTACTACTGGTTGGAGAATGTGCATTGACTACAGGAAGCTGAATACCGTCACAAGGAAAGACCACTTTCTTTTGCCCTTCATTGATCAAATCCTGGAAAGGCTAGCTGGTCATTCCTATTATTGTTTCCTTGACAAGTATTCAGGTTATAATCAGATTGAAATCGCCCCTGAGGATCAGGAAAAGACCACATTCACATGTCCCTATGGCACCTTTGCTTACAGAAGGATGTCATTCGGGTTATGTAATGCCCCTGCCACCTTTCAGCGATGCATGATGAGTATCTTTTCTGACATGGTGGGGAAATATCTAGAGGTCTTCATGGACGATTTCTCTGTTTTCGGTTCATCTTTCAGCGAGTGCTTAGCAAGTCTTAAATGTGTGCTGAAAAGATGTGAAGAAAAAAATTTGGTACTCAACTGGGAGAAGTGTCATTTTATGGTTCAAAAGGGAATTGTCCTTGGGCATATCATCTCGTCCAAAGGAATCGAGGTAGATAAGGCAAAAATCGATCTTATCTCTAACCTACCTCCACCCAAGAACATCAGAGATGTGCGATCCTTCTTAGGACACGCAGGCTTTTATAGACGATTCATAAAAGACTTTAGTCTCCTCTCTCGTCCTTTATGTAATCTTTTTCAAAAGGATACACCATACGAGTGGACTGAGCAGTGCCAAGAAGCTTTCACTAAGCTTAAGGGCATGTTAACCACTGCACCTATCATGCAGCCACCTGACTGGAGTCTTCCTTTTGAACTTATGTGTGACGCCTCTGATTATGCTCTTGGAGCAGTTCTAGGCCAGAGAAAAGATAAGCGGCCTTACGTTATTTACTACGCAAGTAGGACTCTAAATCCTGCCCAAGTGAACTACTCGACTACGGAAAAAGAACTCTTGGCCGTAGTGTTCGCCTTGGACAAATTTAGGTCCTACCTGATCGGATCCAAGATCATCATTTACACAGACCATGCGGCCCTTAAGTATCTTCTTTCTAAGAATGATTCTAAGCCCCGCCTGATACGATGGATCCTTCTACTCCAAGAATTTGATTTGAAAATTAAAGATAAAAAGGGAGTAGAGAACGTAGTGGCCGATCATCTTTCTCGCCTTAATACTTCTGATTCCCTTGAGGCGACCCATATCAATGACATGTTCCCTGATGAACAACTGTTTAGAGTCTCCCATTCACCTTGGTTCGCTGATATTGCTAATTATCTTGCTACAGGTGCCATACCGACACACTGGACGTCACAAGATAAAAAGAAATTCTTTACCAAGGTGCGTAACTTTTTCTGGGACGATCCATATTTGTTTAAATATTGCCCAGACCAACTCTTAAGGAGATGCATACCAGACGATGAACATCAGAGTGTCATCTCCTTCTGTCACTCACAAGCCTGTGGTGGTCACTTTTCTGCTAAAAAGACCACGGTCAAGATTTTACAGTGTGGCTTCTACTGGCCCACTATGTTCAGGGACACTCATGAGTTTTGCAAGGCTTGTGAGCGTTGTCAGAAATTGGGAGCATTGTCCCGTCGAAATATGATGCCCTTGAATCCCATCCTTATTATAGAAGCATTTGATTGTTGGGGCATTGATTTCATGGGACCATTCCCCCAATCATTTGGATATCTGTATATTTTGCTCGCCGTAGACTATGTCACTAAATGGGTCGAAGCAATTCCGTGCCACAAAAATGATCATCGCACGGTCATTAAATTTTTGAAAGAAAATATCCTGTCACGGTTCGGAACACCTCGAGCCATCATTAGTGACGGGGGCTCACACTTCTGCAATAGACCATTTGAGAGCTTAATGAAGAAATACGGTATCTCTCATAAGGTGAGCACCCCATACCATCCACAGACAAGTGGACAAGCTGAGATTTCCAATAGGGAGATCAAACATATCCTAGAGAAAACGGTTAACCCTGATCGTAAGGACTGGTCAATCCGATTGACCGATGCCTTATGGGCGTACCGTACTGCTTTCAAAACTCCTATTGGAACATCTCCCTTTAGACTTGTCTATGGGAAAGCATGTCACTTGCCTGTGGAATTGGAACATAAAGCATACTGGGCGATCAAAAATCTGAATTTCAATCTGGACAACGCTGGCTCGCTACGCAAACTTCAGTTAAATGAACTTGAAGAAATCCGAAACGATGCGTACGAAAACTCGAGAATTTACAAGGACAGGATGAAGGCGTTTCATGATCAACATATTCTACGGAAATCATTCACGCCAGGTCAGAAAGTCCTCTTGTATGACTCTCGACTACATCTCTTTCCGGGTAAGCTTCGATCTCGTTGGACCGGCCCTTACATTGTTGTTACTGCTTATCCTCATGGGGCCGTCGAGATAAGAGATCCCGACAATGGCAAAGAGTTTAAAGTAAATGGACATCGATTAAAGCCATTTGTTGAGACATTTGATTCAGAGGACATGTCCATGCCTCTGATTGCTCCTGTTTACCAGGACTGATCTCCTAGTCTGATGGAGGTATAGGTAGGTTTATCGCTTTCATAGGTTTAGGATAGTCGCTTTCATAGGTTAGTTAGTTCAATGTTTGTGGGTAACATTACTGCAAACCCTCACGAGACTACAACTCGTCCACTAGGGGTAACCTAGGGGTTTAAAGGCTTGTTGCATATGCTAAATGCAATCGAGAACACCTGCGAAAGTGGTATAAGTAGGATTTTATTTTTGTTATTTTTGTTCTGCTTTCTCTCTCATGCTAACAAGCTTCCATGCCGTGATCTATTGGAAACTCTCTTGCTTCGTTATTCAGGTACTATCTTCCCATCACTTCTCATTTACTTTCATTGTCTCATATCTTTTACATTGAGGACAATGTAGATTTTAGGTTGGGGGTGGGAAATTAGGTAACCTAATCAGTATTTTCTTGGTCTTGAGCAACAATTGTGAAAAAAATTTTGAATTTTTCTGAAAATTTTTATGAATTCGAAGTGATTTTGACAGATATCCCTAATTTAAATTTTCAAGGTACATAATGGTGGATTTATGACTCTTGGATTCCGTATCTGTTAGATTTCATAGTTAAGTGAATTATTAATCCATAATTAGAAGTTGTAAACATTGATTGAATCATGATTTCAGGACACGTCTTGCTTACACATTAAGATTTCAGTTCCATATCGAAGGATTAACTTGGTAATCACTAAGCACGAAGGGAACCAGTCTGAAATATCTTGCCATCAGGGTATAAAAATTGAACAGGTTGGGCAATTAATCTTCACCATGGGTTTGCTCCCTACAGGTGAAGGTTTGATTCCCCAAGGTTAAACATTCAAAAAAAAAAAAAAAAAAAAAAAAATTTAGGTAATTGGTCTTTTGCCATAGGTTTGCTCCCTATTGGTAAGGATTTGATTCCTCTTTTTGGCATGACTATTAATGGAAAAATAAAAAGTTAAAAAGATCAAAAGATGAAATTTATGAGGCAAGTTTGGTTATCATGAATTCTCTTGCTGGTTACTAATGAGATCCTGAAATAACAAATTCAATCTTAATATGATTAGCTGAGATTACACTATACATCCATGGATCTCAATGTTTAAAATTTTTCTAATTGAAGGATTAATGCTTTACACTTGATTATGAAGTCTACGGTGCGCTTGAGCTCAGGAGAATACAATTTCTAACATTCATGAATATTAAATTTCTCGTATTTTGTTCAAAATCTCACTTGATTTCATAGAAAGTTCTCCTATAATTCTCAACTTATTTTTCGCATACTTTGCTCGGGACTAGCAAAATGCTGGTTGGGGGTTGTGTTGAGGGTCAAATATTGCATGTTAGACCCCAGATATTGTCTGGATTTACGAATATAATGCTGTCTAATGGCTCGTTTTCTCATTCTTGTGTGGCAAAGTGATTTTATGAACATGGATGGAAAAAAGACGTTAAAAGTTGAGATTTAACGATCTGATGACGCCAAAGGCAAGGGACACACTCCAGGGGATCAAGATTGACAAATATACACGGTCAGAAATCTGAGAAAAGTTAGAAATTGAAGCTCAAGTGGCCTGAAGGACGTCCAGAATGCAAGATCACGAGGTTCCCACCATCCGTTCGGCTCGAAACTTCATACGTCGCCTGAGGACCATAAATTAACCGTACATATAAAATTTCAGCCATTGAAGATCTCGAGAAGTGCCCCAACTGACAGATCAGCCCATAAACCGTTGATTCTGGGCCCACCTGATATCTGGAACTGTCTCAAAATTATTATTGACGCCTTAAATAAGGAGTCAAAATAGATGGACGGTGCAGATTTCTCTAAAACATTGCAATGGACCCCATATGAAATGAGTGTGTACAGTACACATGTGCACTCGCCGTGCACCAAAATTTCCAAAAGTCGGTCAGCTGCGCTGACCGACGTTTCCGTCTACAACTCAAAAAAAAAAAAAAAAAAGAAAGAAAAAGAAAAAAACGTGCAGCGGACGCATGGCGCTGGCCGTTTTTGCGATCAGTTGTGGGCCCCACACGTGCCCCATAAGCTCAATCCGATCCGTCCACCGTGTAGAGGGCTTCGAGCACTACAAAACCATGTTATCACTTTTTACCCATGCGTGCACACGTGTGAGATACAGAGGCCACAAAAGGGCTGCTCGGTAGCGTTCAAAAATGATTCTTTTGTGATTTCTTCTCTGGGCCACGTCAATGGACGTTCAAAACTACCCATTCTTGACTGAAATTTCGTTCTGAATCCAATGGACGGGGTGGATTTTCCAGAAAATGCTTCTGTGGGGCCCATCGAACACAACAGCGAAATGGTGCGAAAGGTTTCGCACATCCGCGAAAATCGATTTTTCCAGGCGGTTTTGGGCCACCATCTTTGATCATATGGCAGATCTGAACCGTCTATCATGTAAAGGACCCAATGAAATCCTAAGAAACGGTGTTTCTTTGGAATTTGAGCAAGGAAAGTGGCGTGTTTCGAGGCACCGAACTTGGCTGCGAAAAAGCTTTCAATGGGCATGCATAGCTTTCCAAATCCGATTCAAATCCGATTTTCACCACTCCAGCAGCTATATAAAGAGGTTTTGGACGTGGGGAGCATTCATTCAAGGTCTTGGGAGGAAGAACAGAGGGCTCGAGCTTGGGTTTCAACGTGGGCAGAAGAGAGAGGAGGAGCTTGGTTTTTTTCTTTCTCTTTTCTTTTCCTTTTCTTTTTCTCTTTATTTATTTGGATTGAGCTCATCCATGGCAGGCTAAATCCTCCTAGCTAGGGTTAGGAGGTGAAGCTTGTAGTGAGATGAGAGATTATATGCTTTTAATTTAATTTTAATTTTTGAATTGAAGTTGGTTTTAGTTTGATTTTAATGGAAATATTTTTGGTCTTTAATGGTCTGTTGTGACTGAAATTACAATGGGTTTGCAATGCTTTGAATATTTTCTTATCCCTTTTATGTTTATGACGTTAGGACGTCCCGTTGTTCACCATAGTCTCCTGGGCATGGTTGGATGACGGTACCCTTCTTAACCTTCATACATATGATTGGTTGGTAATTAGTTTAATTCTGTTGTTTACCATAGTCTGTGGGCATGGTTTGGTGATGGAATCCATTCTAATTCATACACCTTTCATCTCTTTGAAAACTAGATCAACGGCAGTTCAATAATTTTCATAATTTTTGATGCAAGCATAAATTCTCCCTGATCTCTACAAGTGGATCCTCTGAATCCCTAGTTTTCCATCTCTGATTTGTTTCCCAAGTTTTAGATTAATTATTCTACAAGTATTTAACCATTGCTAATTGATTTAGAATTCATCTTAGCCTAGTTCTAGTTCTAGTTAGTTTTAGATAACGTACAAGTTTCAGTCCCTTAGGATTCGACCTCGGTCTTACCGAGTTATTACTACATCACAACCCTGCACTTGGGGAGTGAACATTATCCTAGAATCGAAATGCAGATTAACTGTTTGATCCTTGGCTCCAAGATATGCAACATACTCATTTTCAGTTTGTATAATGTTATGTTATCTAGACCGTTTGTCAGCTGGGCCCCACTTTGGAAGGATTGTTGCCTGAAAAATTCTCCTGGATGGGACCATCCTAAGCTTTCAATAATTTAGCCTACAAAGTGACAGTTTAGAAGTGAAATGCGGCAATGGTCCACATTTGGCTTTCAATCTGGGAGGGTTGGGAAGTGTGGTTTGAAAGTACCCTAGTTTGTCAATTAGCGTGATCGTTGAGTTAACTAGACAGAGAAGCTCCATAGGAAGATAGATCAAGCATCTACCTCAACTGGATGTGGGCTTGAACTCGCCACAGGTAAATCTTAGCCTCACATCCTATGTCCCAAAATATTAGGTAATTAAATCCCTTAAAATTGATTAGAATATCAAAGGGTTTTTTGGGTTAGAAAGCTTTTTTTTAACTTCAAAAAAATCTCTAAGTTTTCTACCTCTATCGATTTATCGAAAGATTGATCGATGTAATCGATCAGTGCTATCGATGTCTTCAAAGCTCACTCGATATTATCGAAATGTGGACATAAGATGTCCAGCAACCACATATACTTTCGCATTCAAGGATCCTCAAGCTACCACCTTAATGGAAAATCATTAAGCTGGGATGTCTTGAATGCATAAATGATTAGAATCACTTTATCTCCCTTATAGGAAAACATTTGAGAGTAAGATTCTCTCATTATTTTGACCCAACCCGTCGCCATGTATTGGTACATCTTCTGAGTTGTGGTTCAAAGAAGCAGAAGATTCTTCATCAATAAAGAAGGAGATCTTCGACAACGTACTGAATGGGGCTCATCTACTTATCTGTAAGTCATTAGAGTCCAGAGGACCCTTGTGATCATTCCTTTATAGGATTGGGTCTAAGATGTTTCTCACCCCTTGCAAGCCCTCGTAGGAGGCCTCCGGCTAGAGTGTATGTGATAGGTACTTTGTGTTGACCCTTGCTCTGTACAGAGCATAAACTGTTAGGTCCTTGCAGTAGGTCCTTGACCAAGGTGGTCTAAAATTGAATACTTTGTGTTGACCCTTGCTCGTGGGAGCAAAAACTTGTGAGGTTCCTTAAGTGGATCCTTGGCCAGTGTGCCTAAAATTGGGTGTTATATGTTGACCCTTGCTCGTGGGAGCATAAACTGTGTCATGAGGACACGCTATGTCAGTCTAGGTGTAGGTTGTACTGGTTAGAGGTGAACCTAATTTAAAACCTCCGGTTTGAGGTGAACCTGTTGTAAAACCTCCTTAGTGAAATTCGGTACACTCAAGGGTTGAGTGCGTCCACCGGGAGTGAAGTAGACAAGTAGTCGAACCACTATAAAAATGATTGTGTTTGTGATTGATATTTGTCTTTGATTACTTATGTGATTTCTTTAAATGCTTTCATAATTGAATATCTTAGATCACACCTCACACACAGTCACATCCATCATAATATACAAAATGTATCTTATTCATTTGTCAAATAACATTATGATTGGATCCTCTATTTGGCTTGGAAGCCATTAGAGTTACTTTGAAGAAATCTTGATTCATGCATATTTTCTCAGGACATCTTTGATAGGATTTTAAATAACCATAAAAAATTTTAAAAGTCCTATTCACCCCCCTCTAGGACATATTGGCATATTTCTACTTCAAATAAAGCGGTCATTATCATAATTTCATAGTTCATCCACAGCAGGTCACATACGCAAGAATATATGAAGCATGCATGAGTCTTCAAGTTAAGCTTCCTTTATTTCAAGTATCGTCAGATTTCAAGGAGTGGGGCCTAAGACTGGATATGAGCTCAATTTTTTTACTGAATTATTTGGGTTTATCAGGCCAAAATCTCTTTGAAATTTATGTGTGTGTGTGTGTATCACCATCAATGTAGAGATTTAGCTTATGTGTGTGGTCTCTTTACCTTTATTTCCTGAAACCTTGGCTGAGGAGAAGTCCTGTGCTCAGTTATGGCTATTATTGTAAGACCCGTATCCTAGATCGTACCATTTCGTAAGTTCCCGCGATCTTTCCGATCGAATTCTGGCAACCTTCGAACCTTAACTGACATTTGCGCGCGATCATGATTCACACGTCATCAACCCGAGTCGACTCAACCTGAGACTTGTACCCTAGCGACCACGTCGTCGCCGCGATTCCGATGCCGTGTCTCGCGCGGCGAGGCGATACTCAGGCTAGAAGAAATGGGCCCGTGTTCAGTTCGAGAAAATGCCGCGTATTTGTAAAATCCTAAGAGAATCTTTACAACCTTTCAAATCAATCTCATTAATCATGTCAAATGTCAAGTACTCCCATCACCTTATATGTCAAAGTACAACCCCATCCCCAAGCAACCCCAAAGTCAAACTCTCTCTTACACAAAGTACACCCACCACATCACTCACCCATCTCTCTCTCTCTCTCTCTCTCTCTCTCTCTCTCTCTCTCTCTCTCATTCTCTCCAAGCAATCGTCTATGGCTTCCATGGAGAAGCCATGTGTGGCCCACCTTCCTATCACCCAATCCCAACCTCTAAAATCGATCTCAACCGTTAAATCTTGTTTCCTTGAAGCTCTACGATGCGTTGGTGGAAGAAGGAAGAAGAGATCTTAAGGTGGGTGCTTTTACTTATTGATTTTGGTGAATTGAGGACCCACCCTTGCTGCTGGCTTGGACAGACCCTGATGTAGGGGAATTACAAATATCACCTTGATTCAAGCTGATAGGGCCACATCACGTGGACCCCCCCCCCCCCCCCCCCCCTCCCCCACCCTGAAAATGGACCGGCTGGGTACCCCATACCAGTCATATAGCTGGTGTATTGAAACCACCAAGCTCTGTGGGACCCATTGCTATGACATCAGCAGGGTATGTGGGGCCCAATTGATATATGTACTACATGCACACCGTCCATCCTGTTTAGCCAGATCATGGGCCCAACCGATCTGAGCCTAACCGTCCGAGTACTGGACGTCCAGCAGCAATTAAAGGGGAAAAACAAATAACGGCTTTCTCCAAAGCAGCAGGCCACACGTGTGGCCCATCTTGATGATGTATCGGATTCACACCGTCCAAGCAAGGACGGTGGGTCCCACACTGCATGCCGTAGCTGCTGGAGCAGCAAGTTCTGAGTCCAACCACAAGGTATGTGGTGTATCCGAACCGCCAGTCTCTGGACCACAGGCCACCGTGATGGGTCTTCTATCAACACCGTCCACTTGGATGTATTGCACATCCCAGCCGTCCAACACTCTTGGACGCTGGATTTATGAGAAATATAAATAATATTATATATATGTAGATGATATGTATTATATTATAATTTAATATTTTATATTTCAATGATGGGCCACTCACACGTGGGACCCACCTCTGTGGACGACGATTGGCTGTGTACGTTTACAACAGCTATACAGCTGCTGTATTGACGTCAGCATCCATGTGGGTCCCGAATGAGGTATGTATCTTATGTCCACGCCATCCATCTGTGGATCCCACCATGATGTAGGCGTTCCATCTTAGTCGTCCATCATCAGGACGCTGATGTGGACCCCAGTAGCATGCAGCTACTGGATTGACGCCAGGAGCTCTCTGGATCTGATTATGGGATCTATGTTATATTCAGACCGTTCATTTGGTGGGACCCACTGATGTATGTCTTATTCACACCGTCCATGAACTGGGGTCGCACTTGATGTATGTATTGTATATGTACATCGTCCAACGGTCTGGATGGTGTGTACATGTTTTGAATCCACGCCGTCTATCCATTTTGATAAACGGTCCAGGCAGTGGGGACCCACCATGAAGTATGTGTTGTATTACCCCGCTATCCAGCACATAGATTCCACCCTAATGAACGTGTACAGCCCAGAGGTGGTGTCCACTGTGATGTATTTGCTCCATCCACGCCGTCCAAACAATTTGGACGGTGCTGGACTATTTAAACCAGGCTGACATGTCCCACCGCGATGTATGTGATTATCCACACATTAGTCCATTGTGTGGGGCCCTACACGTGTGATGCATCCACACCATCCAAACCTTGGATGGTGGGACCCACCCTACACGTGGGACCTGGGATGGATACGGACTAGCTCGTGTACCTCTCACAGCAACTGCTATGATTGATGGCAGCAATTTCTGTGGGACCCACCCTGCACGTGTGAGGGTGGGGACCACCTTGATGATGTGTTGATCCACTGTCCAGACCATGGATGGTGGGTCCCAACCTTGATGTATGTATTCTGTTCTCACCGTCCATCTAGATTGGACAGTGATGTGCGAGGCTTATCGTGATGTATCTGTCCAGATGGTGGGACGCACCTGATGTATGTGTTGTATCACGATCGTCCAAACTACTGGACCCCACCACCTGTATGCATTGTACATTCACGTCGCCCATTTATTTTCTGATACGTGGGGCCATCTTGATGTATTGTTTATTCACACCATCCATCGGGTTGGGATGGTGGCGGACTCCTTCATGATGTATGTACTTTATACCCTCGTCGTTCGTCCCTTAGATGTGAGGTCCACCTTGAGACGTGTTGAATATTCACACCATCCATCCACGTGGCCCCGGCATGATGTGAGTGTTTTATCGGTACCGTCCAACCCATGGACCCCACATGTTGTGTATTTGAGGCCCATATGATGAGCCCACCTGCTTGAATCTGAGGCCCATGAGAAGGGCCCGCCTGATGTGTATGAGGCCCATTAGTGTGGCTTGTTGATGCAGCCCATTTGATGTATGTTGGCCCATTAGTGCGGCCATTGATGTAGCCCACTTGAGGTGTACGAGGCCATTACTGCGGCCCATAGATGTAGCCCACATGCTGTGTATTTAGGGCCATGTGCTGGGCCCACTTGTTATGTATTTAAGGCCATGAGTGAGGCCCATTGTAATATACTTTCGAGCCATATGACGAAGCCTATGTGACATAAATGAGGCCCATTATGATTGTACGTGAGGTCATAGGCCCACTATGTGTTTGACCCTATGTAGGCCACTCCTTGGGAGTAATGTTGGTTAGATGTCCACATTGATGGGCAATGAGAGTTGGATGTCCACATTGTGACCTTCCCTTGAGCCTTGTTAGGCCCATTTTCATCATACCCTCAATGGGTTAACCCAAATAAGTGGACCCCATTCACCATAGACGGATGATTCCGTGTTACCAGATTTGATATAACCGCGGTCGAATGTTGATCTTTATACTATAGTTGATCGGTTGATCATCTATGGATCCCATTTTGTTTATCTGCTGATTATCGGTACGATTGACGTGACCGATTGTTTATTTCGATTGTCGTGACCGATTGTCGATTCCGATCGACTTGACCGATTTGCCAACTCTGATTACCGATCGATTTCGATCGACGTGACCGATTACTTATTTTGATTATCATGACCGATTTGCTGACTCTGATTACCGATCAATTTCGATCGACTTGACCGATTGCTTATTCTGATTGTTGTGACCGATTATGGATTCTGATCGACGTGACCGATTTGCCAACTCTGATTACCGATCTATTCCAATTGACGTGATCGATTGCTGACCTCAATTATCGTGACCGATTGCCAATTCCGATTGACGTGACTGAATTGCTGATTCTTATTACCAATTGATTCCGATTATCATGACCGATTGTCGATTCCAATTATCGAGGCTGATTATCGATCGATTCCGATTATCATGGCCGATTGCCGATTCTGATTATCATGGCCGATTGATCGATTAGCGATCAAGGCCGATTATCATGACCGATTACCTAGCTCGAGTATTGAGGCCGATTATCGATCAATTTCGATTGTCGTGGCCGATTGACGATTTTGATTATTGAGGCGTACTCCGATTCCGATTTCAATTGCCAAAGCCGATTGTCGAGACCTATATGATATATATACGACCTGTAGTTGAGGCCCATTGTGATGTATCTGTGGCCCTTGGGCAAGGTCCACTGTGTTATATATTAGGCCTTTATGTAAGGCCATCGGCCCATTATGTGTTTGGCCCTGTGAGGGTCATTCCTTGGGGCAATGTTGGTTAGATGTCCACATTGTCGAGGCCTTTTATTGATGCCGGTTATTAATACGATTATGAGTATGTGACTACATAGCATCATGATACATTCTCATACGCATCATCTGCATGTCTGTTATGAGATATGATTGACCATTGCATATTTCATAGGGTAGGTTGTTCATAGGGCTCCCTGATAGGCGAAGTTGCCCCACATGAGAGCACGACATGCATAGGATTAATGCATGATTGGACTGTGTGACTCATGCATCTCACATTTGTTTGACATGACTACCTTACGCCCTAGCGACATCAGGGCTGTCGGCTCCGCAGGTATTTCATGGATGGCCAGATGGGACACCAAAAATTTATTCTACATGGGGTGCTATAGATATCCCTAGGTGAAAGTCCCTAAACCCTCTTGGTTCCAAAAGTTACTTCAACGTCTAGACCAAGTGGATGTATGAGCGCATGTGGGTCATATACCGTTAGGCCGCGTCTCCCACTGTGTCGTGGTCAGTTGGAAGGGGGTGCGGCCTTACCTGCCCAAGAGAAGGGGGTAATGCTAGGCTGAGTCTGACTAGCTCGAGGAATGGGTCCGCTATTGACGAGCCGGGCCCGATATTGGCAGGCGGATAGTGAGGTCTCTTCCACTCACCTTGTTGCGTGCGATGGGACGGCAATCTGGTTTGGAGTGTAATAGACCTCGGTAATTTTTCAGAGAGGAACCGTACTGATATGTGGACTTATTGAGTAGGAGTTGCATACTCATGCATTTGTTTTATTCACTATCCACTCGGGCTGGTGGTGCCCAACTCATTGTTATGTACATTCGCATGGCCAGGATTTCGGTTGGGCACGACTAACTTGAGATTAGGAGTTTGCCACATTGAGTCTGACTATCCAAATTTAGGTATGGGACTGGTTTGGATAGAAGTCCCTTGTGATGAACCCCATAGCCTGTGATACTATGTACTATCATCCCGACTTCACTCCAGCTTGGTCATTTCATTTGCACCGCATATTACATTACATCTGCAATACTTGATATTTTGGGTTACCATGTTTCTGCATTGATATGGTCGTTAGTACTCATGTCTTGCATCGCATAGTCTTGGTACGGCTAATGGGATTCATAGACTTGTCAGTATATTTTCGTTCATTTCGATATTGTATAATTTATGGCATTGTATCCTTAACATCTAATATTTGGCTTTCTCTGACTCCTCATTTGCATAACTGACTTGCATTGTGTACCATGATATTGTATGTCTCATGCACTTGTCAGTATTTTTGCTTACTCTGTTATCGTGTGATTCATGATCTTATCAGTACTTTTGCTTACTCAGACATTGTATGATTTATGAATTACCAATTTTTCTGGTATTGTAGGATTATGACATTATATTGAATACTTGACACTTACCTTGTGCACACACTTACACCACTCTCTAAGTTTTCTATAAGCTTATGCACGATAGATGCGTACAGGTGATGTTAGGTTGCAGCCGTGTTGAGCTTGGAGCGTGCAGTGGTCTTCTAGAGGTTAATTTTCTATTTATGTATTTCTCTTTTAGTGTTGTACTCAAATGATTATATTAGTGGATATGTGATGATGATGTTGCCTTTGTGAATTGGGTAATCTTGTAGTTATTCTTATTACGAGTTAAATGTACAAAAATAAAATAAAATCCTCCTTGTGGGATCTCAGGATCGGAATCTGATATATGAATGCTAGGAGCAAGGAATGGGGTACTACGGAGGCTATCAGCACCGGATTCGACGATCGGGATTCCTTTGAATCCGATTTTCAGGTTTGGGGCGTGACAATTATGATTTGATCTGCTCATTTCTGGTTTTTCCTATGTAACAGGGGACTTTACTTCTTTAAATTTTACTGTGTTGATGCTTATCCATTCCTATGCACCCAACAATCCTGTAAGCAGCTCATATAAAGATGATTTTTTTTTCCTTTCTAATTGTTTAGCACATTTCATTTTGGTTAACTTGTCATCTGAAGCTTACAGTTCAAGTTCTATGATATTCTTACATTTGCAACTTCTTTTACTTTGACTTCTTTATTACTTACATATGCAATTTCTTATTTTTAGTTTTATAATAAGTATTATTGTTTAATACATTTTTTGAATCATCTTCTCTACTAAACTTTCCTTTAATTGAGTACTAATCCTCACCGAACTTTCTTTTATGTTCCTATCTCAAGCTAAAAGAAAAGAATAGCTGATTGAGAAGGTGAGGAAGCTTGAGGTCCCTAAAGTTCGAAAATATATTTTCCTATCATTTGTCTAATAGGACATGCACGAATACACTCCGCCAGCACTCTTATGTAACCTGTCTTGCTGCAGCAGGAAAAAAATGTAATTTCTATCCCTAAATCTTCAAGCAAGTTTCATTTATTTTTTATATTAGTTTCATTTGATAGCGTACAAAAGACATGTCTCTTCAATTTATACATCTTCTTGTGGATGGTCTCTTCTTGTATGACAGGGAACTTTATTAGCACAAGGATCTCTAAAAACATGTTTTTTCAATCTGAGCTATAATCAGATTGTAGGACATTTTTTTTTCTTTTTTCTTTTTTTTTTTTTTTTGCCCTTATGTTTGTCATCCCCTGCTCAATGAATTATTTTTTGCATTAGAAGACTCACCAAATTCTAGTTATAAATGCAGTTGGAAAGAGACTACGAGTGTGTGTATTCACCTTTTTTAAAAAAAAAATTAAATAAATTCTGAAATAGGTCTCATTCATTTTCTCACAAATCCTCTCAAGAGTAGGCAAAACAGAGAAAAGAACCATTTCAGATTTTTTTTTTTATCTTTTTGAAACAAAGTGGTCTTTTTTTGGGTGAGAAGGCAACTTGTTAGTCTTTTCTGTTATGCATCATTTCAAATAAAATTGCATTTACTTGATACATTGGTCTGGTTATTGTTAAGGGTCAAATATTGCATATTAGACCCCAGATATTGTCTGGATTTACGAATATAATGCTGTCTAATGGCTCGTTTTCTCATTCTTGTGTGGCAAAGTGATTTTATGAGCATAGATGGAAAAAGGACGTTAACAGTTGAGATTTAACGATCTGATGACGCCAAAGGCAAGGGACACACTCCAGGGGACCAAGATTGACAAATATACACGGTCAGAAATCCGAGAAAAGTTAGAAATTGAAGCTCAAGTGGCCTGAAGGACGTCCAGAATACAAGATCACGAGGTTCCCACCATCCGTTCGGCTCGAAACTTCATACGTCGCCTGAGGACCATAAATTAACCGTACATATAAAATTTCAGCCATTGAAGATCTCGGGAAGTGCCCCAACTGACAGATCAGCCCATAAACCGTTGATTCTGGGCCCACCTGATATCTGGAACTGTCTCAAAATTATTATTGACGCCTTAAATGAGGAGTCAAAACAGATGGACGGTGCAGATTTCTCCAAAACAGTGCAATGGACCCCATATGAGATGAGTGTGTACAGTGCACATGTGCACTCGTCATGCACCAAACGAGTTAAGTCGGTCAGCAAGACGCTGACCGACTTTCTTCTTAAAAAAAAAAAAAAATCGCATCGCGTAACGCAGGCCGCTGGCCATTTTTGCGGACATTTGTGGGCCCTACCCATTGACCATATGGAAAATCTGACCCGTTCACCGTGTAGAGGGGCTCGAATACTATAAAAATATGTTGACTTTTTGTACTCATGCGTACACACGTGTGAGATACAGAGGCCACAAAAGGGCTGCTCGGTCACGTTCAAAACTGATTCTTCTGTGATTTCTTCTCTGGGCCACGTCAATGGACGTTCAAAACCACTCATTCTTGACTGAAATTTCATCCTGAATCCAATGGACGGGGTGGATTTTTCAGAAAATGCTTCTGTGGGGCCCACCGATCACAACAGCGAAATGGTGCGAAAGGTTTCGCACATCCGTGAAAATTGACTTTTTCGGACAGTTTTGGCCCACCATCTTTGATCATATGGCAGATCTGAACCGTCTATCATGTAGAGGACCCAAGAAAGTACTAAGGGACGGTGTTTTTTTAGAATTTGAGCGAGGAAAGTGACGTGTTTCATGGTACCGAACTTGGCTGCGAAAATTGCACTCCGTGTCTTGCTACAACTCTGTCACTGACTCCAGCCTTCCAGCAGCTATAAAAGGAGATTTTTTGGACGTGGGGAGCATTCATTCAAGGTCTAGGAGGAAGAACAGAGGGCTCGAGCTTGGGTTTCAACGTGGGCAGAGGAGAGAGAGAGGAGCTTGGTTTTTTCTTTCCTTTTTCTTTTCCTTTTCTTTTTCTCTTTATTTATTTGGGTTGAGCCCATCCATGGCAGGCTAAATCCTCCTAGCTAGGGCTAAGAGATGAAGCTTGTAGTGAGATGGGAGATTTGATTTTATTTAAATTTTAATGCATGAATTGACGTTGATTTTAGTTAATTAATATGGGAATGTTTTAGGTTTTTAATGGTCTGTTGTGACTGAAATTACAATGGGTCTGCAATGGCTTTGAATATTTCCGTTCTCTTTAATGTTTATGATGTCAGGAAGCCCTGTTGTTCACCATAGTCTCCTGGGCATGGTCGGATGACGGTACCCTTCCTAACTTACATACATGTGATTGGGTGGTAATTAGTTTAATTCTGTTGTTTGCCATAGTCTTTTGGGCATGGTTTAGTGATAGAATCCATTCTAATTCATACACCTTTCATCTCTTTGAAAACTAGATCAATGTCAGTTCAGTTAATTTCCATGAAACATGCATAAGATCTCCCTGATCTCTACAAGTGGATCCTCTGAATCCCTAGTTCTCTTCTTCTGATTTCTCTCAAGTTTACATAATTATTTCACCATTATTTCTCAAATTACATTTAATTTAGATTTCATCTTAATCTAGTTCTAGTTTTGGTTAGTTTTAGATAACGTACAAGTTTCAGTCCCTTGGGATTCGACCTCGGTCTTACCGAGTTATTACTACATCACAACCCTACACTTGGGGAGTGAACAGTTATCAACCTTGCCACTACAGATGTTGTCATTCGATATGAAAGTGATTGGTACATTTTCCATTATGCTTTGCTATTAGCTTTTTAAATTGGTAGTTTTTGCTGTCTGGCTTCATCTTTCTTATGTATATGCCAATTTTTCTAGGTTGAGAGAAAAATCAATTTGGTTTATGGTGGTGGAAGTGTAGGCTAATGGTTCTAATTTCTCATATTGTTTTTAATGGTAGATGTCATGCCCTTGGGTATACGTGTCTTTCATTGATATCATTTTTTATAGAAAAATAATGTCGCCTAGATACCTAGCAGTGTTGATAACAATCAGGTTGTAGACCTTTATCATATATATGCATTGATAGATGCATGTGAAAAGTTTGGAGTCTATTATGAGCATCATTTCTTTGATTTCTATTTTCTTTCTAGAATTTTCACAGGGCTTGTGTTGTTATTGTCAGGGCTCAAATGAGAATATATATTCCTTACAACAACAAAACAAAGAAACTTTCAAAAGCTTCCTTGTTATTGTCAAGAAAATATGGTAACATCCATGGATTGTTGTTCTTTTCGTAATGGGCCTTTGAGGAATTCCATCAATTTGAAAAGGAGAAATGCAATCTCTATTTTAATAATAGGCCTGTTTCAAATTGCTTAAGATGAAACCCTTTAAGAAGCTCTGATTTCTTTCTAATTTCTCCTTTTTGTTTTATTAACTTGGTCTTATTTTGATGAAAATATAAGGCTCCATGAGAACTTTATGGCATTGGGTTTGTATTACAAAACTAATAATTCTGCCCCCATTTTTAAATGGATTCCCTACCTTTGGAAGCACAACATATTCGCGATTCCATCTTGTGTACCACACACGTGGCACATGTTTATTATGATCCAAACAAGGAAACCTATGGGCTCAACCGTCAGTTCACCCCTAATGAAATTTTACTTCGATTGGACCATCTTAACCATATAATAAATGAGTTGCTGCTGATTTTTGCCTTCTATTGTATATTTGTATGCTTCCCAGTGCTAGAATATCCCTGTACAATTACACAAATACATATTAAACTGCATCGAAATTGGAAAATAACAATGTCTGAAAATTGCAGCCTGATAGTAGTAGCAGAAAGATTCTGAATTTTTGCTTGAATGAAACTCTCATACAAGTAGTTGGAAAATGATGATCCCCCCAAAAAATAAATAAATAAGATGTATTTTGTCTATTGACATTATGTAGTTTGGTTATTGACATTGCTAGTAAGGGCTCTCATGTGCATTCAATGGTAATAACCTTGGCTAAACATGAAAACTCAACTGAGCCCAATCAACTCGACCTGATCATTCAATGGTAGTAAGGGGTAAAGGTTATTTTCAAGTCATTTCTTTTCTTCACTTCCCTACTAAAGTGATGTCACCACTTTCCATGGACGCCCCCATAATGTATGTACTGTATTCACACTGTCCATTAGAAAGATTCAAATTTCAAGTGCACCCCATTGTAGAAAACAATGGAGATAGAATGCCTACCATTAAAACCTCTTTAGGCCACAAAAGCTTTAGATCTAGCTAATATTTATGCTTTACCTTATTTCATGTCTTTTTTAACTTATAAAAAGTTGATCTCAAATAAACATCATGGTCGACCTTAGGAAGGTTTCAACAATGGCCGTCACCTCCCACTGTTTTCTGTGGTGGGGTCCACTTAAACTTTGAATCCGCCAAATTCTTTTGTTCACTCCCTAAAACGATCTCTCCAAATGGATGGATGGTGGGATACAACACATACATTATGGTAGGGCCCAAAAAACACGGTGACATGACATTGGTAGCAAGGCTATTTAGCGTCTAGTTCGGTAACCAACCCGCGTCCCAACTCTATTTAATTTAAAGAATTAAAAATCTCATCCTCAAATTGCTAAAATGCCAGTCACATGAGTATTAAAAGTAATAACATGTCTATGTGGCACCCACCGTAATGTTTTTGATAAATCTATCTTAGCCATCAGTTTTTCTAGATTATGTTACAACATGGACCTAACAATGATATTGATCCAAACTTCTAGTGGGCCACACAACAAGAAAAAGTGAGGATTAAGCTTCCACCATTGAAATATTCAAGTGACCACAAAAGTTTTGGATTATGTTAATGTTTTTATAATTTCAGTTCATCCCAGTAGGAATGACCTCATGAACCAAATGGATGACATATATACACCACGGTGGACCCAGGAAATTTTCAACCACAGGAATTCTCCCACTTACTGTTTCCAGCCATACGGCACACATGAGTTTTAGATTTACCTTATTTTTGGGCCTACATTATCAGATGATATGAAAAAAATAGACTGAGTGGATTTCTCACAAATACCATGGTGTGCCCCACCCAGCTTGTCGTCGAAGGAAGTTTATTCGTATGGCTTTGGCCGCAATTGGAAACGGAAGCGGGTTGGCTTCTGAAGCAGACGGATGTTACGTCACCACGTTTTTTGGAGCCACCATGATGTATGTGCTGTATCCACACCATCCATCCATTTGGAGAGATCATTTTAGAGAAGTAAAAGAATTAGGCAAATCCAAACTTCAAGGGGACCCCACCATAAAAAACAGTAGGAGGTGAAGGCCACCATTGAAACCTTCCTGAGGCCAACCATGATGTTTATTTGAGATCCACCTTTTTTAAGGTAAAGCATAAATATTAGCTTGACCGAAAGCTTTCGTGAGCCAAAGAGGTTTTAGGGGTAGGTGTTCAATCTCCACTGTTTTCTACGGTGGGGTGCACGTGAAATTTGAATCTTTCTCACTCTTTGGAGTATGCCCTGAAATGATACCACGAAATGGACAGATGGTGGGTGTGGATACAATAAGTGGTGACGTCACTTTAATGAAATGAGCATTAATTGCAATAGAACATGCCGTTGGTATTCAACCACTTGTATTTTACCCCGTCACTTTAGCAGCATTTTGGCCATTGGACGCAGATGGCATGCTACCCACAAAAATGAGGAATATTCAACGCTCAAGTGAACCACACCAAATAATAAGCTTGGTTGCATTAAAATGCATAAAGTATTAAATGTGAATTACATTAAATGTAAGAGTCATTAGTGATGTGGTCCATTTGATCATTGAATCTGTCTCATTTTTATTTTGGTGCCGTAAAATAATCTAGAAAAAGGGATAGTCAGTTTGAATGTACAGATATATCATGGTGGGCCCACCCACAGATCTACCCGTTCCGCACTAGGGACGGGTGAGAGTAATACGCAATCCACGTCCTTGGCTATTGAAGCGTCTAGTATCTAATCCGCTCCCGTCTAACGGAACTCCAAATAAAAAGAACATTAATTGTAACGAAACAAATTCTTGGGATTCAACCAATTATATTATACCATGTCACTTTAGTAGCGCTTTGGCTAATGAAGGGCCCAGTATCTCTCCTAGAATATTGGATGGAATTTGCATGGACGGGCAGTGGGATTGTGCTAATGAAGTAACATCACCAAGTTTTGTAGGCCCACTATGATATATGTTTTGTATCCAATCCGTCCATCCATATGGAGAGATCATTTTAGTTTAAGATGCAAAGAATGAGTCACATCTAAAGCTCCAGTGGACCCACCGTAGAAAACAATGGAAAAAGTGACACCACCATTGAAAACTTTTAAAAGCCACAAAAGTTTTTTATTAAGATATTTGCATTTTTAGTTCTTTAATGTTTTGTTTTTAACTTTTGAACAGGTTGGATTTCAAATAACCGTCATGGTGGGCCTTAGGAAGGTTTCAACGGTGGGCATCAATCTTCCCACTGTTTTCTACGGTGGAATCCACTAATGTTTTGGATCTACCTCGTTCTCTGGGTCTAGCCTTAAAATGAATTTACGTTGCGGATACAACACATACATCGTATTGGGGTCTACAGAACTGGATGATTTCACTTCAGTAGCTAGTCTGGCTACTCAACCTGCCAGTATCTAGTCCGCGTCCGACTAATTTAATTACATCCCATTTAATGACATGCACCAAACGCCCCAACGAGGGGATCTGTAAAAAAAAAAAAAAAAGAAACTACACATTCACGATCACCGTGCAAATGTTACAACTGTAGACATTGAATATCATATGTCGCTCCTTCCTGGGCGATGCAAATGTTACCGCTGTGGACCCATGACAGTACACACACTCCATGTATCGATACCAAGACCTCAAGTGTTGAAACGAGGTATCACCACTCAGTCTGCCAGTTGAGCCATGGATTTGGGTGTCAGTTGAAGTTGAGTTTTGTATCTAGCTCATTAATTTGTGAGCTCATGACCTAAAATTATGTTGCCAAAATGGATGCGCGATGTGGATATAACACATACATTATGGTGGGGCCGACGGAACGGAGGTTGGTGCTGTGTGGCGACACCATGCAATCCGCTTTCAAAAGGTTTCGCGGCCAGAAATCTGGGTCCCGGACCGGACGCGGTTTGGGGATCCCAGTCCGTGGATCCCTAACTGTGGGGCCTACTCTGATGTCTGTGCTATACATCTACACCATCCATCCATTTTTTGACCGCTCATTTTAGAGCAGGATCCCAAAAAAGGTGCAGTTCTGTATCCTAGGTGGACTATACCATGGGAAACAATCACGATGGAATTCCCACCTTAAAAAACCAATCATGAGAAATTCCCGCCTTAAAAAACCTCATGGGACCACCCGTGTGTTTGTTTGCCGTCCAACCTGTTGTGACCATGCCATCCAACTTTTCGATTAAGGCACGAATACCTTGATGAATAGGGACGCGGATTGCGTCCTACCCCCATAGACAGTAAACCACCCGGGCAGGACTCTGTGGGGCCCACAGTGACATAAGTGTTTTATCCAAGCCGTTAATTGCTTTTCTCGTATCATTTTAAGGTTCGAGACAAAAAACTGAAGCATATCCACGGCTCCAGGGACCACATCAAAGGAAGTTGTAATGATAATGACACCCACCGTTGAGACCTTTCTAAGGGCCATCGTGATGTTTTTTGACCATCCAAACCATTCATAAGGTCATGTAGACGTGAAAACACAAATATCAGCTTACTCCGAAACTTCTCCAGCTGCCAAGAAGTTTTTAATGGTGGAAGCTAAATCCCCACTTTGTGATCCATTTAAACCATGGACCTAGCTCATTTTGTTGTCATATACCTTAAGAATGATCTGAGAAAAGCGATTAACGGCGTGGATGAAATACTTACATCACGGTAGGTCCATAGAGCCTTGCCCGGACTGATTACTGCCCGGGCGCGGGTAGGACGCAATCCGCGTCCGATGAATAGACCATAAAAGCATAGGCTTGATCCAAAAGTTTCCTGGCTCATAAAAAGCTTTTAATGGTCATTAACAGCGTCCAATGGCCATTGGATCTTCTTAGTTTTACACCCGGATCTATAGATCAAGTGGTAGACGGTCTTAGGATCGGGGTGGATTATGTATCCACGGTGGGGTGTGTACTAACAAACTAACCAAAAAAGATAAATAAATAAATAAATAAAATCTTAGTTTTTTAACTGCGTACTGAAATGAGCCGGAAAAAAAGGACGGATGGAGCTGATATATATATATAGTCGGGCTCCACATGGTAAGGGTCATATCGAGTAGGTGTTAGGCGAATAACACCTAATCCACGTACCTGCCACATATTCTCAGTGAGTTGGCACGTCATTGGCTTCAAGGTATGTAAGGCCCACTGTTTTTGTTGTGATGATCCGTTGTGTCCATTCCAATGGAGTAATCAGATGATCATGTGAACCAAACCATTAGAAATTCTTTTGATAGTCCAGAAATTCAGAAATTATATACTATTGATGCTTCGTCAGACCAGCCTACCACTTAGAACGGTCTCATTTTTTGGGCTTTGTCCATAAAACATGAAAAAAATGGACGGGCGGTGTTGATCACTTAAGTTGATATAAGTAGGCCCTTTTCACACTTCTAGCCCTGGAGCGTTTTTAATTAATGATGGGTGTACACGGGTCAGTCAGTCTAGCTTGGCATAGCTTGACTTAGGCTCGGCCACTAGCTAACCCAGCTCAAACTCAGCTCGGCTCGGTCCTTGGGGTGACTGGCCAACTCGGGTCTGCATCTTATGCTAGTTCAAGCCAAGTTCCAACCTCTACGGCATTTTTTCAAACACATGGAGTGCGCATTCAATTTTTCACGGAATATAAAGCAGTAGTATCAGTTTATAGGTATGTCAATAAACGCCAATAGGTAACATAAAAATCAAGATATAATGATATTTGTTTCATATCCATACCTTCCTCTCCATCAACTAACACTTCGTTGACTTCATTTCATCGAACACTTGCTGGGCAACATCAATATCAAAATAACCGAGTCATCAAACTAGTTCAATCCAAGTTCAATTCGAGTTGAGTTTGATCCGAGTCAAGTTAAGCTTGGGCAAACTCAAACTCAACTCGAAATTTTTTCTATTTTAAAAAGTCAGCTCAACCGGGCTCTAACTCAGTTTCAAACGGAGTTGAACCAAGCTTTTTCGAGTTGAGACGAGCGAGCTAGCTCGGTTTGGGTGCACCCCTAGTAGCCGTACGGTATTCACACATGAAGAGTGGAATTAAGGAGCCGTCATGTGCGCAGGGTTTCCAATCCCGAAGCAGATTGGCTAGTATACCACACACCACCAACCTATGTGTGGTACGTGTCCTGCCGACGCTCCTCGGGCTCCAAGTTGTACAAACGGTTCAAATGAGATCAAACTTATATGGCCCCGCATTGGTGTATTTATCATATCCGTTCATCCATTCGGGGAAATCATATTAGATCTTTCTCCGAAAATTAAGTAATTTGCAAAGGCTCAAGCGTAACACACCACAAATAGTAGTGGGACAATGATTCTCACTGATAAAGTGATCGTAGGGCCCACGGTAACATTTACTTGCCATCCAATCTGTTCATAACGTCACATGGAAATGGACTATGAGAAAAAAATAAATAAAGAATATATTGATCGAAATTTTCTATAACCCTAAAAGGATTTCAATAACAAGCGTTCTATCCCACACTACACTTGATTTTTAGATGTCTTATTTTTAGGCTCAAGCCTTATTACGAGCTCATCAAGTGGACGGACGGTTTGAATATAACTCATAACTCATGATGGAACCCATTGAACTTGGTGACGTAAACACCAGCAACGTCGGTGGTGTGTGTTACATCAGTCAACGTGCTTCCTTTGTATCCCGGCTTCGAGATTATCTTACGTACTTTCTAATTTTTAATTTGATAAAAGAGTCCTTGTGAAAATAAATGAGTGACGGGGAAGTTTCGGCCTCTAGAGTGGCCCACCTGAGATTCGGATTGCACCGTTATTTATTGCCGACAATTATTCCGGTGACGGTTTGGATTTCAGAAATTACCCTAGATGGACGCTGTACATTGCATTGTAGGATAAGCTTAACCGACACTCCTGTGTAGTAGATCCGGCCTCATTTTATTTATTTTTTAATGATTTTCTGCAATCCATTTACCAAGTAAAGTTTGCTTTCACTGCTAATATCCCTACTTTGTTACTCTTCACTGTTTTTCTTTCTGGTTATGCATCGCAGATATTTGGCATAAAACCTCCTCGTGAGAAGCTTTTAATTACCTCTTAACATGCTCATTGGCGGAGAGGGATAGAAAACCTTTAGGAAATCCTAAAAAAACATACTTTTCTTTAGAGAGATTTTAGAGGATGTAAAATCAAGGTATTGTATGCCTACTGACATGATGATGAACTTTTTCATTTCTTGGCTATGGGCATCCTTGCCTTTGTTTCACACAATTATCATCTCCTTATGAATTAAATCTCTTGTTTTAAGTAGCCGACAGTAGCAATTGATTAAAAAAAAATACGAATTGATTTCTTTTATTCGACTTTAAGATCATCATAGGAGCTTTTCTTTCATGCGGAAGTTTGTTGCAAATGGTTTTTTACTTGGTATAATATTCCAATTCTTATTCTTAGTATAAAGATAAAATGTGTTGATTGTTTCATTGCCTTTTGTCGTCTAAAAACAGATAATGTTAGCTTATCCAGAGATTTTAACATCTTTCCCACTAGTAGCAACTGCCTTTATCTTGACATGCAGGATGTCTACCCACCAGCTAGGAAGCTATTCCTCAGCAAAGTACACCAATATATAAAAGAAAGGCTTCTAAATGCGAAGTATGCTTGGTAGAGTTTCTCTATGCTGCGCGCATTTCATTGAATGTTGTTACCTTTTCTAGCCTGTATGAATGGGGTTGAAGTTTCTTATACTTAATGGAAGTTGTTCAAGCATTTGAATCAACTTAACTCTATCCTTGCTCTTCTCTGTTTCATTTGTTGCTCTATACAATTTACTTGTCTTTTAATTACTCAAAATGGGGATTCTACGTGAGATGGTTTCTTGATTGAATGCTATTTTAATGGCCATCATATATGCCAAAATACAAGTGCCACAAATGATTTCAGCATTTTAAACAAATTGCTTCTGAGAGCAAGAAATGGATTCCAATGTTGAGTGAGCATCTTTGTGTGTTGGAATAGAAAACTTCATCTGTAATGCTCTTTAGTAAAACGTTTTACCCAAAAAAAAAAAAAAACTTAAAATTACAGATTTGCAGATATAGTGGTGCTTTTGGTATAAAAGACATTGTATTGGTTCCATATAATATTCTAGAATGTACTTATCAGTAATGCTTATACATATCAATAGGTGATACATTATATGTGAGGGTGCTTTCTAATTTCTTCTTCCTCCTCCTCTTCTTGTTAGTCATATTATTCTGTTTTGGCTTCTGTTTTCTGGGATTCTGTGGTTTAAGGTTTTGTTCATTAGCTTTAATTGGCTTTGTCATAGAAACACTAACAGTTATATGCAAGCTACTTATATTTTATGCTAGAAGTTCTTACAAATATATGCATTTTGGGCTTGTTGCGTTGTGTCCCTCATGATCTGTGCAAATCAAATATAAGTAACTTGCATATACATATATAGGTCATGAATTATATGAGAGGGTGTTGCGTTGATTATTATTATAATTATACATAATAGCTTGTCAATAATTTCAATGGTTCTTTTGTCTATCATATTATTGAGTTAGTCTTTGGCTTTTGTTTTCTCAGATTTGGATGCTTTAAATATTTTCAAGGAATACATATTATGTATAAGTTTAGGATCACTAGCTTTAATTGATTTTATTCGTAAAAACATTAGCGATTACATACAAGCTACTTACATTTGGTACTGTGAATACTTACCATTATATGCATCTTAGTCATTTAGCCTTGTGTGCCCTATGATCTTTGCTGCATTCATACATGGCACTAGAAAAAAGATATATGCAAAGGCCATGTTGATTTTGAAATGCAAATGCACTGTCAGAGTAGGCTTCCCTTACTCTGCCTGAAAATGCATGGTTAACTTGTGTCCTTGAGCCTATAGTCCTCTTTCAGCCAACCTAGCCACCTCCACTCCTCAGGACCAGTATGGGGATGCTATTTATATATTTTCTTAGAAAAATTAAGGTTGTTACTTATGCCTCTGGCTGTAAGACGAGAAATGAACAACACAGGAGATGTAGGACATCATTTTTCCTTTTCTTTTTGGAAATCTAAGCTCTGTATTTTCCAGGCAATTGTATTTGTTTCTCTGTGATGATGCACAGATATGAAGGTGGGTAATCAGGCATATGTTACGCCTAACAAGGGAAAGGAAAGTCTTTCTACTATATTATCTATCTTCCAAAGTATCAAGTATTCTGAAAATGTAGTTGGTGGAATGAAATCTATGGTAGGGGTTCCATTTCTTAAGTCAAAATTTTTCTGCTATGTCCTCGGTTAACTATGCATCTAGGTTTAAATAATACTCTTGTCAAACCATGATCCTAAGGGGCCGTTTGGATGGAAGGAAATGTAGGGAATTGGAAGTAAATGAAGGTAAATGGTCAGTGTGTTTGGATAGAAGTAAATGCATGCAAATGAAATGAAATGGAAGTAAATGGACTTGTAAATGAAATCCTCCATACGAAGAGGATTTGGAAGTAAATGGGGGTGAAATGCCTTTTTGAGCTCCCTTGGAGAGTCGCGCGACTAAACAAAGGTAGTTCTAAGCACATGTCCACCATACACATGACATACTATTGATGCTCTCCAACTCCTTTCATGAAGAAGAAGCACCTGAAGAGCAAAGGACAACGACTCCAGGAGAAGATCTAGGAGTTTACTAAAAAGTGTCTTCAGAACACCTGGGATTGCGTAAAGGTGTATAAAGAAATGATAAAGTTCAACAACCCCTTCAAACACGAGATGATTATCATCCCAATGAACCTCCGCCGCCATCTTTCGATCCTTTACAGTGAACCTATGGATAGGATGACGCACAACAATATCCTTTTCACAGCCCAATGGGCTATGAAAAAACCACAAATTCTAAAGGGTCTCCTGCTAAACAGAGGTTCAAGGCAAAGGACTGGCAAAATCTCTCCCATCATGAAGTTTCTAATGCCATGCTACAACCTCCATAAAGGCCCGTATCCCTTTGGTGGCCAGTCGCCCTTGAGGGGTCAGCAGCCTCTTAATAGCACCTTACATCTCCTCAAAGGATAAAATGATCTAAACGGTCCAAAGGTTGGCCATCTAAATGGACAATTTAAAAGCATTGACAAGTTGTTTGTCTGTGATCCTAATGTTTATGGCCCACTCCAAGCTTAAGTTTTTTTTTTTTTTTTTCCAGCTAAATTATATATTTCAGTGGTCTTATTACAATCAATCTATTAATTAAATATCACATATGTACACTAATTTAAGATATTAAAGTTGATTAGGGATCTCACATATGCCGTTGTGAATATATTGAAAAAATCCATTGCATTCCAAATCTTCTCATTTACTCCTATCCAGACAAAATATTTGGATTTTAAATGCATTTCATTTACTCCCATCCAAACACATACTGAGTAAGCCATTTACTCCCAATACATTTACCTCCAATTCCATTTCCAACTTACCTTCATTTATGAGCTCCCAATCGAGCCCCAAGCGATTTTATGAGTTTTACAAACCTCACATGTAATATGTTATATATCTTGGGTTGGCAATCACCAAGCTTTTAGTTCATAATGAGGCAAACTTTACAGAGTTAACCACATTAGTTTCACTACCTCTGCATTATACAAGCCACTTGAGAAGAAAGGTGACGACTCTAGGGTGAGTACCCTTATTTGTTAAATTTATTTAGCTTTTCTATATTGTTAATGGGATGACCACTCTGTAAAAGGAAAAGGTATTGATTGCGTGTGGTATGTTTGGTTGGGTATGCAAATCCACATGTTCTTGAAGTAGAGTGCGTTACAGACACTTTCATGGAAAAGATGGACCAGAGAAGACCCGATCAGAGGCGGAGGTGATCCGGACCGTCATAACCACAAATCAGTCGTATTTCGCAAATTGGGATGAGTTTTTCGACATATCATATGTGATTTTGGGGTAAGAGAACCTACTTAAGCCAGCCAACCCTGCTATGATGGGTTGCACATGCCGGATTTGCGGGATTCCATCAGATCGATGGTCAAAAGTTCCATTTAATTTCATTTTACTATAAATAGTAAGTTTTAGTTCAACTATAAATTTTGATCCTTTGAGTTGTAGAAGTTGTGCCCAACATGAAAAGGGCTTAGAAAAGTTAGGAGAATAACATGGTTGGGCTAAATTGGACACATACTATTTTTGGCCGAAAACCACAAAGTGTAGTAGGAATAGAGGCTGCCTATAAATAGTAAGTTCACTATTTATAGTATTTACGTTTTTAGGTTGTTTGAGTTGGAGTATAAGTCTAAAACTCCATCCTAGGTCTGAGTTCATTATTTAAAGAGTTGTAATTTCATTTTTTTTTATTTTTTATTTTATCAACAATCAAATTATTTCAAATTTATTAGGAATTATTCATGCTTTTATCCCTCCTAGATTCGAGGAAGCTTTGTGAGGGGTCCAGAGAGCTCCGTATATTCAAAGTAATTATCCTCTATGGAAGACGGTGATCAACCTCATCATGTCCCTCCCTACACCAGTTCTTGTCATACGTTACTTATTTGATGCAATGTTTTAGTTTTATGTACTACATTATGTGCCATTTCTTGTTACTATATTCTGTACTTCCTATTTAAGTTTTCTTATCGATTAGCTGATGGTAGAATTCAAGCATAATGACCGGCTAGATAATTTCCCAGGTCTTATCTATGGTAGACGGAGGAATAGATGGTGATCACTTGATTGGATCATATTAAATCTATTTATTGTAGGGATGTTATTGAGAGGGGGAAGAAAACAAAATATCAAGTACATACAAAAAGCTATATATATATATATATATATATATATATATATATATATATATATCTGAATCACTTGGAATTAAACATACATTTTTATCAGTGAATTAAACACGCAAATGAACACAACAACAGAAAAAGGCTTCACTAGGGATTAATGTGTTCTTTTCGCCTGCTTTATTTGTGTAATATGCTATATCCTATATGTTTGTTTAGGCCTTAGGTATATGATGGGGACATCATGTGCACATGCGCACGCACACTACCCCCTACGCACGTACGTAAGCAAAAGGAGGCCCCACCATGGATCTGGCTCGATGGCGACGTCCAGGGAGGGCCTGCTAGCTAGAAGACAAGTTTTGGTTCAAAAAAAAATGGGCCCGATAGTCGAGAAAAGCCATCATGGGATCTCATGATCGTGGCTCACTCGTCGGGTTGATTTCATATTTTAGATTTTGCTTATTGTTATTATTTAGAACCTTGTGAACGCTTTAGATTTTTCTATTTGATTTTTATTTTAGTTTACTTCGTCGCCAAGTAATAGGTTGCGCACATGGTGCAAGTTTTGGGGTATAGGATTTTTCCTATAAATAGGCACCCCTTGTAGTTCTTTTGAGGGATTGAAGATTAATAAAAATTCCGCGTTTTCCTACTCTCTGAGTTGTGAAGCCTAATTGGGTGCGAAGCCCTCCCTTCATCGAAGGGTTAACTACCGTGGTGCGAAGCCACATCGACCCCGATTCACTCCCATCCTCCATCATCTTCTTTTTCATCTTTCACCACCATCCATACTTCGAATTCGTCCCTTTTGTTGCATCAAATTTCTTCATTACAGCAGATTTTCAGATTTCGACCCGCCGGCGAGCTGAAATTTCGACGGAGCACCACGCACAAACCGTACATCGGATCGAGCTGATATTTGGGGGTTTTGGAGTCCATCCCTAGCCGACCAGGGCCAAGGTGGCCTTTTTTTGAATAGTGGGCCCCACACATGTGTGGCCGTGATCACACGCACGAGCGTTTGGGCCATTATTGTTGTCCGCGCGTGGGAAGTGTCTTTCGGTTCAGGTTTTCTTCTTATTTTATCATTTCATACCAGTTTTTCATAAACCCTAACCCTAGATTGCATTATCCTTAATTTATTTGCCTCTTTTCTCACCCTAGGGTTCCCCGAATTGGAATTTCTGAATCCCTTAGATTAAGGGCTGATTACTATGCATGTGTGGGTGATTATTTCTTATCTTTGAGTGTCGTTTGGTTTATAATTTTTATTGATCCAGCCCTATCATGTGTAGGCCTGGACCCGCATAGATTCCCCTTAATTGAATGTTTGGACTTTCGTGTGGGATATGGAATTTGTGTAATTGTTTATGAACTAATGTGAGCAAGATGAACGGATCGACATTTTAATTTGACATGTGCACGAGCGGATGCAGATATCAACTAGTTAGTTTAATTTGATCAGGTAGTCAAAACTTAAAGTGGACAGTCATATATCTTTATCTATCGATGAATGGTTGGTTGAACGGTTGGTTATGATGGACGAGTGAGAATACTTGGACATATGATGATCTTGCTTTAAAATCAACGGTCGGATGGCTTGATCTGTGGACAAAGATAATTCTCAATGGTTAGATTCATATTGGAGAATAGGTGTAAGGTTAGGATAGCTAGATTGTTATCGTACATAGGTACATATTAAGTTAAATTTCATGATAACACTCAAGAACTTTCAATATTCAGGTATCGAAAAGTTTGGAGTGTTACACAGTAGTTATGTCCTATGCTCGTGGGAAAGAGAGAGAATGGAGTACGACCTTATGGGAAAGATACTCTTGTCACTGTTTTATGGTTTTTGAATATTATCTTGTTAGTCAAGAGCATTAGTTCTGTGATGATAATGTCTCTCTCTCTTATCATCGGAGGTCAAACATGTCTAGGCAACATAAAATTAGTCAGATTCACTGAGTAGATAACAGATAGCTTTTCTTAAAAAAATGAGTTGTTGATGTTTTTATTTTCACTAATATTTCATTTCCATTCAAATTGAAAATAAGTAATTTGATTGGGAATATCGATTTATTCTTTTTGTTTGTTTTGTTGAAATGGATTTCTTTGATTTATTAGAATTCTTCAAAAAGTTGAGTCTATCAGAATTGGGTAGTATAGATGCTGAATAATTTGTTCAATACAGTGAAATGTGTTTTTTTTTTTTCACTTCAAAACCATTTTTATCAGGTTTATCTGATGCATAGTGCAGTTCTATGATCTGCAGGGACTTTAAAATTGACTTAAATGCTTTGAGAAAACCTTTGTTGTCAAGCAGCATGTTCAATTGCAGCGAAATGACACATTGATCAAAGCACAACGATTTTGGATGTGCAATGAGTGGTATGTGTAGATTTTGCTTTTGCTTTTTCTTTTTCTTCTTCTTCTTCTTCCTTTTTCTTTTTTTTTTCTTTTCTTTTTCTTTCTTTTTTTTTTTTTTTTTTTTTTTGCCATTAATTGAAGGGAATTTGTCATGAAAACCTCATTTTTTTTAGAAAAAAAAAAAATATGGGGCATTAATCTGCCATGTATTTAATTGGAGGGGTATAGCTGATGTTAGAGGGGATGATTTGCCAAACCATATATAATCAAACGCATGAGAAATCAAGGTTGAAATGACAAGGTATAAAAATAATGAGATAGATCCATGCATCCAATCTTTTCCCAAACCATATATAATAAAAGATAGAGAGCATTATGAAACTGCATTTTAACTGAAAATCTTGTCTGCACCTCTATGGGGCTAAAAGCAATGAAAAATCCCATACCAGTGTCTGACTTATAGGTTTATGCAATCAATTCCAGTTGCCACATCTGTCATACAACTTTGGTCATAGTGTGACTTCTCCTATCATTTCCATTTCCTTATTGATCCAAATATATGCACATGATGCTTGAGTATTTTAGTTAGTATGCATGGGGCCCATTAAATGACTGTCCCAAATATTTCTCAGTTTGGAAGGTCCTAGCTACCAATGTTGTCCTCTTTTTCAGTTAATGCAGACAGCTCTGTTTCTCTTCCCAACCTTAAAATTTTGAGCATCAAATTTAAAGGTTAGTACTGTTAAGTAGATATTTGGTTCATGGTCCAACCACTGTGGGGCTCAACTGATGAATGGTTGATTCACTGAACCATGGGCCCAGAGCCAGAGGTTAGAGTAAAGATGGCAGAGATTGGTGCGAGCATTGTATTTGTTTCTTTCTTTTTATGGGGCTTCTTTATGCCATTCAATGCACATGCTCCATCCCAGCTAGTTGCAACATTTTATGCAGCACATGCTCCATCCCAGCTACTTGCAACATTTTATGCTAAGTGACTGGAAATATAAAGTGAACAAAGCCCCATAATAATCTGCATCCAAATCACTTGATTGAGAGAAACTCAAACAAGATTGATAGCAGCATAAAGACCATAACAATCTGCATCCAAATTAACATAGAATCAAATGATATTGCATAGATTTAACAATTTAGCAGGAACAATTGAAAAAAAAAAAAAGCTCATCTATTTGCTAGAACAGGTTAGCCTTCCATCATTTTTAAGTTTTCTGTGGAAATTTCATGTTCTTTTGTTTTGAATGGTGGAATAATTGACAGTGCAAGTGATGAGATTTGAGTTGAAAAGAAAATCGTGAGATTTTATAAGATAGTGCAAGGACAGAAACAGCAGCAATATCAATGATTCCATTAATGGAGCCTCTATTTACACCTACCATTTTGATTGAGACATCTTTTTCTACTTTTTGGCAATGCGATGGTAGAAAATTGTACCATTTTCTTAAAAAATAAAAACAAAAAACAAAAAAGAAAAGTTCCTATTGAATAGCGTGTCACAATCAAATCCTTTGAACAAACTCATTTTATGCTTATTCCTTTCTGAATATGGAGCTGAAATAAAAATCCAAAGGATTGACACTGCATTCTATGTATGAAGAAGCAGAATAATCTGATTCAGTTTCTTAAGAAAAGTGCATCAGCTTATTTGCTGATTGTGCAATAATTTGAAGAAGATCCAAGATTCAGCTAGAGCGTTTCTCATTTTTTCTATTTTTTTTTTGTTCTAGATGTCCATGAATTACTCAATAGCGTTCACTAAATCTGTTCTTGATTACCACTGTAGGAAAATGTCATTGCCCTATTTTGAATAGTCTTTACTGAATTTGCATACATAATTGCTGTCAAAACTAAACTATAGGGAATGTGTTTTGTTACAAGGTTTGTTGTTATTCTTGATTGTTGTTCCAAATATCATTTTGTAAGAAGTTTCCTTACATAACTTGGCTTCCACATCATCGAATTTTGGCTCACTTTTGTTTTGCGGGCAGTTAAAGAGTTGAACCTGAAGGCCAAAAATTGGAAGGAGCACCTCACAGATATGAACCTTTCACCAAAGAGGACCTGATGACAATCCAGGTACTTGGGTGAATTAGCATGTAGCCTTTAGTATCTATTGATAGCGATCTTCATAAACATCATGCTCACAATTTTATCTGTTATGATTGCCCTTGTAGAACTCAAATGCTCTTGATAGCAAGGTCCTCACGGATTTTGGTCATGTCAAAAATAGCTTGAAACTTGATGATGAAGGCACGTAATTTAAAATAGTTCATTCTGAAGAATTTATGTATCATATTCATGAGAGGGGCGAGGATCCATTTGGAGATAGCATTCATTTTTGTGTGCAACATCTGCACCCTGATCATTCCTTAATGAGAAGAAATGGACTCTCCTTTTTATGTATTTGGCATAAATGACTATTAAAAATACAATTACTCCTTGGGGTGAACGACTTCATGTGCAGGAAATGCACTTGCATGTCCATTAGTTAGGATCAAACAATGTTTCTTCTGAACTAATTGATTTGAAAATTTTAGCTTGTAATATCTGCTTTATGATCTGTTACAAACACACATTTTCCTATCAGGTTTTTGTGGCTTCTCATTGAAAAATTGTGCCTAACTGCCTATTACTTGGTAGATTGTAATTTTACAACAGATTTGCATGGCATCAGTCTGGCAAAAAATAATGGTGATCTAAGAATCCCAGTCATCCAATTGTTTAGTTTTTCATCAATTGAAACATGACTGTTGCTCCTTTCTTTCTCTTCTTTTCCCCATTTTACTTTAACTGTCTGTTTGCAAGCTGCTAGTGCAAATGTTAAGATATTCCAATCTCTAGATTTTTAGCTATAGTGCATTCACAGGGCCACGGCCCATGAGATCAATGGTCTTGACTATCCTAAAAAGGGCAGTTTTGTTGTAGATTTTGGGCACAAACAACAAAGATCTTTACTTGTCATTTCAGCAGTTTCTTAGCTGTACTTGATGCATGCTCAGACATCCTAGATGTGTGCCAATTTGGAACATGCATCTGCATGTGGGGCTATCAAAGTTGTATGCCTTATATCAAACGGACAATGTGTACATTGATATAGCATCTACTCTTTCCTTTTTTCTTTCCCTCTCTCTTTTTTTCAGTTTTTAAAATTAATATATAAAGATATCATTTTCAGGTTAGTGTGCAGATATAAATTTGCCCATGTCATGAAGTTATTGACACTGTTGATAAGCTTGCTGAAATCTTGGTTTGTTGCAGGTGGTTCTAGCAGCCAATGACCTTCCATCTATCAATGATGTAACATATCCTGAATTGATTGAGATTCAAAACCACTGTGAGATTCTTCGGTGAAGTTTCAAGCAACCGTGAAACTAATACATGTACCAAAAATTTTTTTAAAAAGTTTTTTAGAAGCACTTTTTATAGCATAGTTTGATGAAGGTCCAAGGAAATTAGGACTCTGAAAGTGAATATGTGAACTTCTAAATTTTGTTTAGGTGGTGGCATCTGGAGTAGATGAACATACCCTCAAGCGTGAAGGCGTTTGTGTTGCATCATTACCAACTACCATGCTGAGGATCTTTAAAAATAAATAAAATCCGTTTATATATTTTATATTTGAATGCTTAAGTCTCTAAAACATAATTTTCTTGATTAGCAATGCATTTCATTCAAGCAAGCAAAGAAATGATAGTCCATTTAGACAATGGACAAGTGCCTTTAACATGCACAGGATCATGAGCAACACCTGCTTTTGCCCAGGGACAAGATTACAAGAGACTACATACCCATGCAACACCCCTTTAATTTCATTTAATAATTTTCGTGGGTATCATAATTATTTTTTGTCTCCCATTCTTATTTGCTGAAAGAGCTAACCATATATGCATAGTTCTCTTCTATTACAATCCTGCACTGGAAATGTTATGCTTGAAGTATTTGATGTGTCTATTGCTTTGCACCTGGTGAAAATAATATACCTAATGTCCATGAATCATGTGGAACATTTTCATGCTATTAATATTGGTGGCATAATAACTTGGTTTTGTAAGGTGTCTTTATATGTCTTTGCCTTATTTTATTTTATTTTTCAATTTCAGTACAGCCACCTTGATTTTAAGTGTCTACAGTATGACAGTAACCATTCTTGGTAAATGGGTGGTTGATTTAAGCATTTATAGCATTCTCTCTTTTGTGGGCTAATATATTGGCAGAGGATGATCTTGTTGAGTAGCCCCCAAGAGAACACCAAGGCCTTCATATCAAACCGATCCAATGAATGGAGATTTATTTGGTTTGTTAGATTCTAAGCTTCGTCTAGTGGGAGGTTAGGGTTTTAGAGGGAGAGAGATCAGGGAGATGGGTGCTGGATTAAAAAGGGAATTTTACATATGGTAACTGTTGCAATCTTCAATGGGCCGAGCTGGATTCAGGCTGGACTCCATGCTATGTATGCTGTCCAATACCAGCCCAATTGTGAAATGGACTTAAGTTTTAAACCCGAGAACAACCCTCAGGCCTAATATTCCAGACCAAGAGGCCTGAAAACCCAACAGGGCAGCCCGGCCCATTGACAGCCTCAGCTAAGGGGTTGTGCATGCAAGAGCACATGCATGCGTGTGTGTGTCGAGCTCTTTGTGCCCCACCGTGATATGTGTCAAACATCCATAACGTGTATTTAGTGGGTCCCCTCTAGGTTTTGGGATACCTAAAAAATCAGTTGTATCTGGAGCTCAAGTAGCCGGTACCATGTGAAATCATGACTAAAACATCTAAAAGCACTTGATGGGGCAAACCTGAGTTTTAGAATGGCCTTTAATTTGGTGTGACCACTCATCCAAGTAGGACATATGCAATGAATGGGTAAGATATGTGAACCACATCTCAATGGACCCTATAAACAATCAAGAAGATTTCAATGGGTGGGCATCCACTCTTAACTTCTGTTTGTAGTGTGGCCCAACTAAGTCATGGATTAGCTTGATTTTTCAGCCCATGGCTCACCATTAAAGGGTGCATGTGATTGATGGAGGTGGATGTCTGACACATCACAGTGGGCCCACATAGCTCAACCTCATGGTAAGCTCCTACCAAGTCAAGGTCATAGTACCTGTATGAATGCATGCATGCGCTTTCATTTCTCATGAATATTTGAATATCACAAAAACAGAAATCCATAAAGTTTTAGCTGCACCAAATGTCAGCTCTCATTTAGTTTTGTTGATTGTCTTGGTGGCATTGCAGTGTGTAAGGCGCACATTTGAAGAGAAAGATGTAATGCAAGCATACAACTGACTGAAATACTTTGCAATGATTGTTGCAGTCATCGCGAGGACTGCTTATGAAATCCTAAGGGAGAGTGAATTGGAGGTTAATGGCTGGTATCAAAGAAATGATGCTCATAACAGAGCTCCAAAATGTTCAATAAGAAATGATTAGGCAAGTGGGCAGCTAAAGAGTTTGATAGCTTAATGGGAACTGTTCTAAGGATAGGGTCATTCACATGACAATTATTTGTGATGATTTAAAGAACAAACTTACGTGAACTACAAAACAGTTTTATGTGTTGACAACAAGGACAGGTTAGAAATCCTTTCTTAAAAAGCTAGGAAGTTCATATGAACTTAGAATCTTAGTTTTTATGTAAGAATTTTTGGTTTTTTTTTTGTTTTCAGTTGAAGTCATCAGCCTGATCTTTTTAATTGGTTTGATTATCAGAATCCCCTCAAATGGAGTTCAAAATAGCAACATATTAAGGTATGTCCCCTTCTTAGTTTTTGTCATGTCATAGTTTAAGTACATGAACTGTAATTTTTAATGAATTCCTGCCTGTTGAGTTTTTTCTTTGACTGAGTGAAGAAGAAGAGTGGATTTCATTTTCTGCTCTTCTTTATACTTGGAAGTTGGGTTTAATATTGCTCAAGTCATTAGGGTATAACCCATGTATGGAGGATTACATGTTTCCATGCTCGGGACGCCAACCAAAAACAAAGTTCTCAACCTGTGACTGGTCACAATGTGAGCTTTTGTGTTATTTGAATGGCAAAGAACCATCAATTCCATAAAACAATTGTTAACATTTTTTATAGCTCTCATTGTTCTTGTTGTTATTGGGGCATGTTGATGAATAGTTTTCATTGTTTTTTTCATTTTTGATGGTTAAATTCTTCATCACATACCTTTAATATCATAATGTCAAGTCAGGAAAATGACTAGAAATTCTTTACTTTTTTTTCTTTGCTAAAATTTTAACCGACATGTTTTTAATTGTTCTGTTTCAAATTGTTGCAGGGGAAAGGAAGTGCGTTCTGTGCTGGTGGTGATGTTCTAAATATGGCCTATTTCGTAATCACCAGTAGATGTCTCTTTTCTAGCCTGTTACGAATCCTTTAATGGCAAGATATAATAAATTGCAATAGATTTTTTTTTTTTTTGGTGATATTAAGTCAATGTACTGAATGTTTTATGAAACTCAGTTTTGGATCTTTGTTTGATGATTTTTATTCAATTGCTATGGAATACTTCCATTTTTTGGAGAATTGAGCATTGTTAATGACACTTGTAATGCTTGGTTTTTTAATTAATCAAATCGTGGGAGCTAATGATCTAGATGTTTGTCAGGCAGGTACACAGTGAAAGAAACACGGCTGTATTTTGTTCTCTCTCTCTCTCTCTCTCTCTCTCTCTCTGACAGTCTTCTGATCCATTTTGGCTATTGGACTGGAATCTTAGATTTGGTTAGTCATGTACAAGTTGTTTATATGTTGGATCAAATTCGTGCCTTAGAGAATGAGATGCTTTTGAGAATATGTAATCAACATTTTTTAGGTTTGAAATATTATAAAAATACAGGTTGAAATTGAATTTAAAAAATAAAATTACTGGCCTAAAAACCATGCTCGCCTTTCAAATCTTCGTAAGACCTTTTCTGGCGCTTGCATCTATTTTTATCGACGTTTTTCCGTCACATAAACCATGCTTTGAATTATTTTTACTGGTGCTTTGATAGACTGTTGCTGGTGCTTTTTTTAGTTTTGTTGGCACTTCACAAGTTATTATAGGTGGCCAGCATAATACACTTGCAAAAATCAGAATGAGTGCCGGCAACAAACTGTTAAATTACGGCGGTCAAAAACGCCGGTAAAAGATGATTAGCGCCGACAAATTATTTGTGGATGCACCCCTTTGCTGGCACTTACGGAGCGTCGGCAAAGGCTTTGTTGGCACTTTTTTTGGACTTTGCCAGCACTTTTGCCCGCCGACAAAGACCTTTTTTTATTGTAGTGCATACATAGTTTTGCCAAATTAATTGATATATGTGGTTCCCTCCTTATAGTTTTGGTTGTTTCTCATGGATTTGCACGGGATTTTGACTGTTGTGAGAACATCTCAAGAACTGCAATCCAAATTTCATGGGCTGGTTTAAGCTAATAAGAAGATATGCACTGTAATTTTTGGAGAAATAGTAGATAACAAGGAAGCAGAGGTCATGTAATGATTTTCTAACCATTTGGAAAATTCGGGATTGGAGATTTCCGTTTATCTTCAATTTGAAGATGCTTAATATCACATGTAGTGCGATGGATGCTATGTCCACATTGCCCATCACTCCCTGCCTCTAACGGCCTTGTTGGTATGGCCTTTCCAAATAAGAACTTGTCAATTTAGTTTTCATTAGTTAATGAAGAGACTTAAAGACATATTGGAAAAGAAGGGATGCAATGAGGCAGAAGAAAAGCTCATGAAGAGAAGGAATTATAGAAGTGAATGGGATGATTTTGAAAAAGTTTTGGTGATCGAGGTGGTCTTTGGATATGATTTAAAAACAGGGAATGGAGTTGTAGATGATTTCCAGAGTGGGGTGAAGTTGGGGATTAATTTGGAGAATGCTAGGAAAGGAAAAGGAACGTAAAGAAAAAGGTGAGAAGATTTATTTTTATTTTTTTAAAATGATTCTTTAAAGAGGATTTTAGGTATTGAAAAAATAGATGATCTTAAAATTCTAAATGTGAACTTTTTTTTAAAAAAAAAAAAAAAAGGAGTTAAAAATTTAAAAAATAGAATATCTAAGAAAGTTGGAAAAATAGAAGAATATGGAAATTGTTGATTATTCTTTTATTCTTTCATAGTGAAACTTAGGGATGAAAAGAAGAAAGGATATTCTTTGAGTGTGATGTGGCTTGCAAGATGATTGCCATATGTCAAAGAAGTGATAAAGTTATATATATATATATATATATATATATATATATATATATATATATATATATATATATATATATATATTCTTAGTAAAATCAATCCTTGTTCATAAATAGGTTTCTCAAGTATGAAATGAGCTACTTCAAGTACGTTCAATGCTCCGGCCCAAAATACAATTAATCTGGCATGGGCTATGTGAGCTCCGAGTAGTATACCAAACAAATTGATTAGTCGGGCATTCCTAACCCACCAAGCGAACCCGGTGGTTTGTTAGTTACGACTAGCTAAGGTTAATTGATTTCAATATGAGAAACAATGCAATTAAACTGATTTGATTTATTAGAATATAACAAGTACAGAAAAATAGGAAGTTATTTGTAATGGATCGAACTCAAACCCCTTAGAAGAGAAACTCCAATTCCTAAAGGGCTGTTCAGATGCAAGCCAAGTTGTGTTCAGGTAAACTCTCTAAGTCATGTTACCATTTGAATAGGCTATCTACGTAATGCTAACTCGATTAGCTATTTTGTTCAGTGTTTGTGTAAGACCCATATCCTAGACCATACCGTTCTGTTGGCTTCTGCGGTCCTTCCGATCGAATTCCGGCAATCCTCGACTCGTATCCGACGTTTACGCACGATCCTAAGCAGAATCCTTCATACCGAAGTTAGCTCGAACTAAAACCTGTATCATAGCGACCGCTCTGTCGCTGCGGTTCTAACACCGCGATTCGCGCACCGATCCGATATCCAGGGTAGAAGATGTCGGCCTGCGTTTATTCCAAAGAAACGCCACGCGTTGCAAATATCGAGAGAATCTCTATAACATGTCCCATCAATTAATCAATCAATCAATGTCAAGTACAAGTCAAGTACAACCATACCTCAAGTACAACAACTCATTCCTCTTTTCCACAAGTCAACTCTCTCTCTCCCCTCACCATCCCTCTTTTACTCCATTTTCAACTAAAGTCATACCTCCCATCACCTCTCCTTACACCCACCATTCCACCTATCCCTTTTATCCATTAATTCTCCATTTCTCTCAAAACTCTCTCCCAAACAACAAAACTCCACACGTCCAAGCTTCTCCCTCCCAAATGTCAAGTGTGACCCACTTTCCCTACTCTCTCATCTCTCATCTCAACCGTTGATCCATCATCCACCACCATTTAAAATCAAGCAAAGGAGCTAAGGAGGCTAAGGGAGCAAGGTGAAGGCCAAGAGGTGAGTAATCCACCATTGAAATCTTATCTTTAGGGCCCACTTGTTGGTGGGACCCATTTTGATGTATGAGATTTAACCGAGAGGGGCCCATAGTGATGGGGTCCCTTTATCTTACCGTCTCTCTCTCTCTCTCTCTCTCTCTCTCTCTCTCTCTCTCTTTGAATGGTTATGATGATGAAGGGATGAGTGAGGCCCACCATGAATCATGTATTTCATGTGGGACCCATTGGATGAACGTATTAGATCTACGCCATCCAGCCCATTAGCAGGCCTGGATGGAAGGAAAACACAAACATCAGGTGGGCCATGATTATGTAAGACCCACCTCGGTTAGAATGGTGGGCCATGTCCATGTGGGACCCACCACATTAATGCATGTGTGTACCCATACCGTTCGGCGTCCCTGGACGCTGGACGTGAGGGAAGGCTATCATGGAGCGCGTGTACTGACATGGTGGTGTACTAACAAGCTAAAAAAAAATAATAATAAAAAGGAAAAGTGCTTTGGGGTGGGCCGCTCATGCAGGCCCCACCTTGATGTATGTAGATGATCCACACTGTCCATTTCATTCTCCAACCCACTTTAGTTGTTGACTCGAAAAATGAAGTTGATCCCATCTTTTGGCGGGCCATACCATAGGAAATACTAGTGTTTACAATTGAAACCTACCTTGATCTTCTTACTTGCCCAAAATAGGCCACATATTGGACTCATTTGAACGGTCTTGAGCCATGGAGTCCAATGGATGGAGCAGATTCTTCTTATGTGGGACCCACCTACCAAAAACCACAGAAAAATATTTTTTTTACAAAAAAAAAAAAGAAGAAATAAGGCAGCAGCACTTGCTGTTGCCACTGTTAGTGGGCGGGTGGATGGACGGGCTAGGCCTCACGGCCCCATCTGTGGGCTCCACCATGATGCATTTCGAACATCAACGTTGTGCATTGGGTGGGCCCTTAGGAAAGTGGCCCCCTGCCAAAAATCAGCCGTATACGGAACTCAGGTGGGCCATACCATCTAAAATCATGTGAAGACATGCCTAAAACATATAAAATCACTTGGTGGAGCCTACCTGAAATTTGGATGCGGCTGAAACTTGGTCTGAACCCTCAGCCAGGTGGGACACACATAATGGGTGGACTAGATTTGTGGACCACATCACGGTGGGCACCTTGTCTATGTAACCCAATCAACAGGTTGGGAGAAAAATAAATATTACGGTGATCCCCCCCTCCCCCCTGACCGTGTGACCTTATAAATAGGTTGGGTGACAAATAAACATTATAGCGGGCGGCCCCGTGGTCCATGTGACCTCATGAATAGGTTGGTTGGCAATAAACATCATCGTGGCCCCCTGGTCCAAGTGACCTTATGAACAGTTTGGATGGCGCATAAACATTATGGTGGGCCCAAGGTTGGATAGAAAATAAACATTTTAGTAGGCCCTAGGTCCTTGTGATCTCATCAACAGGTTAGGTGGAAATTAAACCTTATGGTGGGCCCCACTTATGTTTGTGTTATGTCCACACCTTACATCAGTGTGGACCTCCACCATGAAGTATGTGAATTATCTATGCCTTCCATCCCTTTGGGACATACCATGATGCATGAGTTTCATCCAAACCGTCCAACCATTTTGGAGATTATTTTAAGGCCATGTGTTGAGGCCCATCTTGGTGTATTTGTGGGCCGTCCATTGAGGCCCACTTTGATTTGTATAAGGCCATTTGTTGAGGCCCATCTTAATGTATTTGTGGCCGCCCACTAGGGCCCACTTTAATATATATGAAAACCCATGTTATGAGGCCCATTATGATGTATTCAAGGCCCATGGGTCGAGGCCCAATAAGGCATACATAAGGCCCATTGTAATGTGATTCCACCATGGTATATGCATTGATCTTTATAGCGGGCTATATCTTGGGAGAAATGTTGGTTTAATGTCCACATTGTAAGGATAATGTTGGTTAAATGTCCGCATTGTCAATCTCCCTAAGGCCCAATGATAGGCCCATATTTATAGTGAATAAACCGTCTAGGCCCATATCCGTTATGCGCAAAGCCCGTTATCCTATGTTATAGTTAGTATAGATCCATGATTCATGATCATACGCATCATATGTATGTCTGATATGACGAGTGATTGATCATAGCATATGCCTTCGGGCGGATTATTTATGGGCTCCCTGATAGGTGGAGTTGCCTTACATGAGCGCGCGGCACATGCAGGATTGTTGCATGTTTGGTAGGGTGATTCATGCATTTGTATTTGTATGATCATGATTATTACATGCCCTAGCGACATCGGGGTCATAGCCTCCACAGACCCATCGTGGGTGGCTGAATTGGATACCAAAAATGTTTGATTCTAGCATACAGGCGCCATAGATGTCCCTGGTTAAAATTCTCTAAACCCGATGGTACTAGAGGATGACTCCAACGTCGAGACCGAGTGGATACACGAGCGTGTGAGGGTTGTATACCAGTAGGCCACGTCTCCCACTGTATCATGGTCAGTTGGAAAGGGGTATGACCTTACCCGCCTGAGTGAGAGGGCAATTTCTAGGTTGAGTTTGACCAGCTTGAGGAATAGGTCCGCTATCGACAAGCCGGGCCCGATATTGGCAGGTGGATAGTGAGGTCTCTTCCACTCTTCCAGTTGTGCGTTTGGATAGGGGCGACAAGCTGGCGTAGAGTATACTAGACCCCGACGATTATTCAGACTGAGAACCGTACTGATTTAATGCTCTAGTGAGGAGCTGCATTGATATGTGAATGTGGATTGGCATGCTTGACTTGCATTATGCATCGCATGGACTTGATATGACCGATAGTATTTATATTCTGCATCGCATAGCCTTGGTACGACTAATTGCATTCATATACTTATCAGCATGATTTCGCATTACCCTGATCTTACATTCTGAGCACGCTTATTGTGCACACACTTACACCACTCTAAGCTTTCTATAAGCTTATGCACGATTGATGCGTGCAGGTGACGCTAGGACGCATTCATAGTACGATAGCAGCAGGAGCGTACGGTTGAACTTTTGGAGTTTTGTTATTAGCAGTATCTTGTATTTCCCTTGATACGTATTGTACTCAAAGTTTTTAATCATAGTGGATTTTGTGATGGTGTTCTGGTGGTTATTGTTCGTGGGTTATGTGTATAGTTATGCTCACTACGAATTAAATTGATGATTAGAAATCCCCCTTGTAGCATCCCAGGATTGGAACCTGATGTATGGGTACCGGGAGCCAAGAATGAGGTACTACGAAGGCTGTCGGCGCCGGATTCGGCGATCGAAAATTTTGTAAGCCCGATTTCCGAGTTTGGGACGTGATAGTTTGTTAAGTACCCTAAAATACAATGGATTTGCACATTGATACTTTGGCACATGTAATTGAGATTAATGGTGGCATACATGCATATGTCAAGTGCTTGAATGTGGATGGTAGCACAAGAATCTATCCTTGCTTTTTTCTTTAATTTTTTTCTTGATACAAATTCTCATCAATGACTTCATGTTGTAGTAGTATACTTGTAAGGCTCATAACCTAGTTTGTACCATTCTATAGGCTTCCGCGATCCTCCCGGTCGAATTCTAATGACCTGCGACACGTAGATAGTATTTGCGTCCGATCCTAAGTCGCATCCCGTATATCTGAGTTGACTCGACCTGAGACTTGTACCCTAGCGACTGCGCCGTCGGTGCAGTTCCAACGCCGCGACTTGTGCACTAATGCGATACCCAAGCCAGGAATTGTTGGCCCGCATTTATTTTAATGAAAAAGCCACGTGTTGCGAATTACGAGAGAATCTCTACCACCTTTGACATCAATCAATTAATCAGAAGTCAAGTACACAACTCATCCCTCTCTTACACAAGCCTTACCCAAAGCCAACTCTCTCTCTCTCTCTCTCTCTCTCTCTCTCTCTCTCTCTCCACTCATCATTCTCTCATCCAAAATTCAACCAAGCTCATACCCTCCATGTCATTATTCTTATAACATTCATTCCTTCCATCCTTTTCATCCCATCACCTTTTCTCTCAGTCGCATTCTATTCTCTACCATCCCAAGCTTCCATAATAGAAAAGCTCTAAGGAGAGAAAAGATTAAGGCTCATTTCCTACCCCCCCCATCTCTCATCTCCATTCTTCAATCCTCATCTTCCACCATCAAAGAGAGAGCTTAAGAGCTTAGTATTCTAAAGATCCAAGAAGGAGCGAAATCGGTGGGTGTTTATAAGATTAGATTGCGATTTTTGTGATGAACCAAGTGGGGCCTACCGATTGATGGTATGGATCCTATTTGGGACCCATTTTGATGTATGTACTGAAGCATGTATTTGAGGGGCCCATAGTGGCGGGACCCCTCCATCTCACCGTTTTCTCTCTCTTTTTACTTGGTTTGATGGGCAAATCGAAAACCTTGGTGGACCACCTCGTGGACCCACCTTGATATGTGCGTTGTATGTTCTTGTTGTCCAACAGTGGACCGCCCACTGTCTAGCAGCAGTGGCCCACCTTGCTGACTAGCCTGGACGAGGGAGAACACAAATGTCAGCTTGATTCAGCAATGGTGGGCCACCACGTAGACCCACCATGATAGATGTGTTTTATCTATGCCACCATCCAACAGGCCTTGGACATGGGACCCATCTACACGTGTGGCAAATGTGTGGACGGTGGGTCCCCTTGAAGTATGTGTTGTATATCCTCACCATCCATTTATTGGGACGGTGGGATTCCACCATGATGTATAGATTTTAATCCACTCCATCCGTCGACGTGGGACCCACATTGAATGTATATATTGTATATCCAGACCGTCCATCTGCTGCCAGCAGCAGATAGCTGTTGTCTGGTGTCAGCAAGTTCAGTGGATCATGAGGTATATGTTATATTCAAATTGTCCATCCATTTAGTAGGTGGGGCCCACCATGATGTAGCGTTGTAACCACACCATCCAGCCTACTAGACGGTGGGCCCACTACAAGAAAAGACACTTTTACCTACGAAACTTTTCGTAGACAAAAGTCTTTTTTTTATAGGTAAAGACTTTTGCCGACGAAAATTTTCGTAGGCAATGTTGTTGTTAAAAGACCAAGGGGAAAAACTTTTACCAATGAAAAAAAATTTCGTTGGCAAAGATAAGACTTTTACCCATGAATTTTTGTCGTAGGTAAAAGCTTTTATCAATGAAAAATATTTTTGTCGTTGGCAAAGATAAGACTTTTACCGATGAATTTATTTGCATCATGACAATAGGTAAACAATTTTACAAAACTTTTACGTACAAATTTTCTTTGTTGGTAAAAATTATTACAAAACTTTTACCTACGAATAACTTCGTAGCTAAAAACATTTACAAAACTTTTTTACCTACGAAACATTTCGTAGTAAAAATATTTACAAAACTTTTACCTACTAACATTTTCGTAGGTAAAAATATTTACAAAATATATACCCACGAATTTTGTCGTGGATAAAAATATTTACAAAACTTTTACCTTGAGTTAAAAACTTATACCTACGAATATTTTCGTAGCTAAAAATATTTTCTTATACATTTACCTAGGTTTTTCGTAGGTAAAACTCTCTCTTGTTTCTTTCCATTCCTGCACCACAAAATTCCTGATTTACACCTGTCAGAATATATTTAATCATATTTTTCCTGACATACACATGTTATATAATAATTTCATTATATTCACATTCACATCCATCCAAACCCAAACTATGTAGATCCATCCAAACATAAACTAAAAGAAAAAGAAAAGCAGAGAGATTAAAAAAGTGACGATGCATTGGTAAGTTAAGAGATCATAAGAAGAATACGTACAAGGAGATTCATAGCATGAACAGCTTGATGGAATAGAAGAAAATGTCGTCCGTTAATCATTTTGTTAAAAACAAGAAAGATTACATTGAAGCTATAAAAAATATCTTTGGTTTTTTTTTTTTTTTTTTTTTTTGAAGGATAACTAAATCCTCAGGTAGAAGTTTACATAATTATTGTTAATTAAAATGAGATCAAATCATTTTTAAGTGTCTACTAAATAAGGCTTAAGAATGTTCAGGATTTTGTGATTCTCGGGTAGAAGTTTACCTCGTTGTGGTCTCTTCTTGCTCCATTTACAGTAGTATAAGCTTGAACCCAAGATGGCCACCCCTATAAATGTTGTCACGCTGGCAAGGATCGCAGTTTTCATTGCTTTCCTATTGTCCCCTGTTTCAACAGTGAATTCTTTGCATTTCAATAGCAATTCTACAAGCAGCCAGCTCTGCATATCAACATACACTTCCAAGTTTTCATAGGAAACCCTTTATTAGACAAAATCTAATCATTCACTTCTTTGAATTTTTTTTTTATAAATAGGTACCTGCACCATAGAATTCCTTTCAATTCTTTCCCAGTATCCAAACAAATTTTCTGGATTCAACAGAATCACATTTCCCATGCCCAAATGTGACAAAATAGAATCTTTCTCCAAGGATTTGGCTTCCTACAAGGCCTGTTGAAGAAAAAAGGTTTGCATTCATACAAAAATGCCACTGAATAGTATATACAATATCAAATTTCAAGATTTATATTTTCAGTAAGCAAGTGATATTGAGATGAAATCTTTACCTGAGAATGCATATAACTTATTCCTTGAGTAAAAGAACCCTGATGAGCAATCTAGCAAATTCATTTACCATAGAAACAATCAGAAGACATTATGATAAGCTCATGCAAATAACACTCAAATCTATTATAACCATGTGATGTGAACATGATAATAAATAAATAATAATAAATCATAAGGGTTTATTCAATTCCACCTGGTTGCTAGGGCCAAGCTGCACTGCGACCACATCCTTTTTGCCAGATCCATCGCCAGCCTTGGCAGGTCCTGTCACCCTCTCAAAAGTTCCACTTAAAGAATTATATATATATATCCTAACCTAAAACATATACCCAAACCGGTGGATAACCAAAAATGAAGATGTAAATTTTGGTTACCTTCAGCTGCAATAGCAAATCCATTCCCAAAAATCAATACAAAAGAAAATAAAAGAGTGTCAGTTTAAACTCCTAAAACCTCAAAATGCATGTAACTTTTACCAATTCAAAAAATGAAGACCAATATTACTGCTCTTCTCCATTAAAAAATAATGGCGGACTTCTTCCCGTTGCACACAGGACCATTGGTTATATATTACTTGCAATCGATCATCAATATAGGACAATCAACAAAAAGAAAAAAAATAAAATAAAATAGAGACTAAATGTAAAAGAGTCATTGATCAAAGGGTTGTGATATTGCTATATACAGGAAAAACTTTAGTCATGGATGAAAGGTTCACATTCTTATATTAATGACATGGATAACATTAAAAATGTCACAAGGAATTACGAAAGTTTTGCAACAAATCAATATAAAGAGCATTGCATCTATGACCCAGATTACATTCCCACATATAAATGGAGCTTACGTGCTTAGCTCATTTCCCAAATACAAAGAGCATTGCATCTATGACATTGCTTTTACCACTTCCATTCGGACCCACTACCGCTGAAAAACTCTACAGATAACAGAAAATTCAAATGAGACAATAAACACCTGAGTCAAGATGGAGTGCACCAAGCAAAATTGTGTGAAATTCTCACTCAAGTAACCAGAAAGGGACCAGATCCAGTGCCATTGGAGGCATGGGAGGTACCATGTCCCATGTCATTGCTGCACATGTGACATGCATGCACTAGATCCATAAGCTAATGATAATTTGATTGGCTTATGCATCTGAACAGTGAACTATTTGGCACAAGGACAAAAAAAAAAAAAGAGTAATTAAAGGAAAGAGAGATATAAGACTTACAAGCACATGCATGGACTATAGATTCAACATAATTTGACTTCCTCAAAAAAAACCTTCCAGGAGTCTCAACATAACACATATTTGGCTTGCTGTGAATGGAACAAATATTAGTTTGCAACAAATTCCAGATGTGGTTTAACACAAATAAGCCTCTGATCTTGAAACAAATTATCGACTGATGAAGAAATCATTCTAGCATTGACCTCAGTGAAAGGACGGTGAGGATTTGGATTGTAGCATGAAAGAACAACCACAACTGCTTCCCTGTATGCCAACCTCAGCTTTAACTCCTCCGGAATTTCAGTACTATCTTCTTGACCGGTTTCAAACGTACCCTTTTTTGCTGCAAGGGGGTAGATTGAGAACATGTGTACACAGTTGAATTAGTGAAACACTATAAGTATCCATGTAAGTGGGAAAAAAACAAAACAAAACACCTACCCTCTTCAAGGCTTCCAACAGTTCTTCTCATCCAATGTAGTCTAAATCCTTTCTAGCAGTTAAAATTCCAGGTTCATTCCTACCAATCAGTTGTAAGATGGTTTTAAAAAAATCTCCTTATGGGAAAATAGAAACAATTCATTAGGAAGTAACTAAAATATATTTTGCAGCTTTGCGCCAGTGAAATCTACAGTAAGATCTACAGTTTCTAGTAGGAGGATCTCCATTTCCTCCTCTGACCGGAAATAATACAAAGCAGATGGACCATAGGAGAAGGTAGCTTTTATGATAAGGTCCAATAACTAAGGGACCAAAAATGAGAACTGACGAACCAGCATCATTTGAACTAGGTTCCTCTACTAGAACATGTTATGACCAATCTAGAGAAAAGCCCACATGTTATAAATAAGCAGACGTAAAATGACAAAGAAGTATGAAGGCTTATCAACATCTGTCACTGCCACAAGTTTTGAGCATGCCAAACTACATGGTTCAGCGGTTTAAATTGTTGATGTGATGCACTCAAAAAAAAAAGAAGCTAAGATTGCCAGATCCTAGTCATTGATATTTAGCCAGTTTTCTATTGAGTTTGAACTATCACTATTTTTTCTTTCTTAAATGTGTACTTCTTGGCTGGGTATTGAAGGGTTGGAATATTTCAATCTTGAGGAACTTTGGTGTGTGGGTCATCAATAGTGAAACCTATCATATTAGTGGTTTGGATAACTGAACCATGAGCCACACTAGCACAAACTCAAGGCATGAGGATCATATAAGAACTGAGGGTCAAAGCAGGCTAGACTACTACTTCCCTATTTTCCACCATCTCTATTACCATGGTGATTCATCCAGCCCACATGGGGGATGCAAGAGCACAAAATCTGAGCTCGTTGGCCATCATACCTACAGTAAGGATAAAAGAAAATCAATCTGACTGTTTATGCTTTGGAAAAAGATGGAACTATCTAATCAAATAACAAGAGAAAAAGCTGTCTTTCAAAAGACAATAAATAAATAATCAAATGATAAGAGAAAAATATCAGAACTAGCGAAAACCTTCTCATATATTTTCTAAAATTTGCAAAATTCAGAAAAGTTAATCAGGTCATGGCTTCTGTTTGTGAGCTCCTAAGTCAACTGACTGTCATGTTAAAATGTATAGTTGCATTCCTTCCATTTGCACCAGTTGCCATCAGCTAACGACTTTGTGCAATTAGTTAAGTATATCTTGTATTTTTTACTTATTGAAGTACCAAATTCATGGAAAAATAATCAACAAACGTAAATATCAAAAAAGAAACAAATAAAATCATCTCAAAAACCTAGTTTTGCCTCTTGAAAATTGATACATATCACTCGCTCTCAAATTACATTTATTTGCTAAATCCATCCATATATATATATATATATATGGATATATGGATAGATGTGTGTATGTGTGCCTAAATGAGAAGAAGCAAGAGCATGTCCACAAGCTATAAATCACCCTCGCCTTGTATGCAAACACATGATTTTTTTTTTTCAATGGTGTAAGCAAACGCATGATTAGAACATTTAAAGCTACAAAATTTGAGAAACCGTAAATGAGAAGCGCAAATGCCTAGATCTATCCCATAAACAATTCGTAACTTAGTGAATGATTTTTAGGATATCCCATAATTTAAAGGGGGCCCATCAAATGCACGGTTTTGATGGTTGACACACATCGCAGTGGGGCCCACACAGCTCGACCTCGTGGGAAGTTCCCATGAGCTCACCCTTACATTCTTTTCAGTCTCTCCAACATATTTACTTAGGACTTAAGGCCCATTAAACAAAAGGCTAACGGTTTGTTGAAAAAGGCCCATAGGATATTTTTCATTTTTAACTGTCCAAAAATATTCATACCCCTCCGGCGCTGGTAGCCTTTTCTGGAACAATCAGAACTTTAGCCTTCCTCAGAACATCAATTGCTTGCGGCATACAGGGCATATTTGAACCTGGCACCCAGACAAGTATGTATTATTGGTAGAAAAGACAATTAAAAAAAACACACACACCGTGAGGCATTGATGGGTTTTAATGGAAAAGTCATGTACGTTTATAGATATCTGTTTTCAATCTCATTTGGAGTTTTGATGAGTTTTAGAATTTTATGATATTTAATAAAATCTGGTGCAACCAAACACACCATAAGGCATTGAAAGGGGCACTCAGAAAATGATGTTTTGAATACTATTTTCATTCAGTAGAAAAAAGGACCAAACAGGATACTCTTATATCTCCACCGTGTATAATTTCTGACAGGAAAAATTAGCTACAATTAGTCATTGAACACCACTAAATCATGCAACACAAAAGGAGATGAAAAGGGTTTTAAGTAATGATTTTAGTCCAAAATAAATGATACATAAAAAAGCCTACGATACATCTAAATAGGTGCAATTTTTTGTTCATGATACATCTAAACTGGGAACGATAATTTCAACAGTTTAATTTGACTTCTAAATGCAACTTCTAAATGCAACTTTTAAGTAATTTCTAAGAGACTGTGTATCATCCATCACACACTAGCAGAGTATCAAAGTCTCTCTTTTTACCCAAACACCCTTTCCAAGAGCCTGTATTCCCACTATAATCCACAAATGTTGACAAAAGTAAGAAAAAGAGAAAAAGAAAAAGAAAAAAAATTCCCACCTTGCATTCCCATTTATCTGATTTCATGGCAGAGAGATTCTGCTGCTAGATTCTGACTGTCTTATCCTAGCAACTCCCGTCGTCGAATTCCACGCCAGCCCCCAAACCCTATCAGTGTGGCCTTCCAACTTCCGTATCTCCTTCGGTTCCATCCCTCGATTGAGGAACTCCATGAACGGCTCTTCTCTCAAGGATGGAATCGGATCGATTCCTCGCTTTTTCAATCCATCTTCCATTTTCTTCTTAACAAGAAAATCCATATTTACAAATATTCTCATTTTTCTATTTTTCAAAAGAATGAGTTCGGACTCCGAAAGCATCGGCTCCAGCACTCGTACTTTCAGCCCAAACCCTAACCAAGGACTCCAAAATTACCAACGATTGCTTTATATCGAGAGGCAAAGAGCACTAAGTACAATATAGCTAACAAAGGAGTTTTTTCCTAGAAACATTGTGATTTTAATGGAAATCCATGTCTATGCACAATTCTCATGCATTGGCATGGATTTGTGGCGAGGAAAAAATAATATTTAAGTGAACATGGGGGAAATTAGAGAAATCCTATTTTTTTTCATTTTTATATTGGAAAATACGTGTTCTTCACTATTAATTAATGTAGAAATTTTATATATTGATGAGTGTTGGCCAATCTATTGATTGGATACAAATTTTATATATTTATTTTATAATAATTTTTTCAACAACACATGGTTAGGTCCCTATGAAATGGAAACTTGTGTGTAGTTGGTTTTTTTTTTTTTTGGCAATATTTTGCTTCCAGCATATGTAAACATGTGGCTTGGTTATGTAATTTCATAATCTGCACTTTCTATAAATAAATCATTTTAAAAAAAAAAAAAAGAATAAAACAAAACAAAAACAAAAAAAAAAAAGACTCTGGGAACTACTAGTAAAGATATCATGCATAGGGGGCCTTTCAAAAAAAAATATCATGCATAGGGGCCTTTTAAAAAGTATATATCATGCATAAGGACTGATATAGCTATATACAAAACCATGATGTTGTGTATACAAGTGATACAATTTTCAAAGCATAAACCATATTTATGTAAATCTGTCAGATGGCACCCACTTTGGGTCTTATCTTGTACACACATGTGGCTTGGAATGTGACTGCATCACTTATGGGCTAACCAATTGGTATGAGGCTCCACATGCATTGAAGAACCTGATTTCTAAATAAAGTTTTGTTTTCTTGAGCATTCTCACTATAAGATGGTTTATCATGATTTTTTCAACATGCTGACACAAATTCATGAAGAGATTGCAGTTTGAAGTTTGAGGCAATACCTCAAAATTACCAGATCATGGAGTTAACCATGAAGGTGAGGTAATGGTTAATGGTGTTGCTCAATCATACATGTGTACATTTTCTAAGTATTATATACATCATGAATCTCAACAGAAACCAATTTTCAATCATGTTACTAGAAAGAGCATAACACACGCGTTCCGATTCCTACACATGAGATCGTGTACCAATATCTTCCACTGTCAATTGGCTGTGGACTGCAATCATATGCACGTCCAAATTTCAAATCCCATCAACTTTTCAAAAATAAGGTGGAATTTTCATAGGACTTCTCATCCACAATCAACATGAGCTGGGAAGATGTCTACTAAAAAATCATCTTTAGCAATGGAAACATGCAATCTCTTCTCTATATAAAATGATGGTTGAAATTTTTCAATAGAAAGGACTGCTGTGAAATGAAATGATCAATTTTCAGACTGGTATGTAGGCAACATGGAGACATGAGAGAGCCAACACCAACATGGATCCCAACAAGTCCATTGTTTCAGAAATAAACAAGAAAAACATTGATTCTCAGGCAGAGTCTGATCATCGATAGGCATGCAGACATCCATTCTACACACAGCATATATTTCTTCGAACCATTAAATTTTTAGGCCCTATCGTAGATGGGGTACAGCCACAGAATCAGATTGGCCAGACAATGTAACTCTGATCAAGGGACATTTTTTCTGTAGAATTTCGCCTGTTGTCTTCTTTCTACAATACCCTTCCCATTTGATGGATTTAGAGAGTTTGGACTGACTGCTGTAGAATTTTGCCTGTTACCTTCTTTCTACAATACCCTTCCCATTTGATGGATATAGAGAGTTTGGACTGACACCTAATATTACAGCCATGAACACACCATCTATCAGCTATAGCAGGAACTTAGTTGAGTAATTCCAAGCCAAAAAATGCAGGAAAAAGGTCACTTGAAAAGCTTACAATGAACCAAAACTCGAATAAAGCTTTCGACAATCATCTCATGTAAGCATCAGTTGTGGTCCACTACTGAGTGGATCAGACTGATTTTCAAGATGAGGATTACTCATTTGCAGCATGTTGGTAGGAATGAGTGACCTACATGACAAGTCATGGTGCAGCAATCTATGGAAAGTGTCTAGAGTTGGGATTCTTTGAGTTACAAAGAGAGGATCTAGTCTTGAAAAAATGGTATTAGGAAAGTTGGGATTTAGAGAAGGTTTGAATTTTATACCATTTGGATCCTTGAAAAAATAGTTAATAGCTTGGTAAAAGACACAGAAACGCATAGAAATGTTGGGTTTTATAGAGTTGGTAACCTGAAAAGGCAAAAATAGCTATCTATGCAAAGACGTATGTAAAAAATTCTTATAATATTATCAGATAGAAAATCAAAAGCTCTTCATAATCTATAGTTAATGTTGTTCTCTCATTTAAATTGTCAGTTTTATATCAAAAGGGCCATTTTAGCATAGAGTTGTTGCTTACCATTAGTGGTGGCAGGCTGAAATAGAATATCATCCATAGACTCCGAGCCAGGATTTTAATGGTGGATATCCAATCACTATTGTTGTAATGTGGTGTGGACCACCTGAGATTTATATCCCTCTAATTTTTCGCATAAAACTCTAAAATGATCGTTGAAAATGGATGAACGGAATGGATGAAACACCCATGCCATGCGATCGGTTGCATATAGATGGAAACAAAAAGACTGTTAGCAGTGGCTCACATCCAATAGGAAAATGTTGTTTTCTTAGACAGAAACTAGGATAGTCCGATCAAGGGCCAAGACTATCAAACACATCTCCACATGTACAAGACTTGTTATGAAAGTACAATGACTGTGCCTCCAACGGCAGGAAAATTAGCATGCAAACCACTTTTTTTAACCTGTTGTAGCATCTGAAACCAGAGATTAAAAACTTCTGCTGCCACCCCAAGCTTTTGCAATATGCCAATTGTCATTGTTGCATTGTAGTAAAGAGCATTCGCAATCTGCAATAAGTTTGAAAGGCTTATAACTTAATGTGCCTTGTTCATCTACAATTTTGTAACAGTAAAATGCAATCTATAAACATAACAGTAAAATGCAAGTGGTCTTTCAACTTTATGGAGTCCATCTTCAATCAATGCCACATCCAATATCAGTAACATTTAGGGTGATTAGGAAAACGTACTTCAACATGCTACTAAGAACAATAACTCCAAAAAGATTAACGAGAAATGCTCCAGTGCTCGCAAAGCACTATAAGTTATACTGCTCCTAGTTGCATGGGACACCTGGACTATCCAATCCATCAATCTAGACTGATCACTAGGTCCAGTGCACATTTCATGAGCAATTAACCATGCAAGCATCCTTAAATGTGTTCTGGACTTGACAAACAATTGAGATCAATCAATTGGACTAACTAAACTGATGCAACTAGGAGCACTATAACTTTATGTGCTACATCATGAGTAATTCAACAACCGTGAAGTTCTCCTAGAGTAAAACATGAGTGGCAACTTATAGACATGTAGGATAGAACAACCACATACATGTGACAACCTCTCCCACTAAGTAGCAACATTTTAGTGATGTATTTACTCTGTATTGACCAACAGAGATATCATGAAAACTAATTACATTCTAGTTGACAATGCATTCTCAACTCAACCACTATGAGAAGACAACACACACACACAACAAATACATCGTGATCTATATAGCACTAACAATTTATGAGCATAGTACAATTATTCTTTTTGGGTAGAAAGATTGTCCTGTCAACAGGAGAAACTGGATTCGTTTTGGTCATTTTCCTGTAAATAAGCATATGAGAGTATCTTTACCTTTACCATAGTCACCAGATGTTAACAGCCAAGATGTAAATGCAGGCCAGGGACCAACCAGACAAAACCTAGAAAGTAGAGGATCAAAAGCACTCTTTCTGCCTAATCAACCATGCAGGAAACTTCAGAAATTATAATTCCCAGCCATAGATAAACAAACATATTGACACTGAACAACTTTTATGTGAGATAACGTGAATGAACACGTAGACTTCCAGAATGACACTCAACATCAACAAGGTTCAATATCTGCATGTTGGAAAGAAGGCCCAAAACCATTTGTCAAGTCATGTTAACCACGAGAGACTATATTGTAGAAACCGAAATAGATGTTTATTCCATTAACAACAGGGAGAATATATAGAGAGAGATACCAGGTTCTGGCAGACATTTGTAAAAATCTTTTGAGATACACATGAATTTGAACCTAAGGGGAAGTTGGTCAAATATAAAGCATAAGATACATCTCTACTGATTTTGAAATCATCACCAATCAAGCTACACAACATTGACAACTGGACAAAAAAAATAACATTAAATCATCATCTTAGCTCAATAATAAAGATAGCAAGAGTTGCAATATTTATATTAATAATAAATGACAACTATAAAGCATAAGATACACCCCCACACGCTTACACCACAGTGAGATTTCACCACAATGGGTACTCGAACCCATGACCTCATGTTGAAACTCTTGTGCGTCTACCACTGAGGCATGAGTAAGGACCCAGCCAACCAACATAGCTGAAAGCATAATTTGGTATAAGAAAGTTCATTTGCATTTATAGAAAAAAAATCACATGTTTAATCTATTAAGAACTTATTGTGAGCTTGGAATCTCGTGCTTTTTAGGAAGACATCTTCAAGTAGAGTAATGTGGTGGAGAAGGGATTTGGAAAATCTTGAGAAAATAGTAACGTGATATGTGGATCATGGTTAAAATATAAAGTATATAACATGGCATGCAACTACAAGGCAATAGCCTAACTTTACAAGAGCCTGGGAAAGGGAAAATTGAACAATTAATCAAACTTGTTGAATGGTATGCACAATGCCGTGTCACATAATCCCCGAGTATCAAAGCTGACCTCTCTAACATCTGCTTAATGTTACCCTTGATGTCATGCTTTCAAATTCCATTCCGCACAACTTCAGACTCCATTTGCATAGAGATGCCCATATGGGCCCTACCATCCTACACTATAGAAGTGGAATCGGTCACAAGACTGCTCGTTGTAACTGCAACCCACTTGCACTTGAGCAAAAGCCCATGTGGACTAGATTGCACAAGATATGCAGCCTTTTCAAACAGCTTGCCAAAATAAAAGCTGGTTGAAAGTGAAATTTCCATTGCAGTGAAGTTCTTCTAGTTAAACATAAATTGAGAATTAAAGATTCTACCAAAAGGCCATAATCAGTGACCAACTATGCACGAAAAACCAAGCACCAAAATATATAAAGTATTATCAAATCAGGGAAACATCTACTTCCAGAAGGGGCATTAAAATTTCCAAATTCTAGAAAATGCATTGTCAGAAATAACAACATCTCTTAACTCCATAGAAACAAATTTCCTAAGAATCATAATCAATATTATCCAAAACAAATACAAAATAATCAAACACCATACCAGTGATGAACAACGAGCTGCTATATTTTTTAGGTGCATAGCTTCATCAGTGTTTGTTGGGAAGATGATACCCTAACCACATTCATGCATGGGCCACCACATGAATGGGCCATATCCAATGAGTTTGGACTGACATTCATGCATTTCTAGCGGAACAAAAAAATGACAAAATTTTAAAAAGGGCAACAAAACAGGGAAGAAAAATGAAATTTTTTTTTTTTTTTTAAATGTCAGTCCTAAAATTGAATAGTGGCTGTACACAACATAGTCAACATTAAAACAGGCCATTTCCAACTTTCTAGCGAAAAAAATGAAATTTTTTTTTTTAAAAGGCAACAAAACAGGGAAGAAAAATGAAAAAATAAAAATAAAAATGAAAAAGGCAACCAAACAGTTTAAAAAGTGAAAATCTAAGAGATATCAATCAATTTATCATAAAAATTAAAATAAATATAAATAATTGAGGCTCATAGGTGTAAAGATAGGTTTAATATCTTCAAAATCGAGCAGAAATCGAATATTGGAATGCCACCACTGCACGGACGTAAAATGAGGGATCGCTGATTTCGGACTTGTTTTTTGTCCAAATGCTCTGAAATTCCAGGCGTAGACTCCTTTGCTAGGGCCGATCAAACTCATAAAGCTTCGCTTGAAAAGGATATGCAGATAGAGAGAATCGAGCTCTCAGATTTTTGGGGCTGGGAAGCTCTGCGGCAGGAGAAAATAGGGTTTTCAGAACCCATTTCCTAAAGGCTTTAAAGTTATAAAGCCTCTTATATCTTGCGAGTCTGCCACCATTTACAACAAACAAAGCTTCTCCAACCCTGAACTTTGATATCCAAAATCAATGGGTTTGGATAATCAGATGGAGATTGATGGAAGAGGGAAATGGAGGAAATTTGAGAGAGAGAGAGAGAGAGATTGGGGCAAGAATTTGGGGCGGGATTTTTTTGGCTTCTGGGCGCGGGTTCTATACCCCACACGAATTTGGGGCAGGATTTCCTGGAAATTCCAATGCAAGGATGCTGAGTGGGTCCCACTGAAATATATGTGAGAAATCCATTCCGTCCATCCGTTTCGAGAGCTCATTTTACGATGTGCGACAAAAAATGAGGTGGTTACAAAACTCACGTGGGTCACACAGGAGGGGGAATGAGGGAAAGAAATTCTTACCCTTAAACCTTCCTGGGCTCCACCTTGTTGTTTATATGCTATCCAAACCTTCCTGGTCCCAAATGTCCGACTAAAATGATATGAAAAATATAAGGGATGAACGGAATGGACGAAGAACACGTATCATTGTGGGGCCCACAGAGCACCCGTCGCTGGTGGGAACGAATTGGCTACTCCCACTGACACCAGCTCCGTGGCTGATGGTCGGTGCTATGTGGGCCCCACCATGATGTATGTGTTTCATCCATGCCATCCATCTATTTTTAAAGATCATTTTACAGCATGAGTCCAAAAATGAGATATATCCAAACCTCAAGTGGACCACATTACACGAAACAGTGTTGAATGAGGGCTGACCATTAAAAACATTTTGGAGGCCATAAAAGTTTTGAATCAAGCTGATATTTGTTTTTTCTCTTCATCTGGGCCTTTATGACCTAATCAACAGATTGGATGTCATATAAACAATATAGTGGGCCTTAGGAGGATTTTAATGGTTGAGATCCAATCACTATTGTTTTCATGTGGTGTGGTCCACCTGAGATTTATATCCCTCTCATTTTTGGGATCAAGAAATAAGATGATCTGTAAAAATTCATGAACATAATGGATGAAACACATACATCATAGTGGGGCCCACAGAGCACCGACCATCAGCGACCAAGCTGGTGTTAGGGGGAGTAGCCAATCCGTTTCCATCGCTGGTGGAGGGGGAGTAGCCACTTCGTCCATTCATTTTAAGGGATTATTTTAACAGTTGATCTAAAAAAGGAGTCAGATCTGTATGCCCCACCATGATGTATGTATTATATCAACATCGTCCATTCATTTTGAGAGATCATTTTATGGGATGATCAAAAGAACGAGTCAGATCCAAATCTCAAGTGGCCCCACCACTAAAAACAGTGGGGACAGTGACACCCACCGTCGAGACTTTCCTACGGCCACTATGATGTTTATTTAAGATCTAACTTGTTAATAAGTTAAAAAAAGACATGGATGAAGAGAAAAATCAAATATCAACTTGATCCAAGACTTCTGTAGCCCTCTGGAATTTTTTATTAGTAAGCATTTAATCCCCACATTTTTTTTTGTGGTGGATCAACTTGAGATTTTGATCTGCCTCATTCTTTGACCCATGCCCTGAAATGAATTATATAGATGAATTTTTATGATGGACATTATTGTGAAACTATATAGGCCCCACCTGTAAGCCCCGTATCCTACACCGTACCGTTCCATAGACTTCCGCGGTCTTACCGGTCGAATTTCGGTAACCTTCGACCCTTAACCAATATTTGCATGCGACCCTGATTCGTATGCCGTCAACCCGTATCGACTCAATCCAAGACCTTTACCATAGCGACCGCGCCGTCGCTGCGGTTCCGATGCCGCGACTTGCGCGCCGAGGCGATACCCTAGTCAAGAGATGTGGGCCAACGTTCGGTGCGAAGAAAATGCCGCGCGTTACGAAACCTAAGAGAATCTCTACAAGGTGTCACATCAATCCCATTAATCCATCAATCCATCACATGTCAAGTACATGTCAAGTACATATCACCTTTCACCCATTCCCAAGCAACTATAAAAGTCAAGAATCTCTTACAAGTCCATACCTCTCTTACACTAAAAGCCCTCAAAGTCAAAAAGTTCTTACACCACTCATGCTTTTCTTACACAAATGGCCACAAAAGTCAAGAGTTTCTTACACCCATCACTCATCACATCCATCACCCATCTCTCTCTCCCTTTATAACTCTCTCTCTCTCTCTTTCTCATTTTCAAACTCAAAAAAATCTAAGGAGAGAAATCTCATACGTATGAGAATTCTCCAAGCCTCTCCCTCTCTTTCAAAACTTCAAGTATGACCCACTTTCCTACCCCATGATCTCCCATCCTAACCATCCATTCAACATCTCCTTCATTGGAATCAAAGCTAAGGTGTTAAGGAACTCATAGGAGCAAGAAGATCGAACGGTGGGTGCTCCTTTAGATGTAAAAAATCTGATTTCTATAGCCTAGATGTTTTCTTTCTTTCATAAGGGAAGTGTAGGACCCACCAATCAATGGTGGAGATCCCACACAATCCCATGGTTGTGGCCTAATGGCCTACCTTATGCATGCATGATCCATGCATGGGGCCTTTCTCTATGGGCCCCATCATGGTAGTTTTATTTCATATTATATTATGTTTGGGTCATCTAAACCTTATAACTATGGTGGGGATGACATCCTCACCATGCATTTTAATTATAAGTCATGCATGTGCAAGATCCATGTTGTAAATGTACATCTAGGTATGATGTGCGGGTGTGATTGATCTTGGGAGGGCTCAATAGTGGCGGAGCCCCTTTCCCTATTGCCGGATTGCCTTCTATCCCTCTTTTTCCTCATTTTATTTCCTGATGTGTGTGGCCCATTAATATATTTTTCTTTTTATTTAACTTATATAATAAATTTTATCTAAGTACATATTGCTGTTTAGAATTTTCTGGACAGTTTCTGGTTATTTTTGGACTAGATTTTGGGACTGTTTGGGAGACTATTCATACCTATTAAATATACTTTTTTAAAAGGTGAGGATCTCATCTTGATGTCTCCCAAATTTCAGCCCCAACTGACTTTCATTGGGGTCCCAAAGGTGTGGTCCAAGTGAGGTGGACAGTCTGGATTTTATGCACTGTTCCAGCAACATTCCACCATGAACAATTGAATTTTTTAAATTTATTAAAATACCTATAGGTGTTTAAAAATTATAAAAATTTTTAGGAGAGTGGCATACTTATGGTAGGACACACCTACAAATTTTTGGGGCCAATGGACGCCTGTACACACCATGGTGATGGCGAGACCGACCCATTATAATATGGTGTCCAGATCAGTCCGATTTTTAGGACAGATTGATTTATGTAAATGAATTAAAATATTTACAGATGTCCAAAAATTCTGAAATTTTTTAAAAGTGTGTTCCACTTATGTTAGAACCCACCTACCAAATTTCAGGGCTAATGGACCCCTGTACACACCGTGGTGAGGGCCGGACTGGCCCACCACGTTGGGACGTCCAGGTCTGTCCGATTTTTTCTGGACAGTCTGTTTTGTTTAAATTAATTAAAATACTTATAGATATCTAAAAATTATGAAATTTTGTGGGGTTGTGGCCCACCTATACAAGTATCATTCTGTGAAATTTCAGCCTCATGTGACCCCGTTTGGGTATCCAAAAGAATGGGCCAAGATGGTTGGACTCGCAGATTTTTTTCTGCTATGCAGTCCAGGAATATGCCTTGATAAAAAACCATAATTCAAAAATATTTCTTCTTATGGTGGGCCACCTTTTTGGGTTTCTTCTCATTGTATGCATGATGAGGGACCTTGACCCTCAATTTTTAAAATTTTAGAGGCCTTGGACCCACTCCAATGGAGTGCCCAAATTTAGGACAGCAACATGTAATAATTATGCTGGCCTTAGGCTGAAATTTTGAGGAGTGGGGCCCAGCATATTATAACGATCTTAGAGGAAATGATTTATACCTTTAGTTCCTTAAATATTGGGCTTAATGAATGTACTTTTGAGGCCCACCACAGTTGAATTTAATTGGGTCCATAAATGTAACTAGTTGTTGAACTATTTAAGGCCCATAGAGTGGACCCATTTGATGTGTTCCAAGGCCCATGGGATTAGGCCCATTTGATGTAATTTAAGGCCCATAGAGTGGACCCACTTGATGTGTTCCAAGGTCCATGGGATTGGATCCATTTGATGTATTTTAAAGCTCATGGGATTAGGCCCATTTGATATGTATAAGGCCCATGGGTCGAGAACCATTTGATGCAATCTAAGGCCCACGGGTTATGACCCATTGCAATGCACATAAGGCCCATTGGTGCGGCCCATTGATGTGGCCCATTTGATGAGTAAAAGGCCCATATGACATGACCCATTTGATGTATTTAAGGCCTAATGGGGTGTACCTAAGGTCCATTGCAATGTGTGATCCCAACCTGATTTACGTAATGTTATTCAATACGGGCTACACCTTAGGAGCAATGTTGGTTTGACGTCCACATTGCGAGTATATTGTTGGTTAAATATCTGCATTGCGACTCTCACTAGGGCCCATTGGCAGGCCCGTACTTGTTGTATGCAAGCCGTCTAGGCCAGCTGCGTTGTAAGGATAGGGCATTACTTTATAACATGCTTAGTATAACTCCATGACGCACAACCCATTTGTATCAGTCCATTTGATCGGCCTGCTCGTATCGGTCATTTGATTGATTTAGCCCATATGATTGATTAGGCCCATCTTGATATATTTATGGCCTGTTGCTAAGGCCATATATGAGGCCAGTTGTTGAGGCCCACCTTGATGCGTATGAGGTCCGTTGTTGAGGCCCACCTTGATGTGTATGAGGCCCATTGTTGAGGCTCACCTTGATGTGTATGAGGCCTGTTGTTGAGGCCCACCTTGATGTGTATGAGGCCTGTTGTTGAGGCCCACCTTGATGTGTATGAGGCCCGTTGTTAAGGCCCACCTTGATGTGCATGAGGCCTGTTGTTGAGGCCCACCTTGATGTGTATGAGGCCCGTTGTTGAGGCCCACCTTGATGTGTATGAGGCCCGTTGTTGAGGTCCACCTTGATGTGTATGAGGCCCGTTGTTGAGGCCCATCTTGATGTGTATGAGGTCCGTTGTTAAGGCCCACCTTGATGTATATGAGGCCCGTTGTTGAGGCCCACCTTAAATATATATGAGGCCCATGTTGCAAGGCTCATTGTGATGTATGCAAGGCCCATGGGTCATAGCTCATTGCAATGTATGTAAGGCCCAATTGGTGCAGCCTATTCGATATATTTATGGGGTCCATGTCATTAGGCCCATCCTGTTGTATTGGTGACCCGTCCATTGAGGCTCACTCGTGGTATATATTTGAGGCCCATGTGTAGGGCCCACCTATTGTGTATTTAAAGCCCATAGGTTGTGGCCATAGTGATGTATATTAGGCTTATGTGATGTAGCCCATACTGATGTGTATTAGACCCAGGTATGTGACTCACCTGCGAAGTATATTTGAGGCCCATTGTGATATATCTGAGGCACATGGGTGCGACCCATCCAGATGTATTTGAGGCCTATGGTCAAGGCCCATCGTGATATGCGTTAGGCCCATGACCAGGGCCCACCTGTTTCGTATATTTGGCCCTTGTATGAGGCCATGTGCCCATTATATATTTGATTCAATGTGGGCCATTCCTTGAGGGCAATGTTGGTTAAAAGTCCACATTCTCGACGCCGGTTATTGATACCGTTTATGAGTACGTGACATCATAACATCATGATACATGCTCATTCGCATCATTTGCATGTTTGTTATGAGATGTGATTGACCATTGCATATGTCATTGGGCAGGATGATATGAGACTCCCTGATAGGTGAAGATTATCTCACATAAACGCATGACATGCGCAGGATTGATGTATGATTGGATTGTATGACTCATGCATCTTGCATTGTATTGTGATTACTGTACGCCCTACTGATATCAGGGCCGTAGCCTCCATAGGCATATCGTGGATGGCCAGATGGGACACCGAAAATTTGTTCGAGCATCGGGCCGCCATAGATGGCCCTGGGTGAAAATCCCTAAACACCCTCTTGGTTCCATAGGATGCTCCAACATCTAGACCGAGTGAATAGATGAGCGTTGAGTGCCGATTACCAGATGATTGCCCTCTCCACTGTGTCGTGGTCTGTTGGAAAGGGGTGCGGCCTTACCCGCCCGAAGGAGTAGGCATGGCTAGGCTGAGTTTGACCAGCTCGAGAAATGGGTCCGCTATCGGCGCGCCAGGTAGGTATTGGTAGACTACTGACAGGCAGATAGTGAGGTCTTTTCCACTTACCCAGTTGTGCGCTTGACTGGGGCGGCAGGTAGTGTGAAGTGTAATAGACCCCGGTGATTTTTCTAGAGAGGAACTGTACTGATATGAGGAATGACATGATATTATGACGCACGTGGGCGGACGCTGATGTGGGCGGGACTGAGGGCTGGGCGAGCTACCAGTGGTTGGCAGGCTACTGTACTGACAAGCTACTGAGTAGGAGTTGCATACTCATTTATTCATCTATTCACTATCCACTCGGGCTGGTGGTGCGCAATTAATTATTTTGTATCTTCGTTATGACAAGGATTTCGGTTGGGCGCGCGACTAACCTGAGATCAGGAGTTTACCACGTTGAGTCAGACTATCCAAATTTAGGTATGAGACTGGTTTGGATAGAGGTTCCTTGTGGTGGACTCCGTAGCCTGTGATACTACGTACTATCATCCCGACATTACACTCCAGCATGGTCATTCCATTAGCACCATATACTGCATATTCCATTACATCTTCGGCGTGTGGCATTGTGGGTTATTATATTTCTGTATTCCTATGACTTAGATGAGAGTGGTGATATTTGTTAGCTCTTTCGAATTGTGTATTACATTATATCCTTGTCATTCGACATTTGATTATCTATGACTCATCATTTGCATAGTTGTCCTATATTGCGTATTCTGATATTGATTAACTTATGGACTTGTTCACACTTCCGCTTATTCTGTTATCGCATGATTATAATCTTGTCAGTATTTCTGTTTACGCTGATAATTCCTGCTCTTATCAGTGTTTCTGCTTATTCAGTCATTGTATGGTTTATGGATTAATAGCTTTCCGATATTGTATGATTATGATATTGTATTGAATACTTGGCACTTATCTCGTGCACACACTTACACCACCCTTTAAGCTTTCTATAAGCTTATGCACGATAGATGCGTGCAGGTGATGTTAGGTTGCAACAGCATTGAGCTTGGAGCGTGCAGCTGTTTTCTGGAGCTTTGATTTTGACATATATATTTCCCTTTCAGTATTGTATTCAAATGATTATATTAGTGGATATGTGATGATGATGTTGCCTTTATGATTTGGGTAAACTTGTGGTTATGCTTATTACTAGTTAAATGTACAAAAAAAAAAATCCTCCTTGTAGGATCGCAGGATCGAAAATCTGGCATATGAATGCTAGGAGCCGAGAATGGAATACTACGGAGGCTGTCAGCACCGTATTCGACGATCGGAATTCCTGTGAATCCGATTTCTGAGTTTGGGGCGTAACACCACCTAAATGACTACAGCGGTGACCCTGTTTCCTGTAGTGTGGTCCATTAAAGTCTCCTATCTGCCTCCTTTTTGGTATCATAACCTAAAACAATATGTCAAAATTGAGAAGTATATAAATCGATATCTCAATTGCACCACACCACATGAAAATAATAGTGATTGAATATCCATCATTAAAATCATCCCAAGGCCCACTGTACTGTTTATTTGACATCCAATATGTTGATTAGGTCGTACATGGCCAGATGAAGGGGAAAAACAAAAATTAGCTTGATCCAACACTTTTATGGCTCCAAAATATTTTTTAATGGTTGAAGCTCATTCAACACTGTTTCCTAGAATGTGGTCCACTTACGATTTGGATATATCTCATTTTTGGTCTTGTATCGTAAGATGATCTTTAAAAATAGATAGATGACATGGATTAAACACATACACCATAGTAGGGCTCATAGAGTACCAACCACCGGCCATTGGATGATGTCAGGGGGAGTAGTTAATCCGTTCCCCTTATTTGTGGTGTGGTCCATTTAATCTTTAGATATGATTCATTTTTTTGATAATTATCTAAAATTATCTTGAAAAATGGATGAACGGTGTCGGTTGATCCCAAATTTTTGGTAACATCATGATGGGGCCCATAAAACTTACTAACATTAATTCTTAGGTTCTCACGAGGTCAATAAGTTGGGTCACAATTTTGACCAGAATATTTGACCCATTTTACATGTCTGGTCCATTCACTTTATTTTACTGATCATTACCCTCAATTTGACTAGTTACTCGCCCCGATCATGCTACACATGAGAAAGATATTGGGCAAACAAGATTGATCAATAATTTGAGTGAATTTTGATTTAAACATTTGAAATTATTTACTCTTCAATCTGAACTAATTAGATTGACCAAAAACGGTTAAAGGTTGTTCATAATATCAAAAATATATGAATGAATAGAAAACACAAATATCAACATGATCCAAAATTTCTATGGCCTCCAAGAAATTTTAAATAGTAGAGGTTCAATCACATTATTTCTTATGGTGTGGTCCACTTGAGCTTTGGATATGCTTCCTTTTTCTTTTTCTTTAGACCTCAAATTATTTGTTAACATGGATGAATGGAGTAGATAAAATAAATAAATAATGGTGGACCCCACAAAGTTTACTCTGGTAAGGGTAATGAGTAACTCACATAAACATAGTAGAAAAGAGTTTCCTTAAAACATTCATAATCATATATTGAGCCTGCCTAAATGTGATTCACATATCCAACCCACTCATTATGTGTGTCCCACTTGGATGAGGGGTCAAACCAAGTTTCAACCGCATCCAAAACTCATGTGGGCCCCACCAAGTGCTTTTATATTTTTTAGGATGTCTTCACATAGTTTTATATGGTATGACCCACTTGAGTTTTGTATACAGATGATTTTTGAGAAATCTCATAACCTAAAAGGAACACATCAAATCCACGGTGTTGATGTTCGACGCACATCATGATGAAGCCCACAAAACTTACTAACATCAATTCTTATGTTCTCATTGAGGTCAGTAAGTTGGGTCACAATTTTGACCAAAATATTTGGCCCATTTTACATATCTGGTCCATTTACTCTATTTTACTGATCAAAACTCCCAATCTAACTAGTTACTCGCCTCAATCAGGCTACATAAGAGAAAGATATTAGGCATAAAAGATTGATCAACAATTTTAGTAAATTTTGATTTAAACATCTAAAGTTATTTACTCTTCAATCTAAACTTATTAGATTATCCAAAAACGATTAAAGGTTCAATTAGTGGATGTGCCTAATAATTTAGTAATTTTATTTTTCACGGATAAATTTCAATTTCCATTTAAAAATAACATTTTTTTTTCAAAATTAATATTTTTTTACTCTTTTAACAAAATATCATTTTTATTATAAAATATTTCAAAAAAATAAAATAAAATACAAACATGTGATATTCTTTTTCATGTGATATTATAAATAATCTTATAAAATATGAGAAATTTTTTTCTCATATTTTAATTTTTTCTCTAAATTTTAAATTGTTGTTTTTTTTCTTCAAAAGCATCATTTTATTCTCAAAATTTTTCTCAAACATTGTTAAAATTTCTAAACTTCTCAATATTCTTTTTCATTAGATATTACAAATCATTTAAATATTACCTTTTAATTATACACACACACACACACACACACACACACACACACACATATATATATAATAAATTTCGTAGCTAAAACTAACCCTTTGGAATTTTTTTTTTTCAAAAATTGTTTACAGCCTTTAGCGACGAAAGTTTTAGTCGCTAAAAGTCTCATCAAAATGTATATACCCTTTAGCAACGAAGATTTTCGTTGCTAGAAGTCTCAACCACATTGTTTAGCTATGAAAATTTTCGTAGCTAAAAGTAAACCTCTGTATTTTTTTGCAAAAATTGTTTACATTGTTTAGCAACGAACATTTTTGTCGCTAAAAGCGACTTTTAGCTACGAAATTTCAATTTCGTCGCTCAAAGTAAACTTTTAGCTACAAAAATTTCTTTCGTCGCTAAAAACCCTCTATCTTGTAGGGCTACGAAAATTTTCGTAGGTAAAGATAGCTTTTACTTATTTAAAACACCCTTTAGCTACGAATATTTTCGTAGGTAAAGATGCTACAACTTATAAGAATTTCGATTTATTGTATTTTGAAGTTTTCAAAACACTCTTTGCCTACTAAAATTTTTCGTAGGTAAAGATGGGTTTTACCTACGAAATCTTGTGTCGTAGGTAAAAGTAAGCTTTTTGATTTTTTTTTAAAATTTAGAACACCCTTTAGCTACGAATATTTTCATAGGTAAAGATGGATTTTAACTACGAAATCTAATTTTGTAGGTAAAAGTGGATTTTTCGATTTTTTAAAAAAATTCAGAACACCCTTTAGCTACAATAATTTTCGTAGGTAAAAGTAGGGTTTTTAATTTTGTGTATTTTGAAAAATTTAAAACACCCTTTACCTACGAAAAGTTTCATAGGTAAATATGGCTTTTGCCTGTGGAATCAGACTTCATAGGTAAAAGTAGACTTTTTGATTTTTGTTTTTGAAAAATTAAGAACGCCTTTAGCTACGAAAGGTTTCGTAGGTAAATATGGTTTTTGCCTACAAACTTAGATTTCATAGGTAAAATAAGGTTTTCAATACAAAAATTTTAAAACACCTTTTACCTATAAACATTTTCGTAGGTAAAGATGTCTTTTGCCTACAAAATATAATTTCGTAGGTAAAAATAGACTTTTCGATTTATGTGAAATATTTGGAACACCCTTTACGTACGAAAGGTTTCGTAGGTAAATATGGATTTTCCCTACGACCTTAGATTTCATAGGCAAAAGTAAGGTTTTCAATTTTTTGTATTTTGAAAATTTCAAAACACCTTTTACCTACGAACAGTTTCGTAGGTAAAGATGACTTTTGCCTACGAAATCTAATTTCGTAGGTAAAAGTAGACTTCTCAATTTATTTGAAATATTCAGAACCCTTTACCTACGAAAGGTTTTGTAGGTAAAGAGATCTTTTCCCTACGCCCTTAGATTTCATAGGAAAAAGTAAGGTTTTCAATTTTTTGTAGTTTGAAATTTTCAAAACACCCTTTGCCTATGAAAGCTTTCGTAGGTAAAGATGGGTGAACACCCTTTAACTACGAATAGTTTCGTAGGTAAAGATGGATTTTACCTACACAGTTAAATTTCGTAGGTAAAAGTAAAGTTTTCGATTTTTTGTATTTTGAAAAATTCAAAATACCCTTTACCTGCGAAAGTTTTCATAGGTAAAGATGGCTTTCGCCAACGATAGTAAATTTCGTCGGGAAAAGTAAATTGTTACGAACGAAAATAATTTTCGTTGGGAAAAGTCATCTTTGCCTACGAAAATTATTTTCGTCGATAAAAGTTTCGTCGGTAAAAACCATATTTCTTGTAGTGGCCCCAGCAGTTGTAGCTACTATTAACATCAACAAGTTCGTCGATCTAATCATGGGGTATGTGTTTCTCCACACCGTCCATTACTATGGGGCCAACCATGATGTATGTGCTTTACATCCACTCTGTCTGTCCGGTACAAGGACGTGGGTCCCACATGATTTATGTGTTTTACCATCGTCTATCCATCTGGACGTGACCCACCTGAGGTATGGAATTCATCCATGTTGTCCATCCACCTTACAGCAGCAAGATAGCTGCTGTAACGACGTTAGCAAGTTCTGTGGGTCCATCTATGATGTATGGGTCTTATCCACACCGTCCAGATGGCTGGACGGTGGGACTCACCATTGATGTATATGTTCTATATCCACACCGTCTATTAGGTGAACCACATGGAAAAAAATCAGTGGAGGATTGAACGTCCACCATTGAAACTGTTAGGGGTCACAGAAGTCCTGGATCAATATGAAATTTGTTTTTCCTCTTAACTTAGGCCTTTGTGACCTTATAATCAGATTGGATGGAAAATAAACATTATGGTGGCCCAGTGAATTGCTAACAGTGAAATCATTATCTCCACTGCTATTTGTGGTATGGTTCAGATGAACTTTCGATATGATTCATTTTTGGATAATGCTCGATAATAATCTCTAAAAATAGATGTATGGTGTAGATATAATATAATGAAAATATAGTGTGTGGATCCCACCTTGATGTGATGTATATTGAGCCCGTATGAGAGGCCCATTGTGATGTGTTTGAGGCGCATGGGTTGTGACCCATTGTGATATATTCGAGGCCCATGGGATGTGGCCCATTGTGATATATTTGAGGCCCATGAGCGAGGCCCAATGTGATGCACGTGAGGCCCTTTGTATGTGGCCTAATGTGATGTATGTGAGGCCTTTGTGTGAGGCCTAATGTGATATATACGAGGCTCATTGTGATGTGTGATTCCACCATGATGTATGTAATGATGATTATGATGGGTTATGCCTTGAGAACAATGATGGTTTGATGTCCACATTGTAAGAGCAATGATGATTAAATGTCCATATTATAATTCACCTTAGGGCCCATTGATGGGCCCATTCTCACCTCCCCTTAATAGGTTAACCCAAACCGTTGGTCCTTCATAATCGTTAGGCTTATTCTTGATATGAGTAGACTGTCTATGCCCATACATCCTTGTTATGAGAAGAGTACATCATCATTATATAACATGCTTAATATAGCTTCACGATCCATGCCCATGTGCATCATATGTATGCTTGATATGAGGAGTGATTGATCATCGCACATGCCATTGGGTGGATTATTTTAGGACTCCTTGATAGGAGGAGTTGCTCACATGAGCGCGCGGTACGTGTAGGAATAGTACATGACTGGATAGTATGATTCATGCATCTTGCATTTGTGTGATATAATTTCTGTACGTCATAGTGACATCAGGGCCATAGCCTCTATAAACATATCGTGGATGGCTGGATTAGACATCGAAAATACTATTACTAGCATCGGGGTGTCATACATGTCTATGAGTGAAAATTTTTAAATCCGATGGTACCAAAGGATGACTCCAACTTCAAGACCGAGTGGATATATGAGCGCATGAGGACCATATAACAGTAGGTCACATCTCTCACTGTATCATGGATGGTTAGAACGGAGTGTGACCTTACCCTCCAGAGTGAGGGGACAATATCTAAGTTGAGTTTGACCAGCTTGAGCAATGGGTCCGCTATCGATGAGCCAGACCTAATATTGATAGGTGGATAGTGAGGTCTCTTCAACTTATCCAGTTGTGTGCTTGGATAGGGGCAACAAGCTGGTGTAGAGTGTACTAGACCCCAGTAATTGTCCGGAGTGAGAATTGTGCTGATATTTGATGCTCTAGTGATGAGCTGCATTGATATGTTAATTCAGATGTGAATTGGTATGCTTGAGTTACATCTCGCATCACATGGCCTTGATATGTCCGACATCATTCACGCTTTACATCGTATGGCCTTGATATGACCGATAGCATTCATGCCTTGCATTGCGTAGCCTTGGTACGGTTGATAGTATTCATAGATTCGTCAGTATATTCCGCATTACTCTGATATTGCATTCTGTGCATACTTATATCACGCACACACTCTCACCACCCTCTAAGATTTTTATAAGCTTATGTACGATTGATGCATGCAGGTGATGCCAGGACGCAGTCATAACTTAGTAGGAGCAGGAGCGTGTAGTCGAGCTATAGGATTTTCGTTATTATTATAATTGTATTTCCCTTTATGCACATTGTACCTTAAAGTTTTTTATCATAGTGGATTTCGTGATGGTGTCTTGGTTATTGTTCATGGATTATGCTTGTTATAGAATAAATTTATGTTGAAAAATCCTCCTTGTACGATCCCAAGATTAGAACCTGATATATAGGTCTCGGAAGTCTAGAATGGGATACTACAGAGCCTATTGGCGCCGGATTCAGAGATTGAGAATTTTGTGAGCTTGGTTTTCGAGTTTGGTGCGTGACAATACTTACACGGTCCAATCAATTATACTGGGCATTTATTAGTTTTAGCAAACATAAAATGAATTATAACATGAAAATCAAATCAATTGGATGATCTAATCCATCCATATGTCTGACTTCTTTTTAATATTTATCTATAGCCAAACCATGGATGGGATGGTTAGGATTTTATGATAAAATTGATTCTTTAGAACCCTAAGCAATAGATGATGGGCATAACAAATGTAACGCTCGTTGATGAATCGGCCTACCTTCTCATAAATTATGTTGATTGTCCATTAAATAGTTATTCGTCTAATGACATGAATCATCTTATTGGTTGGTTTTTTACATGGTGGCCTATGAAATATGTCTGGAACCTAATGCATGACCCATTTTTCTTACTTAGACCGTCGAAGTCTCCCCTCACAAGTAGAAAATTACAAGTTATTGTGTGTTGGGAGTAGATGATCATTTCCACATAGTAACAAGTGATTACTCTTACACACTGCGTAAATAGATATGGGAAAGTGAAAGAACTCTACGTGTGTGATCATCAATGAATATCGAGTATAAAAATATACAATAGGAAAAACACATCTCTTCTTCATCTGAATGTTGGCTTAGCCCACATTTGTTCTGACTATTGGAAAGACAGAAGGGGGCAAAAAGACTTCTAGCTAGGTAGCTAGGTTACATTGATTAGATCATCCACCTCATAAATTAGGTTATCATGTTGCTGAAGTAGGCCAAAATGTGAAAACAAACAAGACAGCTAAGAATATATATATATATATATATATATATATATATATATATATAGGCAGAAAGGTGGGAGCACACCACCTGTAATTTTATTGATATGAAAATGGTTCTTTACAACCACTAGGGCAGGTGCATACACAAGAAACAACTGCCATACATCATATAGATCAAGCCAAACACACAAATTACAAAAAAGGAGGAAATAACAAAAACCTTTTTAAATTGCTATTTAGAAAAGACCATGGAAGGAAAAATCAAGGAAAGCATTCTATCAATAAATATATAGAATTCTCTCCTTCCATTCCTCCAAAGTGCTAGAGTCCAAAAAAGTATTCCCACTCCTACTCCATATCCGACTCCAAATCCAATCCACATTAATTCCCAATCGTATTTCCTTTCCGATTTTAATGTTGACAGAGCGGGCGGTGGTGTATCCTTTGCATCTTCGCATTTCCTTGACAGTGGAGGTCCACACAATCCTAAATTCTCTTTGAATGATTCGTTGCTAAATGTAAGAAATTGTTGACTTTGTGGTATCTTTCCAATGAGAAGGTTATGCGAAAGATTCAACACTGCAAGAAATGTTAGCTCTATTAGCTGCCAAGGGATCTCTCCTGACAATTTATTTTGTGAGAGATCCAATGACTCTAATTCCCTCATGTTCTCAAATGATGTTGGAATACGTCCTGTTAAATAGTTGTTGGACATATTGAGCACATGGAGCGACTTTAAAACTCCAAATGATTCTGAGATGTCTCCGTGAAATTTGTTCTTTGAGAGATCCACTACAGTGAAGGCAGTAAGAATCTTTACCAGTTCCATTTGTAGCCCTTTACTGACTAGAGACACTCTATTTTGATAATATGAATCATCGATCTTTTTTCCAAGGAACGAAGATTGGGATTTGTTTTCTTCCATCATTGCCTTCAAGCTCTTGAACATATTTGATGGCAACTTACCCTTGAAGCTATTGGAAGAGAGGTCGAGAATTTGTAACAATGGGAAGGAGTGATTTGTTAGAGGATGCCCAATGGTGCCGTGAAATTGATTGGATCTTAAGACCAGGATGCGCAATTGAGACAAAGCTTCCAACCATAAAGGGAAAGTGTCCTGTATCTTATTGTTTCCAAGGTTTAATAGCTCCAACATTTTGCAGTTAGCTAAAGACCTCGGCACTTGGCCTTCTAATTGATTTCGACTAAAATCAAGAGTTTGTATATTACATCCCTTTTTAAATGTCTGAGGCAAGGGTCCATTGAAAGCATTTCCTTGAAGATTTAATACAATAAGGGCATCGCCAATCTCACCCAAACACGGTGGAATCTGACCACTGAAGCGATTGTCAGATAAATCAAGGACTAATAGGAATATTGCATTGCAAACTGACAGAGGGATTTCTCCAACGAGGCTATTGTTTGAAACTGAAAAGAAAACGATGGAGGGTGATGGAATGGGAAGAGAGCCTTCAAGTATGTTGGAGCTGAGGTCAAGATAAAGCAAGGCACTTGACAAAAGATGGGGAGATGGTGATTCTATTCCCTGCAGAGCATTGTGAGAAAGATTTAAAGAGCTTAAAGTCCCATTCCCAACCTCCCATATCCATTTTGGTATTTCACCACTAATTTTATTGTTAGAAAGGTCCAATACCCCCAACCGTTCTTGATTTCTCAAGAAATTTGGAAATGTGCTGATGTTACAAGACCGCAACCCCAACAATGCAAACTGGGGGGTGGAAACAAATGTAGAATTAACACCACCATCCTGGATTGACAGGTTGTTATCTGAGAGTTCCAGATTGTAAAGTTTTTTGAGGTTTTGAAATAAACCTATCTCCACAACACCGCTGAAATTGTTGGAAGAAACATCAAGTACTTGAACCCTTGTAAGTTGGAAGATAGATCTCGGTATCATCCCCTGCAAGTTGTTGTCCTGCAAATAGATGATCTGCAGCTGTGAAGAAGAGGCATTGTGGAACTCGCCAAGTTGACCGCTGAATTGATTAATTGAGAGACCCAACATTTGTAATGATTGGATGGAAAACAAAGATGACGGAATGGTCCCATTCAGAAAATTATTCCATAACATGATCTCTTGGAGATTCTGAAGTTGGTTTCCACATGAAGGAATTGGGCCGTACAATCCGTTGTTTGAAAGATCCAAGTACTGCAGTTTGGTAAGGTTACAAAGTGAGGATGGAAATGATCCAGACAAGTTGCAGCTGCTGAGGTCTAATCGAGTCAAGAACAAGAGATTATTGAGCGAATCTGGTAACTTTCCTGAAAATCCCGTGCTTGACAGGATCAATTGCTGTAGAGTATTGTTTTGAGGGAATTCTGGCAAATAGACGGTCAGAAGTGGATTGTTTGAAATGTCAAGGAATTGAAGGGTTGGCAGCTGGAAAATACTCTCGGGGAATTTTCCATACAATTCACAACCTTCAAGGCGGAGTGATGTCAAGGAAGAGAAGTTCCCTATGACATGGGACACTGTAGAGGAGAGAGTGTTGTCACTGAGGTCGAGTTCAGATAACAAATGGAGCTGTGAAAGGGAAGAACGGATGGAGCCTGAAAGACCACAATCTTTTAAGATCAACCTGCGGAGTCTCGTTGGGAAGCTGGGCACTGCAGAGGAGAGATTGTTAAAGCTGAGGTCGAGTTCAGATAAGAAATGGAGCTGTGAAAGGGAAGAATGAATGGAGCCTGAAAGACCACAATCTTTTAATATCAACTTGCGGAGCCTCCCAGTGAAGCTGGGCACTGCAGATGAGACATCATTAAAGCTGAGGTCGAGTTCAAATAAAAAATGGAGCTGTGAAATGGAAGAATAGATGGAGTCTGAGAGCCCACAACCTTGTAGGCTCAACTTGCGAAGACGAGGGAGTGGCAAGAGTAAGGCCTGGCCCAACTCACTACCCAGCGCTGAGATGTCCACCCTGTCGAGATAGAGTTCTCTAAGACTCGACAGGTTTTGGACGAGTGCTCCCATGCCTGGGTTTTCGAGTTTCAGGTTTTCAATGTACGGACCATCGAAATATCCATTGTAAGATAGATCGAGAGAAACCAAAGTGGTCAAGCGGGAGATTTCCAGCGGGATTTGGCCATAAAACCTCAAATGAGAGAGGTTGAGATGGGTTAAACTGGTGAGCTGCTCAAAACCAGAAGGGATTCTAGAGCCATCAAACTCATTGTAAGCGAGGTTGAGCTTCCGCAGGCTCCGAAGACGAAAGAGACTTTCAGAATCAATCCGACCAGAGATATAGAGGCTACTGAGATCGAGGCTGATCACGTGACCAGTGGCTCCATCACATGTGATGCCTTCCCAAGAGCAGCAATCGGTATTGTTTGAATTCCAAGAGGGGAGAGTAGAGAGGGTGGAATCAGTGAAGTTAAAACCATGCTTGAGGTGGAGCAAAGTAGAGAAGTGATGATGGTTGCATTGTTGGGTTGCGAATACAAGAGATGGGAGAAGGAAGAGGATGAGAAACGATGGGTCTATAGGACAGAAGAGAGCCATTGGTTATCGGGATTGGGGATGTGTAGGAAGAGAAAGCGTGGGGTCTATTTATAGCCAAAGTAAAGAGCTTTTACCAGGGACTCACACGTATGAAATATGGGAGACCCCCGCCTGGTCCGGAAGACGATTAGGTACTACCCTCGCCTGTTACGATCTGGAGACTGGCTGGGGCTTCGAGCGGCCTCCGTGATGTATTAACTTCATCCACACCGTCCACTCATTTCTGAATATCAATCTAAATTGTGAGGAAAAAAAATAAGATAGATACAAGATCAAGTGGACCACATAGTGAGAATTAAATTACTACCTTTGAAAAATTGTTGGGGACCATAGAAGTTTCGGATCAAGATGATATTTTGTTTTTCACTTCATCCATGTGTATTTGACCATGTCTACATGTTGGATGGCAAATAAACAACAAGGTGGGTTAAGATGGTTTCAATGGTGGGCATCCTTAGCAGGTCTGCTTCATTGTGGTGTGGTCCACTTAAGCTTTGGATGCCTTATCTGTAGGCTAATAATCTAAAATAATATGGAAGGACCGATAAAAGATGCAGATAAAATCTATGCACAAGGCGGCCCCTCATCGCATGTCCCGAGCTCGGAATAGGCCCGAGTAGTCATCAAAGGAAGAGATAGCGTTGCGGATGGGCAGCTGCGACCCGAGAACCAGTGTGTGGGTGCGATCCTGACCGTGGGGCAGTCCATCTGGTTTTCTGGCTTATTTTAGGGAGGGCCCCAAAATTAAAGCAGATAAAAATTTCAGGTGGACCACAACACAGGAAACAATGGCCATTGATCATTAAAAATCTTGTGGGCGGCAAAAGTTTTAAATCAAGCTGATATTTGTTTTTTCATTTCATAGAGACCTGCGTGATCTAATTAACAGGTTAGATGGTCAAATGGACCTTAGAAAGTCTTTAATGGTGGTTGTTAAATGACTACTGTTGGCCGTGGTGTGGTCCACTTGAAATTTATATCTGCTTCATGTTTTGGACATGCCCAGAATGAGATGTATAGAGTCGCTGAAAACATGAATTAAGGCACATACATTACAGTATGCCACACCGATAGGAATCCACCAACCCCGATGGACCCAGGTTTCCACCCAAGCCTCGGCCGATAAAACGCACATGCTGAAGCAGACTGCGGGGTGTGGACGTCACCAAGTTCTATGGGCTGCCATGATGTTGGTGTTATATATATTCAGGCGGTCCATCAATTTTCCAAGGTAAATTTAAGGCATGTCCAAAAATTACGAAGATCCAGAGCTTTGGTGGACCACACTAGAAAGCAGTGGAGATTAAATGTTTACCAATGAAAATTTCTTAGGTACCATAAAAGTTTTGGATCAAGCTTTTCCATTTATTCAGATTAATGAGACCTTATGAACATGTTAGATGGTAAATAAATATTATGCTAACCCCCTAGTAAGGTTTCAACGGTGGGCATCGCTGTTCCCACCTTTTTATGTGGATATAATACCTCCCAAATGGTGGACCCAGGGAGGTTTCAGCCCTAAACATTTTTCTACTCACTTTTTCTTGTTGTGTAGTCCACTTGGGTTTTAGATATGCTTTTTTAGACTCATGTTCTAACCAGGTCTTACAAGACTGATAGCCAAGATGGATTTCTCATGAATATCACAGTAGGCACCACCTACCTTCTGAGCATAGGGGAACTTCCTACCACATCTGGGTCCTGAATTCGGATATTCAGATGGGCCTGATTCTTTTAAGCAACGCATCAGCCCATCATGATTATCTGATGAGCAGCTCTGATCAACCTAACAAAGATGAGAGCCTTTCATTGGGCAGTCACAACTATATATACACCCTTGTCTAACAAATCAGGCCCAGACGTGAGTTCCAAGATGTGAGGGATTTATGGTCACCACATTGCGTATACATATGTAGGCCAATTTTTTGAGTCAAGGCATCTTCACATGCGGATGAACAGCTACTTGATCCCAAAAGTGAAGCAAATAAGTTGCATATGAAGATGCCTTGCCTCAAAGAATGTGAAAAATAGTTAGATGGACACATATTAGGAAATGAATGAAGGATTTGAAAGGCTGGCGTGGCGACTCTTCAACTGCCATAACCATTGGATTGAAGGAGAGAAATGCATGAGGAATAATTGTGCGAGATGTATATAAATAACAGAAGAAATTAATGACATGAGATCTCACACTAATCGGATTACTTGATCTCAATATATCTTAAGAGTAGTGATAATATAGTAGAAGTAATTCGTAGTTGTAATTCAGGTCTATTCTCATACACAGGACTTAATTCTTATTCAATATTAAATAGTTCTTTAAAAGACGCATTCTTACGGTCACTTTTAGTGACTGATTGTGAGTTATTTCTTTTGTCTAATTGCAATAGTATATTAAATAGTATTTTTTTTATAAAAGGTAAAGCACAACCCAGTTTTAAAGGAAAAACCCTATTCTCTGATTATTGTTTGGTCATTACAAAATTCCATAAGTGACCGAGTAGGTGATAAAAATTCACATGTGATGTAAAAGGGTTATCACGATTGCGTTGCGAAAGTTATGTAGGGGTATGTAATGAAGACTATGCCCTAAAGGGAGATGATTAAGAGCAAGTTAAAATTTTCATCTTTTAAATCACAATTATCTACTTAAGTTAATGTATACATCTTAAGTAAATAATTATAATAATAATAATAATAATTAGTTGGGATGATGATGGATATGTGGGTGCGATCTTAACCTTGCATGATGACAATGAATCTCGATTGCCAAAGTTTATTGGTTAAAGAAGTCTAAACGTATAGGACACTCCAGGTGAAATTTTGCTAATGGTCACAGTCAATGTTCATTTATTCTTCGGTCTTGAATGTCACGCTCATTCCACCGGGTCAAGCAAGCAACAACCATCCGTCGGTCATGCAAGTCGCATCAGCTATTCATGCAAAAGGTCCGCGCGTGTACTTTTTATTTTTTTGTTTTCTTGTCCTCATGATTTGTCCTTTTCAGACCGCTTCTTTGAGTCAAGGCATCTTCACCGCGAGAATGGCCCAGTGAGTGGATCCATTCTCACATGAGTGCCTTTTTTTTTTCCACGTTTGCATTGAGTGCGGAGAGAAACTACGTACTGAAACAAATAAATGTATGCATGGAAGCATGTAGATGATCTTTTGCTGTACATTTGTTTCTTGTACCATGGTTCACATGATAAATTGACTGATTGATTTTATTTTTTTTGGGCCAAGGAATGTATACAGTGGGGCCCATTGATCTACGGTGGAGGCATGCGGTGCATGACAAAGTGGGGCCCACTTCCCCCCTTATCCATAATGTGATGTGAAAGTTTGGCTTAGGCCTTTTAGATGGATGGGATGAACTTTGCCATATTTTCAAAGTGTTTTTGTCAATTTTTTTTCACTATCGCCTGATTATATAAACGATGAACGGATAACATTGGTGGTGACCATTAAAGAGAGGTGGCATCAAGTGTCTGACTGCCCATCTTTATGCTACGAACGCCATCAATCAAATTTTCTTAGAGAGGTGCACTTCTGCATCGACCATGGGTCACAATACAATTGCATGCCTTTGCTAGTGGCCACTAAATGTGGGCCCAACATGATTTAATTTCCGAATGCTCTCTTAAATGCTAGCATAAAAATCTCAACATCACCATAAGATTTTAACTATTTTCCAAAAAATGAAAATTATGAGTATTGTTGCTTTACACACGATCAGATCATGATGATGATGCCTCTTGATTGCCCAAGTTTGTTGATTAAAGCTGTGTAAAATTATAGGACGGTTAGGAGAAATTGAGAATGGTCTACAATCAATTTTCAATCATTTTAAGGTCTTGAATATCACTCATCCCACCCGGTCAAGCATGCAACAACGATCAGCGGGTCAAGCAAGTGATACCATTTAGTCAGGCAAAAGGTCCCACATACTTTTTTACTTCTTTCTGACTTGTCTATTGAGTGTCTTCATTTCTCCTTTTCATACCAAGTTCATAGATTATAACAAACAGCTAAAGTTTCATTATTACTTTATTCCACACTTATTCCACACGGCAATGAAATGTAAGATGGGTGGGTCTTGTCATCTCGAAGAACTAGCAAACATTAGAGGACGTTTTTTTTTTTTAAATAAAAATAAAAAATTTATTATTATTATTATTTTTTCTTTCTTTCTTTTTTTTTAATTATTCACAATGTGTACTGAAAATAAAAAGTAAAAAATTGGATGATTTAAAAAAGTAGCTAGCTTTGTCTATTAAATTGTACACACCTATGAGTTGAGTAGCTAAAAGATCTCAGTTACACTGTAACTATTGAAATATAGAACAATTGTATATATATAACTTACCATCTATAATCTAATGAACATGTAGAGCGGGTGAATCAAATACTAAAAGATATGTTGCATGCATGCATTCTTGATTTTAAGGACACTTGTGACATAATATGCATATCACTGAGTTTACCTACAACAATGTTATTAGATAGGCATAAGGATGGCACCATACGAAGCTTTATATGAAAGTTAATGATGTGTGCTGAATTGTATGACATAAGTTGGTGAAAAGAGATCGTTCATCATGAGGCCACAAAAAAGATAGAAATTATATGAAAGCACCTCCAAGCTGCACAAAACTGATATAAGAGTTATGTAAATAACATAAGGTGTGATTTGGAGTTCTTTGTACGAGACTACATATTTATGAACGTCTCTCATTTGAAAGGACTTATGCGCTTCAGAAAAAAGAAAAAGCTTGCACCTCGCTATATTGGACATTTTGAGGTGTAGGAGCGAATTGGAGAAGTCATTTAATGGCTCACGTTACCTCTACAACTTGTGAGTGTCCACAACATTTTTCATTTTTCGATGCTAGGGAAGTGTGAAAGGGATGCTTCACGAATGAAATAAATTGATTGATGAATGAAATAATTTTAAAATATATGAAAGAAAATTGTTAAATAAATTGATTGGTGAATGAAATAAAAGAGTTCACAACCTTATATATAGTGATCCTAAGGAGAGAAATCAAAAAGTAAACTATGACTAAAACTCCTTAAAATTCATAACTTATTATAAATAGTAAATTTACTTTTATAGTAAATGTACTATGTGACTTAACCACGTTATTCTCCTAACTATTCTAAACACGTTTCATGTTGGACACAACTCCTAAAGCTCAACGGTTGAAGATTTATAATCAAACTAAAACTTATTATAAATAGTAAAAAACGGAATTAAATATGGAATTTGACTGTCGATATAATGGAATCTCACAAATTTGGTGTGGGCAACCCGGCTACGTCGGGTTGGTTAGCTAATGTAGCTCATCCTACCCCAAAATCATATATATGTTATGTCGAGTAACTCATTCCAATTTGCGAGATATGATTGGTTTAAGGTTCTGGCGGTCTTGATGACTTCTGCTTCTAATTGGTCCTTTTTTAATCCATCTTGGATATGAAAGTGTCCACGACCTGCTGTACATCAATCCCTTCCACTTCAAAAGAACTCGTCCTCGAGATCTCGTGCTGATTCGGTTCATTATACTCGGTCTGGTGCACCATAATCAAACTCGGATCAAAAGTTATAATCAATTTACGGTCTACCTTCTTTTGGTCCAACCATATTAGGAATATATCTGTGACATGTTGTACATCACCTACCTTCAATGATATGAGTTTATTAACCAGTTGGGTGGAAAATAAACATTATTGTTGACCTTAGTAAGTTCTTAATGGTACGTGAAAAATGACTGTAATTTCCTATGGTGATTTGGATCTAATTCATTTATGGGCCATTGCCCTAAAATGAGCTCCAAAAAATGGATGAACAAAGTGGATGCATAACATATACATTAAGGTAGCCCCACTATCATGGCATTACTGGATTAGGTGTTTCGACGCAATGTGCTTTTAAGATGAAGTATTTTAAAAAGATATTTACCAAATATACATCTGCTCGCATTGTGAAAGTCGAGATAAGCTACTTTCGGCATAAGAAGCTTATGTAAAGTAGCGTATTTTTCAAATGGCCCCTTATTATCAATGATAGTTGAGTAAAAGAAAAAAACTGAGGAAAAATAAAAAAACAAATCAGACGGAATCGCACAAATTAAAGACAGACAGCATCAGCAGCATATTCACATGTTACACATGTAGCGCTCGGTGTTTCAGTCTGCAGAAAAGTACGAGTGGCAGATGACTTTAATGGCCTTCATTCCGACAAGTTATGGGCCCACATTCGGTTGGTAGCAATAGAGTTCGGATCCTCTGTTATCTTGTCAGAGAAACCCTGTTATCGTAATCCTCATTTGTCCATGTCCCCACTCAGTTATAAAAAGAAAAAAGAAAAGCTCTTGACACCAAACCATTAGGATAACAGGAATTTCCTGTTTACAGGATAACAGAGGGTCCCGACGCGTAGTAATATCCAGGGCAGAAAATTCTAATCTTTGAATCATCTGCTTATAAGTAGATGGTTCTAAAAGTTCCACACATGTGACACTTGGTGAGTCACAGAGATGTCTACAGGGAGGTTGCAGTGAGCAGAGAAGTATGTCGCAGTCCAATTTTGTGGTCTTCACATGGTGAACCATTCAATAGGAAACAGTGGTGATTGAATGCCCCACTGCTAAAAACATCATAGGATTCACATAATATTCCTACAACATATATTTACCATCTCATAAGGTCGCATAAACCTGAATGAAGGAAATAATAAAATTTTAATTACATGATCCAAAAGTTTTAAGTATTAAAAGAAGGTTTTAACGGAAAAAATTACTGTTTAATATAGCATAATCTACCTTAGATTATGATTTGCTGCATATGGGCTCGATGGTAATGACAGCAGAGTCTTGGGTTAGGCCGGTGCCGCACCTAATCCGCACCCCACATGGTGGTCGGGCCTGTCCTGATGTATGTTTTCTATCTGCGTCACGCGTGGGGCATCCATTTTGCAATGTTAAAATGAGCCGTAAAACAGATGGACGGAATCATAAAACACATACACACGGTGGACCCCACTGTCCTGTAACGGCAGAAGGGTGCGGATTTCATGGGAAAGCCTTTCCCTTGGTGCGGCCCACCTAAGATCTGGATCTGCCTAAACCTTGGGCCCATGGCCTGAAGGAAAGGATGGACGGCGTGGACGTCACTGAAACATCAAGGTGGGTCCCACGAGTGGGCTCCACTCCACGCCCCAAGCTCCTTTTTGTGTGTGTGTGTGTGTGTGTGTTTGGATACACTGTCAAAGCCGGGCATAGGAGGATGATCTACTCCATACACCGCATAGGCCAGCTCAAGCGGGGTCCAATGGGCCCCGAATTGGACTAGTTTGGACGAACCAAGACCCCATAGTGGGCCTGTAAGGTTTCAACGGCAAGAGCTTGTTTCCCTCCATGCGGCCCACTCGAGACTTTGATCTACCTCATTTTTCAGTCCATGGCCTAAAATGATCCAGAGAAACAGGTGGACGGCATGGACTTAACATATACATCATGTTGGGGTCCACGAGTGGGTACACCTCCACCCCACTTTGCATGGCTGACATGAGGGGGTGCTCCCAAACCCACCGTCTCTTATGGTGTGGTCCAATTGATGGTTGGATCAGCTTCGTTTTTGGGCCCATCATCCAAAATGAGCTGAGAAAAAAGATGGACGGTGTGGATCAACATGATACATCATAATGGGTCCCACGAGTGGGAACCCACTCCTACTGCCCTCTCATGCAAGCAGTGTCACTGACGCTTGGCTCCCAAGACCACTGCTGCTAATAGTGTGTCCCACCTGAGATTCTGATCGGCTTACATTTTATGCTCTATGCCTAAAATGAGAAGGTAAATCAGATGGACGGCGTGGATGGGACACATAGGGTCCCATGAGTGGGCCCACTTATCCAGGCGCACTTGCTGCTGGGCAACAACGTCATCCAGCAGCCATGGATGTTGCCCCTCCCTCAATCTCTGGTTCGTTTTAGGGGTGGCGGTGTCCACCTAGACAAATCCACTCCATTCATTAAAGATTAGCCAGGTCATGGTGGGCCAATGGGCTTGGATCGAACCAATTTTTGGTGATTTTCCACCATCCAAAATTTGTATGACCAAATAAGATGTTGGATTGGAAAATAAACATCACGGTGTACCATACAAGGCGGATCCATGCTGTGATAGTGTGTGGGGCATGCTCTCTAACGGTGTGGCCTACTTGTGGGCCCCACGACATCATAATTTTATAAGAAAGAATAAGAAAAGAAATGCAAGGGAAGAGATCCGGCCATTGAGGTGGGGCCTCACCACTATGGGGTCCACCGTACAATCCATACATGATCAAGGTGGTTCCACTCTTGTGAGCCCACCAAAATGGAAAAAATCACGAGTGAGTGTTTTGATCCTCTCAAGCACTCACTACGTCAGATGAATGATTAGATTGGCTCAGATCGGTGATTGAACGGTCCACCAAGTTCCTCTCCACCTATAATCTCCTCTAATTTCTTTTTTTCTTCTTCTCTTCCTTTTGACCTCTTGATCTCTCCTAATCTCCCTCAAGCTCTCTTTCTCTCAAACCATTTCTTTAATTCTCTCTCTAATCTTTCTTTCCTTTATCTCTTTCTCTCTTAATCTCTCCCTAATTCTTTCCAATCTATTTCTTCCTCCTAATCTCTCTTTACTCTCTTGCTAGTTAATGTGGTAGAAATGAGAGAGATTAAGAAATTTGTGGTAGAATTTTTAAGATATAAGAGGGATTATGAAAAGATGGAGGGGTAGAATGGGGAGGGAGGGAGGAATGACTTAGCATTGACAAGGCATATATAGGTTGCATGATGAGAGGCATGGGCTTGTTTGACTAATGGAGAGAGAGAGAGAGAGAGAGAGAGAGAGAGAGAGAGAGAGAGAGAGAGATGAGTGATGGATGGTTTAATTGATGGATTGATTGGACAACCTAGGGATTTGTGCAAGTGGGGCCCGAGTGCATTACGAGGCCCACCTCAGATTATATCAAAACTGCAACTTATAATCTAGGGGTCGCATTGGAGCTTACCGCACAGTGTTGGAATCGTAGCACCCGTGTGGTCACAAGGGTATAAGTCTTGGGGTGTTGTGGTAAAAAAAATAGTATTATGATCAAAATTCGCTGATCCAATCCGCCAGGAACATGTCAGTGCCAAAGTTGAAATGTATGGAAAGTCTCCCAAGATTACGGGTCTTGCAGAAATTGTACAGATTTGGGCTGTTTTCAGTAACAATCTTAAAAGTTAGATTTTTTTTTTTTTTTTCAAGTTCGGGTGACATTCTATAACATTATGAAATTTTATGCCCAAACCCTCTGACTTCATGAGAAATTCTATTTTAGCCTTGAAAATTTGAATTTTTATGTAGTTTATAATAATTTACACAAAAATTTAAAGATTTATCTACTTTGATAATTTAAGGTTCAAATCATATTTGATAGGTGGATCAAGGGCACCCACTAATTGTCACTTAATCAATATCAAGGGACAATTGATGATCATCTTGATCCTACCATCCATACATTAATTTATTACAATTCCTAATGATCACATTTATTGGACAATATGCCCCACTTGATGGTTAGATCAATCATCAAATTCGGATGTCTTCATTATCTGATGTATGAATTTTGATAGTCAGCCCTTATTGAGTTAGATCTCAACATTTCAATGGTTCTAAACAATAAATTAACACACAATTTATTGTATACCATTATCTCATATCGATGTGGCTCATTCAATGGTCCAATCGGTCCAGAGTTAAGAAATTTAATGAATTTTTTTCTTAGAAATTCAATATACAACGATGATTCAATCACATGTCTCAGATTAGGTTGTACAATTCTCTGTGTCAAGTTGTAGATTACAAAGAGAATTTCTTTTTCGTTATTAATTCAATTTCCTCTAATCAAGGAAGAACCTTGGTAAATATATGATCGATATAGTCCATTGAAGTGTTAGATAAGATTGATTCTTGAAATCATTACATGATCGAGTCTTAGAAAACCCGTGAACTCTATAGATCATATCAATCGCTTTCCATTATAGAAAAATCTCACCTTCTGCACATTAGTCCTAAAGCTATGCACAGTGTACTTTTCTACACGGATGAGTTAGACATACACAATGGATACCTGATTGATCTAATATGTCTAATGTATAGATCAATATCGAATTAAACTATTACAAAAATAAAATAAAATAAAATACAAAATAAAGAGGAATGATGAGGGTCAAATATTGCATGTTAGACCCCAATTATTACTGAATTTTACGTACATGATATGGGTTAATGGAATATTTTAATTGTGTTTTTGTTGCAGGGTGTAATTAGGAAAGCTAATTGAAAAAAGATATTAAAAGCGTGGATTTGATGCTCTGAAGTAACCAAAGCAAAGGACGGACCCCTTGGGACCAATATTGAAGAATTTATATGCCAGGGATCCAAGAAAATCAAGTCGTTCACGTTAAAGAGGCCTAAAATTGGTCCAAAATGCAAGATCATAGGGTTCCCGCTATCCGATTGACCTGAAACTTTATACATGGTATGAGGGCCATAAATTAACCATACATGTAAAATTTCAGCCATTGGATCACTTTTGAAGTGCCCCAACTGACAGATTGTAACACCCCGAATTTTTGTCAACCTGGGATTAGACGTCCTTAGGCAATGAGTCTATCCTAACACTTGATTAACTTCTCAAAACTCAATCCAAAAGTCTCAAATCCCTATTTCCTTAGAAAATCTCACCTTTTACTACTTTATCCTTCAAAATTTTCTAAGAGCTCTCACATTAGACACAAATCTTAAAGTTTAAGTGATGTTGATCAATACTTAAGCTAAAAAGTACTATGAATAGTAAATAAATAAATGAAAAGAGTTTTTAGCCATTAACCTTTTGAAGTCTCACTAAATAAGTAGACTAATTGGATAGATCAGCTTCTCCTACCCCAAAATCATATATTACATGTCAAATAACTCATCCCAGGTTCTAAAATACACCCATTTCAAATATCAGACGGAGAAACCACCCCAAACAGGTCAGTGGTCGGCGATGCCATCGCCGGTTTGGCGATGCATCGCCGAACTCGTCCGTACAGCGAGTTTCTGTACCTTTTTTCTTGCACATTTCTTCGAACTTTGAAAAATCATATCTCCTTCGTTATAACTTTGATTTAGGTGATTCAAAAATCAGATTGAACCTAAATGAGTCTAGTTTTATATAAAAATATGTGAAAAATATAATAAAATATTTAATATAGTTTAAAGTAGGTCATTGTGAGCAACTGTCCGATAATCACTTGTTGGACAGCTACTGCTTCTGGAATTTTTAGAATTTTTCTACAACTCGAAATCTTATGAAATTTGGAGGAGTTAGGGTAAACTTGATGATGAACTCCTAAAAAAATAATAAAAATAATATGATACCTAGAAGTTTCCAAAATGGGGGATAGAATGGCCCTAGGACCGTATTCTGCCATAATTAAGGTAGAATTTGGTTGAGTACCAAACTGAATACTCAGTAGAATTAACTTGGACCACTTTAAATACGTTCTACAAGATCCAAAGCGAGTGGAACCAATGACCCTATAACTCTCTATAACCTCAGATCAAACTCTAAGCCGGTTTGTTCTCTGGACCACTTTGAAATTTTGTATTGGATCTAGACCGCGCGTCGAAAGTCTGTTACTTTCTATCTTAGACCGTTAGAACCGCCCAGCTGGACTTGACAATCATTTCGAAAATCAAGTCAAACCGATAATCACAGACTATTTCATTGAGCCCGGACTGAAGAGACCGCGAATAGGGACAGAATTGGAATTTCAAATTCAAATCTGGCACACGACTTGACACGTCAGTATTAAGCATTCTGACCGTCAGAATTCATCCAGATTACACCCTTGGATCAGGAAAAATTTCTATTTTATATCATGAGACTTTCAGCCCTGATCTACGTGCGGTGACCGCTGAACTGAAACTGGTCCGCCACGCGCGATCTGCGAACCCTGCCAGACTGAAAACTTAATACGTGCTATATCTGGTACGCATGAGCTTAAGTCCGATCGCATTCGACCAGGGGACCACCAGAAATCATCTTTTGGACCAAAACAGCCCCGCTTTGGTTAAGCATCAAGTGAACTTTGTTCCCGAGCCTATTCCGGGCATTTTTAAGCTTATAAAAGGGGTTGAAACCCTCTCATATCTCTTCCATCCGAATTTGGGAAAAGCTCTAGATTGAGGGAGAGAAAAGGTGAGAGATTGTGAGAGAGGTGGGAGAGAATTTCCTGCTGCTGGTGCTACCTGCTACACGTGTTTAAGCCACGCGATCCAAGCACTTTCCTGGCGATTCCTCCGCGTTTTCAGGTAAGGAAACACCCTAATAAGTTGCTGATTTAAGGTTTTCTTGCTTTCAAAGTATGTTAGTTGATAGATCTTGCAAATCAGGTTGTCTATTCGCCGTAGACGAAGCGTATACGCTCCGTTCGAATTTCAACATCCATAAGAGACAAGGTGCGGATTTTAGACGCTTTGATTGACTGTTTCCAATGCTTTCAATGTCGTTTAATAGTAGATTCTTGACGGCAACGCCGTTTGACATGTACAACATGCTGTCCGTTTCCTGTTTCGTAAATCAACGAAGAATATGAGATTTAGGGCATTTTAGTCATTTGTAGGAAGTACTGTTTTCATTCATAGTTTGCTGATGTGATTGACATGAATTGTTGTCGCATTAGAATATTAGGAATGCGTGCATAATTAGTTTGGCGAAGAGATTCGCCTAAATGCGCATTTCGGGTCGACATACTATATGTAGACTCAAGTGTGTAGTGTAAGTGTTTGTATAAATGCTTGTATTAGTATGTATTGAATTAAATGGTGTTATGAATTAATTTGAGATTGATTTCTCAATTAATATGCTGATGTAAATGATTTCCTACATGTTAGCCGTATGTACGATTTCATTATATGTATGAAATGCATATGTTTGATGTTGCACTTAAGTGGTATGCTATAACATGTACTTGATGATTTCATTATGATTTAGTTGAGATTGAATTCTCAATTAATAGGCTAATGGAGAGGATTTCCTATATGTTGGCGATATGCATAATTTCATTATATGTGTGAAAGACATGTGTAGGATGATTTACTTAAGTTGTACGTTATAACATGTGTTAACATGCTCACATGGTTGTATTTCATTTCCATTACTCTTACATGAATGCTGATGTGATTCCATGATTGTTTGGGACTATACTTAGTCCAGACAGTCGGTAACCGAGCGAATTCGTGGTTAGTTTATCTTCGCCACGAACGACGCGTCGATGAACGCGAGCCGTGTTCTGGAGTTGGCGGCAGTGGTTAGGCCACACGAAGTGTTTTACGCACTTCATGTCGTCAACTTGAGATGCGATCGCGCTAGTCGAGCCCGTCAAGTAACCCGACTGGCCATTGTATGTTCACCCTGCATGAGTCATAACTGCTTGAACCTAGGGTACTGAACTTACCATTGTAAACCCTGTTAACCATGGTACCTTGATCCACGAAGACTCATGAGCCGGGCATGGTGGTATGGGACACCGTGGTCGAGCTGTCGGCCTACGCTGGGGCCACAAACCTCCCCGTAGTGACCAGTGAACACCTAGACTCGTGAGCAGATTATGGTGGTATGAGACACTATATTCTTGCTGTCGGCCTACACTGATCAGGCGACGAGTCCTTTGTAGTGACCGCGAACGTATTCTGAGTCTACGGGAGGCGACGACCCTTCCGTTGCAGTAGAGTACGGTAGGCCTGTATTGATAAGGTGATGGGGGAGCGGTGCAACGAGTGCGAGCAACAGCCCTGGCAGCCCTTGCAGCGACCTACAAAATATACATCGTATGAGATTACTAGGAGTGACGACCCTAGACAGGATCTGTGTTGGGATTGATATAAGGGAGGTACCTTAGTTTCCCAATACTGCTGTTTGAATGGACTAATAACAACTCGGAAATCATATCACCATAACATTGCATGTGCCTGGAAGATGTGGAGCACTCTAGGGAGTGTGGCATGCCGCGGTCGTAAGATGTTGCCGTATGAGGGAGATCGTCGGTGAGGGCATACATCACGTCATGTCATAATTGCATTAACAACAGTATTAGGAATGTTTGAATTACTGCTTTACTATTATCGTATGATTGATTTGATAACATGTTAATCTTTGCTCTATTATTCCACTGAGTTAGCTACTCACTCCCACGTTACGGGACGGTGTTCCTTGACACCCACCAGACCTTTTTGTGATTGCAGATGATGGTGCGGCCTGCGAGGCAGAGCTGGACTTGATGATGATGAGGAGGATTCCTCCTTTATGCGAGTTCTGATTGACGGGATTACAGGGAGGTTGATTAGATGTCTTGACACTTGTCATTTTATATTTTTAGCGCACTCATGTATATTCGTTTCATCTACTTTTGGAGTATACATGTATGTGTATAACCTGGTAACATGTTCACACTCTGGAGACATACAACAGTTTATATATGCTATACATACTATCACAGTCTTCCGCTTGTTAATTTAACTGTCTCTGGAGTATGATATGCTGTTCTGGCTTAATCTCACTCGTGTTTAATACATTATCACAGACAACATTCAGTCATACGTATTTATGTTGCATAAATAACATTTTGGAACTCGGGAGTTGAGTTTTTGCTCGACCCCCCGATTTTCGGGATGTTACACAGATCATCCCATAAATTGTTGATTTTGGGCCACCTGATATCTGGAACTGCTTTAAATTTGGTCTAAATGCTTTAAGTAGGGAGAATAATTGAATGACTGGATTGGATTTTGCAAAAACGTCACATTGGACCCCACATGAATAGAGTGTGCATAGTGCACAAGTGCACAAGCCATGCATGGAAAACGTAGAGACAGCTTGACCTTCTTTGACCGAAAAAAAAAGAGAAAAAAAGGAAATTTCCTTTTTTGGCTGGTGTGTAACCGACCGACGGTCGGTTTTGCAGACGGTTGTGGGCCCCACCCATTGCACGTACGACTAATCCAAGCCTTCTATCTTGTAGATGGGTTTGTGAACTTCAAAACCATGCTGACTTTTTGTATCCATGCAAGCACAAGTGTGAGATATGGAGGCCACAAATGGGCTGCTGTGTGACTTTTAAAATTAATTTTTGTGTGATTTCTTCTTTGGACTGCGTCAATGGACCTTCAAAACTACTCATTCTTGACTGAATTTTGTCCTGAATCTAATGGACGAGGTGGATTTTCCTAAAAATACCTCTGTAGGGCCCACGGATTACGACAGCGAAAGAGTCTGAAAGGTTTCGCACATCCGCGAAAACTGACTTTTTTAGGCGGTTGTGACCCACCATCTTTGATCATATTGCAGATCTGAACCGTCTATCATGTAGAGGACCCAAAAAATTCTTAAGAGATGGTGTTTCTTTGAAAATTAAGCAAGAAAAGTGACGATTTTTGAGGTACTGAACTTGGCTGCGAAAAGGCTTTCGCATGCGATAGCTTTCCACATCCGATTCAAATCCGATTTTCACCACTCCAGCAGCTATATAAGGAGGTTTTGGACGTAGGAAGTGAGGATCCAGAGCCAAGGTGAAGAAAGAGAAGAGAGAGAAAAAGGAAGAAGAGAGATAAGGGAGATGTTTATAATGTTTTTATTTTATATTTTTTTTTTCCTAATTAATTTTATGGATTGATAGACTTTTTAGCTAGGGCTGAGATGAAGTCCCTAATTTGATTGACTCTTGTTTATGTTGAATTTATTTTAATTTGATTGATTTGTTTCTTTTTCTAGGGTTTCTTAAGATTTCTGTACTTCTCCATTCTATGAGCTCGACCACAGTTTAGATATGGATGTTGTTTAAAATATTACTCTAGGTGCTTGTATCTGACCATGAACAGGTTTCCTATAGAGGAAGAAACAAGATTTACATCTCTCCATGCCTGACCATGGATGGAAAGATGTGATCCATATGCTTTAAAGGATTATACATTCTGTGTGCCTGACCAAGGACATAGGATGTGCTTTGTTATTAAATTTATATCAATCTGAATTAGGGTGAATCAACAGATAAAATAATGGTTAAGATAATTAGGGGTGGATTCGAAAGTCCTAGTATTCTCCTTGATTGGATCTTCCTCATTATTGCTCATAGTTATTTTTCATAGATTTATGCTAGTTTACTTAATAGTTTGTTAAACCATTCGTTGAATTAGTTAAGAAGAGTTTTAAATTTCACATTGTGACAACCAGTCCTCGTGGAAACGATCTCGTAATACGTATCATATCTACATCTGATTCGTATACTTGCGAGTTTAAAATCATTTAAATCAGGTTGGTTTAATTAAAACATCAAGTTTTTGGCGCCGTTGCCGGGGACTGTTTCGGTCCAAATTGGATTTAAGATTCTTTCTTATCATAATTCATAGTCGTACGAATTTTCTAATATTATTTTAGGAAATTTAATTTGTTTTTGTTTTTATTTTTACAGGAATTGAAGAAGGAAGCTGTTAAATAAGATTGTCTTCAAAAGGAGAAGCTACTAAATTTTCAGACATCCATCATCTCCTTTTTCGGGTTCTTTCTTCCAATTCTTGTTTACATAGCTTTCTCTTATTTTTAGAAATTCATAATTTTTAGTTCTAGTCTTATTTCTCTTAGGTTGCATCTTAGTTTAGTTTAGTTTTCTTTCTTACATTTTAGTTATTCAGTTTATGCTAGGGCGTAGATCTTTGAACATATAACTAACACCCTTTGATCCTGAAATAGAAAGAACCTTTCATAAAAGATCTAGAAACATCCTATTCGAAATGATGAACGAGAATGTAATTAAAGCGCTTAGAGATTATTCAGCTCCTGTCCAATTTAATGCGCCTTCATGCATAGTGTTGCCAGCCACCACGGCAACACACTTTGAACTTAAACCAGGGGTCATACAGTTGTTACCATCTTTCTATGGTTTAGACAAAGAGGATCCATATCATCATGTAAAAGAATTTCTAGACATTTGCTCGACCTTTAGGTTTCAAAACTTTTCAGATGATTCGATCCGTTTGCACCTTTTTTCTTTTTCTTTGAAGGATAAGGCAAAAGCATGGTTGAATTCTCTAGGAGTTTGGGACGATCACTACATGGGATCAACTGTCTAAGAAGTTCTTAAACAAATTCTTCCCTGTTCACAAAACGAATGCTCTTCGTAGAGAAATCACTAATTTCAGGTAAAAAGAGGGAGAACACTTTCATGAATGTTGGGAAAGATGGAAGGACTTGCTCCTTAAATGTCCACACCATGACTTTGAGAAATGGAAACAAGTTCAATACTTGTATGACGGTTTGACACTCCAAAACTGTCACATGGTTGATGCCACCAGTGGAGGGTCATTCATGACCAAAAGTGATGTCGAAGTGTGGAATCTCTTTGAAACCTTGTGTGAAAATTCCCAGCAATAGGACTACTCAAGTAGAGGTGAAAGAAGTCCCCAACTACTAAAGAAAGGTGGTATATATGAGATAGGAGTCACGCCAGATATTTATGCCATACTTGATAGCCTGACACAGAAAGTTGATGCTCTGATGTTGAATAATGGACCTCTACAAACAACTCAAATCGAGTCATGTGCCATATGTTCTAGTATTGGCCATCCTACGCAGTCGTGTCCATCTGGTGCAACATTTTCAGAATTTCTCTCTGAACAAGTACATGCTATGAACACCTTTCGGAGACTCGGGAATGATCCTTACTCAAACACCTACAACCCAGGGTGGGCTAGATATCTAAATTTTTCTTGGGCAAAAGGACCACAACAAGAAGGACCATATGAAAATCCTCCTATGCAACCTTATCCACAAGTTAGTAGTCAACAACCTCAACAGTTTCCACAATATTAACAAGCTCCTGCACAATCTAGGAAACCATCTCTTGAGGATACACTCAATCTTTTTATGCAGAGTTCTCTTCAATTTCAAAAAGACACCCAACAAACTTTACTAGTTAACCAGCAAAGCGTACATGCGAATGCGCAATCTATTGCCAAGATGGAAGTTCAATTTGGTCAACTTGCTGCCACATTGAGTGAGAGAGAGAAGGGCAAGTTCCCTAGTTAACCTGTGGCAAATCCAAAGGGACAGTATGAGATTGGCTCTAATTCAAACCAAGAACAATATCATGAGCAAGCCAAATCAATTATTACCCTTAGGTCCGGTAAACAGATTGAGAATAGAGTAGAGATGCCCAGGGGAGAATCAAATTCCAAATCAGAAGATCAAAATGAAGCAGAGAGACATACTAGTGCATCCAAAGTCCAAAAGTACTCTTACCCTCCAGAAACTACTCCTGTGCCATCCTATGTGCCTAAAGCACCTTTTCCTCAACATCTGACACCAGTTAAGAAAGGAAACAACTTTAATGAGATATTGAACATGTTTAAGCAAGTGCAAATTAATATTCCGTTGCTTGATGCTATCAAACAAGTCCCTGCTTACGCTAAGTTTTTTAAAGAATTATGCACTCAAAAGCGTAAGATACATGTTCATAAGAAGGTCTTCCCTGCAGAGCAACTCTGTAAGACCCATATCATAGTCTGTACTATTCCGTAAATTTCCCACGATCCTCCCTGTCGACTTTCGGCGACCCGCGACCTATAATCGGTGTTTGCGTGCAATCCTAAGTCGTGTCATGTATATCAGATTCAGCTCAACCCGAGACTTGTACCAGTGTGATCGCGCCATCGCCGCGGTTCCGATGTCGTGTCTCGCGCGTCGAGATGATACTCGGGCCAGGAGATGTGGGCCCGCGTTTAGTTAGAGGAAAACGCCGGGTGTTGCAATCCCAAAAGAATGTCCCATCAATCGCATCAAGTGTTAAGTGCTCCATCCCATCATGTCAAGTACAAACACTCATCCCCAAGCAACCCCTAAAGTCAACACTCTCTCTCTCTCTCCACCCATCAAGTACACCTATCCATCACTCACATCTCTCACCTATCACCTCTCTCTCTCTCTCTCTCTCTCATTTCTCCCTCATTTCTCCCCTCATTTCTCCTAAGCTCCATGAGAGCAACTCACGTCCAAGCTCCATGGGAGAGTAGTGTGGCCCACCTCTACCACCCGATCCCACCATCCTAAGCCCATCTCAACCGTTGAAATTGTCCCTTTGAGACTCTATCATGCATCGGCGGAAGACGGAAGGAGAGATCTCGAGGTGGGTGATTTTATGTTGTGGTTCTGTGATTTAAGGGCCCACATAGTGGTGGGACCCATCTTGATGCATGCATTGTAGAGAGGGGCCCATAGTGGCGGGGCCCCTCCCACAACCGATCTCTCTCTTTCTCTCTATCTCTTCCTTTCCCATCTAGTGGCCCACCTTGACGCTTGACGATATCCACACCGTCCATCATCTGACAATGAAAATCCCACCCTGATGACTATACTGTATCTGCGGTGTCCGTGCGATGGGAATCCAGCGTGGGTCGTGGCCAACCAGGACATCTGCTGTCCCAAACGTCCAGCAGGTCTGGACGCAGCTGGAAAACACAAATATCACCTTGTTTCAAAGCAGTTGGGATATACAAACACTGACGCGGATCCCACATTTTTGCACGTGTGGAGTACCCGCATCGTCCACCTGATGAATGTGGGACTCCACCGAGATTTATGTGCCTCATCCTCATCGTCCAGTAGGTCTGGACGATGGGAATACACAAATAGTAGCTTGATTCTAACCATGTGGCCCATCCACGGGGCACCACTGATGAATGGGTTTCATCCAAACTATTCGTCTATGTGAACCCCCTCCATTTACAAAGCTGTTGTATCAACACAGCAGATTCCGTGGGGGCATCACGAGGTATGGTTATATCCTACCATCCGTCCCATTTTTTTTTTTGGGTGCGTGGGCCACCCCACACATGTGGCACATGTGGCAGGTGGGACCCACCTTAACGTATGGATTTTATCTTCACATCGTCCACCTACGGTGCATGTGAAGCTCACCTTGATGTATGAATTCCATACTGACCGTCCATTGGGCAGAACGGTGGGGCCCCTCGATTTATGTGTTTTATACACTCCGTCTACCTATTCTGAAGTTGGGCCCACCCCACACGTGTGACACGTGTGGGTGGGTGGGACCCACCTTGATCTGTGTATTTTGTTTTCACATCATCCATCTGGACGGTGTGCCGAGAACGGCGCGCATGACGTATATTTTTCATCCCTACTGTAAGGCGTACCGTGATGCATTGTGATCTACACCGTCCATGTGGATGTGTGGACCCCAATCCACTATATGGGTCTTATCCTAACCGTCCAACTTGCTGGATGGCGTGACCCACTTTGTATCTAGACTGTCCGTCCAAAGCACTGGACGTTGTTTCTTTTTTTAATAATAATAATAATATCAATAATAAATATAAAATATTATATATGCTATGCCATATATGGAGGACCAGACCCCCCCACGTGAGACCTACCCACACGTATGACACGTGTGATAGGTGGGACCCACCTTGATATATTTATTCTATCCCCACTATCCATCTGTCCAGGACGGTGGGCTGATCATGGGGTATATGTTATATCAAACTGTCCATCCATTTGTTTGGCAGCCGTGGAACCCACTCCACATGTGCTGCACTTGTGGAGGTGGGGCCCACATTGATGTATGCGTTCTACCCAGTCCGTTGGAGGGACGGTGGTCCCAGCAGCAAAGGTGCTGTACCACGTCAGCAAGTGCTGTGTGGACCCACTGTGATGTATGTTTTGTATTCCACACCGTCCAGGGACGGTGGGCCCTGATGATGGATGTGTTATTCCATGTCGTCCATCTAACGGCTATGTGGGGCGCACAGTGTTGCATTTGTGATCCACACCGTTCACATGTGGCCTCCACCTCGATTGATGTGTAAACTCACACCGTCCGTCCATTTTTCAGATGAGGTGTGGTCCACCTTGATTTTTGTATTCTATTACCACATCGTACATCATCTGAACGGTGGGCCAGCAAGCCACATCAGCAGTAGAAGTTGCTGCATCAACGCCAGCAAGTTCTGTAGGTCCGTATGATTGCATGTGTTGATCCAAACCGCCCATTTGCTTGGACAACAGCTATGTGGGTCCAATCATGCCGTAAGTGTTAATCCAAACCGTCCAACCACCTTGGATGCATGTCTTGTACAGCCGCGCCGTCCATCTGTTTTGTTGGGGTCCACCTTGATGAGAATTTGTATATTTGCACCGTCCATTCCTGGATGGTGCTATTTGGGGCCCACCTTTGATGAATGTATTGTACATCCACACCGTCCAGATTGTGCTGGACAGTGCTGGACAGTGATTGGTCAGCACTAATTTACATGTCCAATGTTTGGACCATCTTGGTTTACATAGACAATGCTTGGACAGTGTTGACCTGCATGGCCAAAGTTTGGACGGTGCCATGGGCTCCACCTCAATGTATGTTGTACCCACGCTGCCCGTTTGGTGGGGCCCATTTACTGCGTATGCGGGGCCCACTTGTTATGTATTTAAGGCCCACGTGCAGGGTCCACCTATTGTGTATTTGAGGCCCATGGGGGAGGCCTGATGTGATGTATGTGTGGGCATTATGTTGCGTATGAATCCCTTATGAAGGCCACTTCTTGGGAGCAATGTTGGTTAGATGTCCACATTGATGGACAATGATGGTTAGATGTCCTCATCGTAACCTTTCCCTAGGCCTTGTTAGGCCCATTTTTACCGATTTCGATTGTTACGACCGATTGTCGATTTTTGATTAACGTGACCGACTTATCGATTCTGATTATCGATCGAGTCCGATTGTCATGACCGATTGGCGTGACCGACTGCCGATTTCAATTGACATGATCGATTTGCTAATTCTGATTATCGATAGATTTCGATTGTCGTGACCAATTGTCGATTCCGATTAACATGACCGATTTGCTGATTTTGATTATCGATCGATCCCGATTGTCGTGATCGATTTTTGATCCTGATTGATGTGACCGATTTTTCGACTCTGATTATCGATTGATCTCGATTGTCGTGACCGATTTTTGATCCCGATTGTCATGACTGATCTGCCGACTTTGATTATCGATCGATCCCGATTATCATGGCCGATTTTCGATCCCGATTGATGTGACCGATTTGCCGACTCTGATTATCGATCGATCCCGATTGTCGTGACCGATTTCTGATCCCGATTGTCATGACCGATTTGCCTACTTCGATTATCGATCGATCCCGATTGTCGTGAACGATTTTTCGACTTTGATTATCGATCGATCGCAATTGTCGTGACCAATTTCTGATCCCGATTGTCATGACCGATCTGCCGACTTTGATTATCGATCGATCCCGATTGTCGTGACCAATCTCCGATTCCTATTATCGTGGCCGATTCCAAGCATAGATTCTGATTGTTAAGGCCGATTTCGAATGCCGAGGCTGATTGTCGAGACCTATATGAGGTATACGCGACCCATAATTGAGACCTATTGTGATATGTATCCAGCCCGCGTTTAAGGCCTAATGTGATGAATAAGAGGTATATGTAATGGGGTCCATTATGATGTATTTAGGGCCCATGGGCGAGGCCCATTATGATGTATTCGTGGCCTATGGGCAAGGCCCATTGTGATATGTATTAGGCCCATGAGCAGGGCCCACCTGTTGTGTTGTGTATATGTGGCCCTTGAGTAAGGCCCATTGTATTGAGTATTTGACCTTTGTGTGAGGCCGCGGGCCCATTATATGTTTGGCTCTATGTAGGCCATTCCTTGGGGGCGATGTTGGTTAAATGTCCACATTGTCGAGGCCGATCGTTGATACCGATTATGAGTATGCGATAGTATAGCATCATGATTCATGCCCATACGCATCATCTGCATGTTTGTTATGAGACGTGATTGACCATTTCATATGCCATATGACAGGTTGTTCATGGGGCTCCCTGATAGGCAGAGTTGCCCCACATGAGAGCATGACATGCGCAGGATTGACGTATGACTGGATTATATGACTCATGCATCTTACATTGTGTGTTGTGATTACTGTATGCCCTAGCGACATCAGGGCCATAACCTCCACAAGTATATTGTGGATGGCCAGATGAGACACCAAAAATCTGTTTTACATGGGGTGTTATAGATATTCCTGGGTGAAAGTTCCTAAACCCTCTTGGTTCCAGAGGTTGCTCCAACGTCTAGACCGAGTGGATGCATGAGCGCATGAGGGTCGTATACCGTTAGGCCGCGTCTCCCACTGTGTCGTGGTCGGTTGGAAGGGGGTGTGGCCTTACCTGCCCGAGAGGAGGGGGCAATGCTAGGCTGAGTCTGACCAGCTCGAGGAATGGGTCCGCTATCGACGAGCCGGGCCCGATATTGGCAGGCGGATAGTGAGGTCTCTTCCATTCACCTTGTCGCGCGCGATGGGTTAGTAATCTGGTTTGGAGTGTAATAGACCCCGGTGATTTTTCAGAGAGGAACCGTACTGATATGTGGACTTATTGAGTAGGAGTTGCATGCTCATTCATTCATTCATTCACTATCCACTCGGGCTGGTGGTGCGCAACTAATTGTTGTGTACCTTCATTATGGTAAGGATTTTAGTTGGGCGCGTGACTAACCTGAGATCAGGAGTTTACTACATTGAGTCTGACTATCCAAATTTAGGTATGAGACTGGTTTGGATAGAAGTCCTTTGTGGTGAACCTCATAACCTGCGATACTACGTACTATCATCCCGACTTCACACTCCAGCGCGGTCATTTCATTCGCATAGCATATTGCATTACATCCTTAGGCATATGGCATTTTGGGTTGCTATGTTTCTACACTTATATAGCCTAGACAGACTCAGCAGGATTTGTATATTGCATTACAACTTCGGCATCTGATTTTTGGCTCCTTATGACTCCTTAGTGCATAGCTATTTTATATTGCGTATTCTGATATTGATGGACTTATGAACTTGTCCATGCTTCCGCTTACTCTGTCATCGTATGATTTATGATTTTGTCAGTATTTCTGCTTATTTCGATAATGTATGATTTATGGATTACCAGTAATTTCGGTATTGTATAATGATGGTATTGTATGGAATACTTGACACTTAATTTGTGCACATACTTACACTACCCTCTAAGCTTTCTATAAGCTTATACACGATAGATGCATGCAGGTGATGTTAGGTTGCAGCAGTGTTGAGCTTGGAGCGTGCAGCGGTCTTCTGGAGCTTAATTTTCGATTTATGCATTTTTCTTTGGCATTGTACTCAAATGATTATATTAGTGGATATGTGATGATGATGTTGCCTTTGTGAATTGGGTAATCTTATGGTTATGCTTATTACTAGTTAAATGTATATATATATATATATATATATATATATATATATATATATATATATATATATATATATATATATATATATATATATATAAATCCTCCTTGTAGGATCCCAGGATCAGAATCTCGCATATGAATGTTAGGAACCGAGAATGGGGTACTGCGGAGGCTGTCGGCATCGGATTCGGCGACCGGAATTCCTATGAATCTGATTTCCAGGTTTGGGGTGTGACAAACTCAGCTCCATGATTCAATACAACACTCCTCCTAAATTTAGGGATCCAGGAGCTCCTACAATTTCTTGCGTCATTGGAGAGCATAAGATTGAGAAGGAATTGCTTGACTTAGAGGCGAGCGTTAATTTGTTACCATATTCTGTATATGAGCAGCTAAGACTTGGTGAGCTGAAACCAACTAAAATAACACTACAACTAGCTGATAGATCTGTCAAGGTGCCCCTTGGTGTTATTGAAGATGTGTTAATCAAAGTTGATAAGTTTTATTTTCTAGTGGATTTCATCGTCCTAGATACTCAGCCTGTCCAGAATCCTACTAGTCAAATCCCGGTTATCCTAGGACGTCCATTCTTAGCCACATCCAATACTATCATAGATTGCAGGAATGGAGTTATGAAGTTGTCTTTCGGTAATATAAAACTTAAACTCAATGTTTTCAATATCGGACAATAACCATCAGACTTGGATGATATATTTGAAGTGAACATGATTGAGAGTCTAGTGCTTGACTCTTTCCTTAAATCTTCTGAAGATACTCTTGAGACTTGCTTAGCGCATTTTGCAGATTCAAATGATCCCCTGTTACAAGAAATAGTGAATGCCTTGCAAAATAATACCTCGGCAGTTGTCATGAATCGAGAGAATCCGTATTCTGAAGTACCTCTTTCCCCGAATCCTGAATGTTTACTATTAAATGAGGAAGAGTTGAAAATTGAACTACAGAGTGAAACATCAGCTTTTGTCGAGACTACACCACCTACTACAAATTTTTCTACATTTCATCTACACGTAGTCTCTGATTCATCATGGTGTACTAGCTTCAAAAATTTTTCTGCCACAGGTGAATCATATATACTTTGGACACTTCAGACGATAAAAAGAACACTTTATGCTGAGGTCCTTCAATTTCTCTGGTTATTAACGATCCAGGACATCCAAGCCTACTGCAAAACGGGCTTTTGGATGATCTTATTGAAAAACCTTCTGAGAAATTTACCAAGATACTGGCCGATGGTCCATGATTGCTTTCATTACTTGTCTGGCTGAAGACATTAAACTTAGCGCTCTTGGGAGGCAACTCACCTTTTCTTTTTATTTATTTTTCCTAGATAGTTAGTTCAATGTTTATGGGTAACATTGCTGCAAACTCTCACGAGACTACAACTAGTCCACTAGGGGTAACCCTAGGGTTTAGAGGCTTATTGCATACGCTAAATACAATTGAGAGCACCTGCGAAAGTGGTATAAGTAGGATTTTCTTTTTGTGATTTTATTTTTATTATTTTACTTTTGTTGATTTCTCTCTTGTGCTGACTCGCTTTTAGTTAATATTTTCGGGAAAGCATCTTAAATTCTCCGTCCAGGTACTATCTTTCCATCACTCCTCATTTACTTTTGTCGTCCCATGTGCATTGCATGCTTGCATCTTTTATATTGAGGACAATGTAGATTTTAAGTTGGGGGTGAGAGATTAGGTTACCTAATCAGTATTTTCCTGGTCTTGAGCAAAAATTTGAAAATATTAAATTTTTTTTTTAAAATTTTCTCGTGAATTTGAAGTGATTTTGAAGGATAATTGTGATTTTAAAATTACAAGATACAAAATGTGGTAATTTATGACTCTGGATTCAGCCATTTGCTAGATTTCACAGTTAATTTTGAGTTTTTAACCCATGATTAGAAGTTGTAAACATTAATTGAGTCATGATTTCGCATATCATATCTCGCCTACATATTAAGGTTCCGGTTCAATAATTGAATGATTAACTTGGTAATCACTAAACATGAAAGAAACCAGCCTGAAAAAAAAATAAATAACATCAGTTTATAAAGAAGAATTGAAAGGGTAAGTTGCATAATCTTCACTATAGGTTTGCTCCCTATAGGTGAAGATTCGATTCCCCATGGTCAACATATGAAAAAAAAAAAAGTTAGGCGACAAGTTTACACCATAGGTTTGCTCCCTATAGGTGAGGATTTGATTTCCTTCCTTGACGTTACTGTTCATATAAAAAAATCAAAAGCTGATAGAATGAAAAGATGATCTAAAAGCCAAGTGTTGGTTTCAGGTTTTGTTGTCATGAATGCTGTTGTTAATCACCAATGATATCATGAAAATGACAATTGGATCTCTTAACAGTGGTAAGCCGAGATCGTACTATACACTCATGGAACTCAATGTTTATAATTTTCTAATTAATGGATTAATATTTTGAACTTGTTCATGTAGTTTACTGTGAGCTTGATTCCTGGAGAAAATTCCACACACCATTCATGAATCTTAGAATTCTCACATTTCAACTATATCTGTTCACAAGTCGCTCGAGTTTACAGGAATTGTCTTTTAGTTTTGAAATTATTTTTCGCATGTTTTACTCGGGACTAGCAAAATGCTGGTTGAGGGTTGTGATGAGGGTCAAATATTGCATGTCAGACCCCAATTATTGCTGAATTTTACGTACATGATATAGGTTAATGGAATATTTTAATTGTGTTTTTGTTGCAGGGTGTAATCAGGAACGTTAATTGAAAAAAGATATTAAAAGTGTGGATTTGATGCTCTTAAGTAACCAAAGCAAAAGACGGACTCCATGGGACCAATATTGAAGAATTTACATGCCAGGGATCCAAGGAAATTAAGCTATTCACGTTAAAGAGGCCTGAAATTGGTCTAAAATGCAAGATCACAGGGTTCCCGTCATCCGATTGACCTGAAACTTCATACATGGGATGAGAGCTATAAATTAACCGTACATGTAAAATTTCAGCCATTGGATCACTTTTGAAGTGCCCCAACTGACAGATCATCCCATAAACTGTTGATTCTGGGCCCACCTGATATCCGGAACTGCTTTAAATTTGGTCTCAACGCTTTAAGTAGGGAGAATAATTGAATGACTGGATTGGATTTTTCAAAAATGTCACATTGGACCCCACATGAATAGAGTGTGTATAGTGCACGAGTGCACTAGCCATGCATGGAAAACGTAGAGACAGCTTGACCTTCTCTGACTGAAAAAAAAAGAGGAAAAAAGGAAATTTCCTTTTTAGGCTGGTGCGTAACCGACCGACGGTCGGTTTTGCGGACGGTTATGGGCCCCACCCATTGCACGTACGACTAATCCAAGCCTTCTATCTTGTAGATGGGTTTGCGAACTTCAAAACCTTGCTGACTTTTTGTATCCATGCAAGCACAATTGTGAGATATGGAGGCCACAAATGGGCTGCCGTTCGACGTTTGAAAGTGATTTTTGTGTGATTTCTTCTCTGGCCCGCGTCAATGGACCTTCAAAACCACTCATTCTTGACTGAAATTTCATCCTGAATCCAATGGACGGGGTAGATTTTCCTAAAAACACCTCTGTGGGGCCCACGAATCACGACAGTAAAAGAGTGTGAAAGGTTTCGCACATCCCCGAAAATAGACTTTTCTAGGCGGTTGTGACCTACCGTCTTTGATCATATTGCAGATCTAAACCATCTATCATGTAGAGGACCCAAAAACTTCCTAAGAGATGATGTTTTTTTGGAAATTAAGCGAGGAAAGTGACAATTTTTGAGGCACCGAACTTGGCTGCGAAAAGGCTTTCGCTGCGCATGCGATAGCTTTTCAAATCCGATTCAAATCCGATTTTCACCACTCCAGCAGCTATATAAGGAGGTTTTGGACGTGGGGAGTGAGGATCTAGAGCCAAGGTGAAGAAAGAGAAGAGAGAGAAGAAGGAAGAAGAGAGATAATGGAGATGTTTATAATATTTTTATTTTATATTTCCTTTTTCCTAATTAATTTTATGGATTGGTAGACTTCTTAGCTAGAGCTGAAATGAAGCCCCTAATTTGACTGACACTTGTTTATGTTGAATTTATTTTAATTTGATTGATTTGTTTCTTATTCTAGTGTGTTTTCCTGAGATTTTCGTACTTCTCCATTCTATGAGCTCGACCACAGTCTAGATATGGATGTTGTTTGGAATATTACTCTAGGTGCTTGTGTCTGACCATGAACAGGTTTCCTATAGAGGAAGAAACAAGATTTACATCTCTCCATGCCTGACCATGGATGGAAAGATGTGATCCATATGCTTTAAAGGATTATACATTCTGTGTGCCCGACCAAGGACATAGGATGTGTTTTGTTATTAAATTTATATCAATCTAAATTAGGGTGAATCAACGGGTAAAACAAGGGTTAAGATAATTATGGGTGGATTCGAAAGTCCTAGTATTCTCCTTGATTGGATCTTCCTCATTATTGCTCGTAGTTATTTTCCATAGATTTATACTAGTTTACTTAATAGTTTGTTAAACCATTCGTTGGATTAGTTAAGAAGAGTCTTAAATTTCACATTGTGACAACCAGTCCTCATGGGAACGTTCTCGTAATACGTACCATATCTACATCTGATTCGTATACTTGTGAGTTTAAAATCATTTAAATTAGGTTGGTTTAATTAAAACATCAAGGAAATCATTATACTAACCTAAATAGGTGAATTTCAAAAGCCTCTTTTCCAGTTTCTCTCTCATTTTTTTCTCTATGATTTTCTTTCTTTGGTTCTTTGAGTCTTAGTAGGACTCTCTCTCTCTCTCACATGCTCATTCCTTAAGAGAGAGCATTCGTTGGGAGACTACGAGATATGATGAAGAGTTTGGATAAGGACAAATAAGATGAGAGATGAAATTGACAGATCTCTCTCTCTCTCTCTCTCAAATTTTAAATTTAAAAAATTTCAAAATTTAAGAATAATTGGGCGTTACATTCCACCCTCCTTAAAGGAATTGTCCTTAAAATTTACTTGAGTTCATTCTATAAAGAGATGAGGATAATTCTAATGAATTTCTCATTCTAATTCCCAGGATGCTTCATCTGCTCTATGATGTGATCATAAGATTTTAATTAGCGGTATAGTCTTTGTACGTAAGATATGCTCATTAGGTCTAAAATTTGAATTGACTTCTCTATATAAGAATTGTCGTCTTGCAGCTCGAGGTCTTGCCACTCAATAATGTGACAAGCATCCCGTCCATACTTTTGTAATATCTATACATGAAAACCATTTTGAACACTTTCAAATTAAGGAGGTAAAGCAAGTTAGTATGCCACTGCTCAAACCTGCTCAGGGATCTCAAATGGTCTAATAAATCATGGTGCAAGTTTTCCTTATGTATCAAACCGCGTGAGCCCCTTCATTGGAAAGACATTCAGAAATACATGATCTCCCATGCAAACTCCATATCACATCTGTTGGGCTATAAAAAAATAAAATTAAAAAGAAAGAAGTAATGAAAGTATGAAAATCAAGAAAGAGAAGAAAGAAAAAGAGGACAAATTTTCACTTGTGCAGAACAGAGGTGTCGCACTGGCTAAATGGTGGCCCATTGCACGGGGCACAATAAGCATCTCACGTGCCCACACAAACTCGTGTGGTTGCCTATAAATACCCCCCCCCCCCCCCCCCCCCCCCTCCCCATTTGATTCATTCACAAGTACGAAGCTCCAAACAATTCTGAAGAAATTCAAGATTTCTCCAAGACATCTTTTAGGTATTCTTCGGAAGAAGAAGAAGAATGAGAAGAAAACAAGAGAAAACACTTATTGCGCATAGGAATCTAGCTCCTAGACCCCTATCACATAGGAATCTCCTCCCAAACTCATCCTGAGTTCCTCTTGCCATGGTAAGCATGCATTCATTTTTTTAGAAATTCATTATTACTCTCATGCTACATCTCTCTCCCTCCTCTCTTTTTCTTTTCATTTTCTCTTCTCCCATTGTTAGAACCTCCAAAACATCCTACCTTGCTAAAAATTTCAGCCACATTTCTTCCTTCTTCCCTCCACAATTCAACCACTAGAAATCCATCTCTCACCCTCAAACCTCTTCTCCTTCAAGCCTAGATCCTAGTGGTGGAGTTTTGTGGCCATCTCTACAAGTGGGTGCTCTCCTTAGCTTCTTCTCTTTTTCTTTTTTCTTTTTTTCTTTCTTTTTCTTGCGTGCATGGAAGCATGTAGGACCCACCAATCCATGGTGGAGGTCCTACATGGTTCCTAGGATGAGGCCATGGGCCTAGATCCTCCATATTTCTATCCATGGTGGGCCATTCTCCATGGACCCACCATGATGCTTTCTCCTTCTCATTTCTTACATCCCACGGGCTATTTAGGCCTTGCATGCATGTGGGAAAAAGGATCCCTACCCTTCAACAAGTTCCTTTGATGTATTATAGCATGCATATATCATAACAAGGTGGACGGTGTGGATTTGGGTGTGGGATGTTCATTAGTGGCGGGACCTTCCACCAATGAGCGATTGCTTATTCTTTCTCCCTTTCTCTCTATTTTTCTCCTGTCTATTATGATGATGTGTGACCCACCAAGGAGAGGTCAGCAACATCTTAGACCCTTAGCTTGATGGGAAGTCCAAGCCCACCATGCATGCATGATTTGGGTGGCCTCCAAAATGCCTTTTTCATGGAGGTCTGAGTGAGCTCTTAGGTCTAAAATTTTGTTAACCCATCAAGGTGGACCCCACATGTTGAATCAGGGCCATAAACCCTTTGATTAACTTATATGGACTGAAATATGGACAACATTTGTTGCTGTCCAGATTTCAGGCCCAGTTTGAGCATGACTTTGAGCTAATGTTTGGCTGTTTGCATGTTTTTTTTTCCCCCAACTTTATTTAGGGATTTTGTAGTGGATGGACCGCACTTTAATGTGGAATGGGGCCCACACTATCTCTCCCATGAATGAGACCTATGTGATGGGTCAAAATGAGCTAACTGTCCAGAAATTTCTGAACAGTTCAGCAACACTGTAAGTTGGAAATGAGCATTTTTACCTGAATTTCTAGAATAAGTGGGCCACCCCAGTGGACCCCACTTATTGTCCAGATGTAGATCCACCTTTTTCCTAAATTTTCCAAGGGTTTGGATGGGTCCAGGCCCACCCCATGTGGTCCCAAACATAAGGATAGATACAATTCCAGCAACAATCCACCCTGGACAGGTTGGAATTCTGAAATTTATTAAAATACTTTTGGGTGTTTAAAAATTATAAAAATTTACAAAAAAATGGACCACTCATGGTAGGGCTCACATACAAAATGTTGAGGCCAATGGACACCTGTACACACCATGGTGGTGGCTGCACCGACCTACTATAATATGGTGTCCAGATCAGTCTGATTTCTAGGAAGATTGATTTCTTTAAATGAATTAAAATGTTTATAGATGTCTAAAAATTATGAAATTTTTTGAAAGTGTGATCCACTTATGGTAGGACCCACCTTCTAAATTTTAGAGCCAACGGACCCATGTGCACACTATGGAGAGGGCCAGACTGGCCTACCAATTTGGGACGTCTAAGTCTGACCGATTTTCTAGATAGACTATTTTTTTTTAAAAATAAATTAAAATACTTAGGAATATCCATAAATTCTGAAATTTTGTGAGGGTATGTCCCACATATGGAAGTATCATCCTGCAAAATTTCAGACCCAACAGACAATTAAATTGACCGTGGTGCGGCTTAGAGTGGCCCACTAGGCAGGGACGCCTAGGCTGGGGCGTCCAGCCTGGTTTGTGGTCCCTCCTAGATGTGTTGTATTCACTCCATTCATCTGGTAGGGCCCACTGTAATATGTGTGGGTCACCATGGGTCAGTAACCCATTTAAATTAAATAAATTTCTAGACTCGAACAGGCCCAGGAAATGGGTGGGCTGGAATTCCAGCAAGGGGCCTAAATTTTGCTACATGGTTGAACTTTTTGGAGCTAATGTGACCCACCAGATTTAAGGGAGTGTTGCACACACTCTGCCCTTCTTTTATTAGACATTTTTAGGCTTAATTAGTGCCCCTTAAGGCCCACCTTTGTGGTGATATTGTAGGTTAACATTAACCAGATTTTAAGTAGTTTTATAGGCCCAATGGACTGTAAACCTCTCCCCTGAGTCCAACATTGTTCAAGGGCTGACCTTATTGAATTGTGAGCCCAATGGGCCATTTATAAGCCAATCATGTGTATTGTGGGTCTTGGTGCCCTCATGAAGTGCTTAATTATGGGCTAACTTGTAATGCCCACATTGATGAATGTTGTGGAGGGTCTATTTTAGCTGTTGGGCCAGTATGACAAGGCCTAAACTGTCAGTATAGGCTTTTCCCATATGTATTCTTAAGCTTATGGGCTGCCCTCAAGTCCACCATAATGTATGAATTGGATGACTTTTGTTTTGGGCCATTTCTTAGGGTCCATCATGTGATATAGTATATGCATGTTTATGTTAGCAAGTAGGCCTTATGGACTCAGTTCTTTTGGATAGGCCCATTGATCTTAGGCGTATACTCTCCTATCCATTATGATGGGCTTAGGGGCAATAATACACAAGAAGTTGGGCCCTTGGCTATCCACTAAACTGACCCTGTATTAGGCTAAAAATGAGGCCCAACTCACTTGTGTTAAATAGGAAACTTGTCCATGTAAATGAATTAATGGGCTGCCCATAAAGTCTACCAAAATATGTGAAATTATGACCTTTGTGGTTAGGCTCAAACCTTACTTGAGGGGCCACTACATGACCTATGAGTTGGGCTTAGTATATGACCCATTAGGTCATGCATTGCTTGGGCTTTAGACGTTACATTATACGAGTAGTGGCGGACTATCTCTTGGAAACCAGTTAAGGTTAGATGTCCTCCTGGATAATCCTAAGGTAGGCTCATGTGTTCTTCTATGGATGGTTAAAGGCCCACCATAGGCCCTAGGCCATTCGTTTAAGGATTAATGTAAATATATGTGAAACATACCTCAACGTATATCAATCCAGGCCATTCAAACCTTGGATCACCCGATCATGGAAGCACTCTTTGCCTTGGGTTGCTATTGGACTCACAATCCAGTTGCAGGCCCACTTGATCTTTTCATTATATATACATACTCTCCATCTGATGGGATCCCCCAGTGAATATAGTTGGCCTTCATGAGATTATTTCCACATAGTTAACTAAATTTTGGACCTTAGCAGGCCCAGGAAGTCAAACGGGCTAAAAGTTTATTAAAATGCCTTAAGTGTACAATTGTATGGTTAAAACTTTATTTGGCTGTGAGGCCCACCATATTGAGAACTTATGTACGTGTTACATGCTTATGTTTTCTTATAATCTTTGGGCTTAATCAGTGCATTCTTTTAGGTCACCTTTAGTGATCACATGAGGACCCCATCTTAGATCAGATTTTTAGGGCATCCCATGGGCCCAGAGTGGGTTGGGACATCCCAGCTTGGCCCAACCATATATTGGGCTGACTTCCACCATTTTGATGGACTTGTGGGCTAAGATAATGATAGTATTGGGCCCTTGGTTGCCCACTTAAATTGCTAGTTATTGGGCTGATGTAGTTGGGCCCATTTCATCCAAAATTAAACTTATTTTTGGGCCGTATATTGTGTACGCGGGCTGCCCACCAAGTCCAACTTAATGCATGGATTCTATGACTATTGGAAATTGAGTCTTGGACTTTAATTTCCCTCTTATTGCCTATGCTGTTAAAAGTGATATTATATCTTTTTATGGCCTATTATGAGGAATATATGTATGTGGTTACCTTTATTTTTATCTTAAATGCAGGCCTTGGGCCTTCTGTCCATATAGTTCATGGTTAATATGTCTTTTTAGGGGAATAACGGTTAAATGTCCCCATTATAGGCTCTCTAGGCCCGGTTGTATTTAAGAGTGATTGGATAATCATCTTAGACTCTTGCTAGGCTCATTTCTATATTGCTTATACCCGTAGTTTGTATGCTTAGTCTCGTGGACTACCCCAGGTAAATGGGCCCCCATTAAAGGTGGTATTCCTTATGGATATTGTCTAAATACCTAGTCTTGGTCCCTTCTTAGATAGGAGGAGTGTACTACTTTATATATCGCAGCATAATGCATCTAGACCCATCTTCATGGCCCATGTGCATCATTATATGCTTGGATGACACTGTGTGTGTGGTTATGATTGTGCCATTGGGCATTGCATAATGTCTTCCTGAGGGACGTAGTATTCCCTCTTGAGCACGTTGGATGCTTGGAATTGATGCACAGTTAATTGTGTGATTCATGCATCTGGCATTGTATAACATATGAGCATTATCGTCCTTGCTTCATCAGGGCTGTAGCCTCCACAGATACATCGTGGATGACCATGTTTGGACACCAAAAATATTACTTGAGCATATCGGGTGCATAAGATGCCCATGGGTGAAATTTTCAAAACTTTCACAGTACCAAGGATCTGCTCTAACACCGTGACTGAGTGGAATATATGAGCACACGAGGGCCTTATATCGTTAGGCCGCAACTCCCACTATCGTGTAGTCGGTTGGATAGGGGTGTGGCCTTACTCACTTGATGTAAGGAGGCATTGCTAGGCTAAGTCTAATCAGCTTGTGAATGGGTCCGCTACCTTCAGGCCTTACTGGTGATTGGTTGTTCGTAGGCAGGGTAGTGAGGTCTCTTACGCTCGTTTGATTGTGCGGGGTCTGTAGAGCGACAGTCATCCAGCAGTGTAATGGACCCTGGTCATTTCCTTACGATGGAAATGTACTTGATATGTGGATTGGATATGAGCACTGACATTACTTCGCATTGCATTTACATCAACTGTGTAAGCCTCATATTGTATTGCCTTGGCATGGTGCCCAATACTCATTGCATTACATTACTCATTGCAATATATAGCCTCGGTATGACTTCCTGCATTTTCGTATGCGTTGGTATAGCTTCTTGCATTCATGATAGCCTTGGTAAGGCTAGTGGTATTGGTATTGATCATAACTCCCTTCTGCATTCTCTATGTTCTTCTAAGCACAATTGTCACACACTTTCACCACTCTCTAAGCTTTCTACAAGCCTATGCATGATTGATGCGTGCAGGCGATCCTAAGTTGGCATCTTAGCAGCGGAGCTTGGATAGGTGTGCGAGCCGAGGACCCAGTGTTGCAAATCCTCTTCTTTTTTTTCTTCTGTTATCTTATTTATGTCCTTTTGGACCTTATGAAAACTTGTAAAAGTTTAAATTCATAGTGAATTTTGTGATGTATGCCTTTGTTATTCTCAGATTTACTTACTGTGATCTTGGATATACTCATATTGTAATGATTATACTGTTATTAAAATCCTCCTTGTAGGATCCTAGGATCGAAACCTACCTCAGGAGCCGAGCATGGGGTACTACGGAGGCTGTTGTGGCCAGAACCGGCCATCGGGTTCCTTGTGAGTCTGGTTACCGAGTCTGGGGCATGACAACGGCGCACAACATGTTTGTTGCACACGTAATAAATTATCCTCATGCATATATTTTGCCGGTTTTTTGTAAAGTTGGTGATCTTTAATGGGATTTGATTATCTTCTTCAAGATTATCATCCTAGGAAAATCAAAAGGGGAATAAAGGATTCTAAAGGATTCTCAAATCTGCTTTCATAAAGATAAATGACCGCAAGCCAGAATACTGCTGAAATCATTATTCAAACCATTACTATTAATATTGTTGTTATATTCATTGGATATACTTTGTATTAGAATCAAGAAAAATACGAGGATGTAAATGAACTTTAGAATCAATAAAAATATCCAATGGTGATTGTTCTTTCATTTTCCTTTATTATTATTGAATAAAATATCCCAACCGGAATACATTCATTTCTTATCGAAACAAAATGGCAACTTTGCTGAGGATTTATCATATTCAATACTAACTTAGAAATTATCAAAAGAACTATTCCCATCAAATGGCACCGTTATGGCGCCAAAATGGTGACTCTCAACGGGAACATCCTCCCCTTCATCTTCGATGTAAAGTATATTTTCTTCAAGTCATACTACTGATGTACTGTCATTTTTCAAGGACCTTCAACTCTCTATAGCTACAATGACTTCTTCGTAAATCAATAATATCTTTTCCTTTACGCCCAATGAATTCGTTATTAACTATTTGCAAACATCACCCGAGACCTTGGTCAAGAAAGTTCAGTCGACTCCGACCATGGATAACAAGATAAAAGTGATGACTGGGGTGATTTTTGCATCACCAATCGCATAGAACAAGAAAGAAGAATGGATAATAGTATCATCTAGGAGAGCAAAAGTTCGATCTCCTCTGGCTAGAAGTCCTTAGAGAACTTATCACTCGTAACGTTGTAAGAAAGAATCCCACATTAGTTCTGTCGCCACTTTATTCAGGGCAAGCCAAAGCTATTTCTTTCACTTCACAAGATTTTCATGTCCTACCGACCACAACTTCGCAATGGACCCAAAAATAAAAGGGGAAGTCTCCTTTGATCAATAAATCGTCATCAACAGAGTTTACTGGAACTATGCCATTGTGTATGTTAATGCTAGACCTATATATCTTCACCTAAATCGCAAGGGTCCCATGAAAACACCAATAAGTCTAACAAAGGTTCTTTTTCTCCAAACTCACCCGCGACAATGTATCCTTTCTCTCCTTCGATGGTAAGGAAATCAGGGAGTGGAAAAGTCACTGTTTATATGGCCAGAACAAGTTAAAATCAACCGTGGCCTATGGATGAATGCCTAGTTGAGATGGCTTCAACATAGACAGTCTTAATGAAAGAATGTAGAAGTCTAAGAGAGGCATTAGCTAGGTTGGCACACATTGTAGCTCGAGTCGATCCTCCTCCTGCCATGGCCACGATAAATGACTAAGAGCAGTAACGGAAGGCTCACAACTACCAAAAGCAAGATCGTACAGATCGGCTCCTGTAATTCATTCGATAACACTAAATGATATATGGTAGGTGGTGATAAAAATCGTTAAAATAAAAAGGGAACAAGAACACCCTGAGAGATTCCATTGTAGGACATCATACCTATACGAGGTTGAAGATGTGTCATTCCCCGCAAACTTCAAATATTCAGACTTCCACAAGTTCAACGAAGATAGATCTCTAGAGGAACATCTTATGCATTTCATCACTACTATGAGTAACTTGTTGATAGTCCTGTAGTATTGTTTATAGTTGTTTGGATTGTCACTAACTGGGAAAGCCTTTAGGTGGTATTCTAGTTTGGCGTCAGGATACATACGTACTTGGGATCAGATGAAAGATACTTTTATGGCCAATTTCTTCTCATCCGATCGGGATGTCAACATTATTGAGTTAGCTTCCATACAGTAAAGGGAAGGAGAATCAGTAGAAAATTTTATTGACAATTGGAAGACTCTAGGAACATCACGCAGACAACTCCATGAAGAGAAAAAATATGTGATGATGTGTCTGAACTCGATGGACACATGAATTGCATTCGGCTTAACAAGTGCAATATATCCATACAGTGTACAACTCCTTTTTGAATATATATATATATATATATATATATATATATATATATATATATATGATATGATATGATATGATGGTTTCCTTAATTTTTTTTAAAAAAGAAGGAAATGATCATGTGCATTGAGCTTGCATGGAAAAAAAGTGCGATATACTGACTTTCCATGACCTCGCCATGAAAGCTCACACACTTGAGATTATGACTAAGAAAATGCCGACCTTCTAGAATGAAATATTGTCACGAGGGCGGAGTCAACTAGTAGCGAATATCGTTGATCAAGAGAAGAAAAGAGAGGACCTCCGTAATCGATGTAGAATAAAAATAAGAGAGGATACAAACCATTATCATGGTTGGATTAATGACAAGCGACCTAGATCGTACGATTCTCATGAAGGGTACTCGTTTGAGAAAGAAGACATTTTACCCATGATTAATCAACTGTTTGATTAAATTGTCCCAATCTAAGCATTCAAAAGAAATCAAGATGACAAAAGAAAAGAACTACTGCCATTATCATCTCCTATTGGGTCATCCGACAAAAAAAAATTATATTGAAAAACATATTACAAAGATTGATAAATAGAGGCGAGATCGAGAATGGGAAAGAAAATGAAAGAAATATAAAAGTGACCGCGAACATGATGTTTGTTTAGGACACCTCATATGAGAAAATAGAATATGAAAGAACTAAGAGGGAATAACATCCATGCAATGAACGAAAAGGTAAAGACTGTGTGATTGTTATCGAATCATCTGACGAACCGACCAGATCACTATTGATAACTACAGATAAAGTGGCAGTAGTTACATTGCGTTCAGGAAAGAAGATATAGTAAGTCCACCCCGAAAGCAAGAATTTACAGCAATGTAAAATAAAGCACCAGAGATGTCGCGAAATAGTGAAAATAATAAGATAAATAGATTGCTGAATAAGGAAGCATCATTGATGGAGAAAGTAACTTATGACGACGTAAGCCATTTAAAAGGTATCCCTGCTCAGTTAAGTATATACGATGTATTATGGTTGTCAATAGATTTTCACCAAATGTTGATTTAAGCCCTATCGAATGATAGCGTTAGAAAAGTGTTGCTTGTTAAAATGGAAAATACAGAACCAATAAAAAGAAAATCGCCTTCCACAGGCCGATACGCCCGAACTGGCAGAAGTATATATAGTTACATGTCTGTTTTTACCTTCTTTGACAATGATTTAACAAATGACAAGGAATATAATAGACCATTAATGGTCATTGGTCATATCCATGAGAAACAAGTTAAGAAGATAATGTTGGATAATGGCTCTGCAGTTAACTTATTATCACTGGATATGCTTAATAAGCTAAGTATCGTTGATCATCTGTGCTCCAGTGGGATGATGATTAAGGGTTTCAATCAAGATGGTTAGCTCGCATTGAGAAAATTTACATTAAAAATGGAGATAGGAGATCTAATCAAGAATGTCATGTCATATAATTGATGCATTAATAACGTATAATCTCTTCCTGTGATGACCATGTAAACATCAATATGGTATTGTGTCATCTACCCTGCACCAATGTTTCAAATATTGCAAGAACGGGCTTCAATATAAAGTAATGACTTACACAACTATATACATAGTCAAAATATTTCTTCGTAGATGCAAGTTGTTATGATGAGTTCACAACAGAAGATAACAAAGAAGAAAACAAAAGAAACATAATGTCAAAAGGTGATAGGATACTAGTAATCGAAAAGGAAGTCTTGAAAATGAAATTAAGCGAAAAGAGAGATAAAAAGAAGAAATTTTATTTTGTGCCAAAACATCTAAAGCAACCTGGACAACCCCCTCTAACATTGTTGTCACCAAAATAGGTGGAAACATTACAGTCAAATTTTATGGTACTAATACCATGAGTTGAGAGAAGTAAACCACTCCCCACTATGCCAAAAAGACTCTATGTATTACCTAACTCAAGCAATGTAGAGCCAATTGAATTTTACACTTCGTCAAAGGAAGAAACAGAAGAAAGGATGAATGAAATAATGACCTATGATAGACTCTCATTAGAGGATCTTAAAAAATACAGTGCAATTAAGAGAAAAATTATGCAAAATATGGGGTTCAACTGGGATGAGTTGACAATGCTAGGTAATGGTAGAGGCATTCAAGTCTTAATTGGTAAAAATGAAAGAAAATGGGAAAAGTTTTGTGGATTGGGGGCATCTCCCATAATGAAAGAACATGAAATGAGCAATTATGATCTTCAACGAGATATACACTAGATATGATTAGAGACCTATTATGGTTATTCATAGAACCGGGGACAATTCTAATTCCAAAGGAGGTAGGCTATATATCATAATAGAGATTTTCTATAAAGGGGCCTATTGGATTATAAATCAAAACAGGCAACGCGTCAAAATACCTGTCGATGCTTGATTTATCAAAAATATCATCCTTGAAAGACGAGTAAATTTTGATTGTGAAAGATTATCAAGAGAATTTATCCCAATCAAATGGGGGTAGGACCCATGATTGCAAGAAGCTTCTCTATAAAGTACATGTATTCTCCATATATTACTCCAAATAAAAAATAAATTCACGAACATATTATTACTCTCGATGCTTCATAAAGGCCTTTTGAGTCAATAATTGATGACAAAACGACAATCGAAGAATCTGTGATAATAACGGTGATATGAATATTAACAGTTAACAAGCGACTTACAAACTGCCAAATACTTACCGCCTCATTTGCATTACAAAGCATCGTCGATTATCAATAATATCATTAGTTATTGTCATTATCACCAATTATCACTGATTATGGAATATCATTACAAAGCATTGCTGATCACTAAGAAAACATCGATTATGGAATATTATTATAGATCATCACTAATATTGTCACCAAACTAATATTATCGCCTCGACAAGTTAACATTATCATTGAACTATATTATCGTTGACTATTGAACTAATGTTATTGTCGACTATCGCCAAAATAATATTATCGCCGACTACCACCAAATTGACATCATCATTGATTATCACCATATTAATATTAACACCACATTGATGATATCGTCCATCAACTACTGCCAGGCTGATATCATCGTCAGTTATCTCCATATTGATATTATCACTGCATTAATGATGTCACGAATTATTGATCATCGTTGACTACATTGAATTGATTATATTATTAATTTATCATGCAAGGTAGCGGTGAGGCCCACGAAGGCCGACCACCCGTAAGCCATATGTTATCAGCGATGGTGATTTATCATTTACGACAATGGTGAGCGCTCATGAAGGCTAACCACACGCAAGCCCTATGTTATCAACGATGATAATTTATCATTTACGAGAGCAGTGAGCGCCCATGAAGGCCAACCACGCATAAGCCTTATGTTATCAGTGATGATGATTTATCATTTATGGGAAATTTATTATTTATGGCAACGGTGAGTGCCCATGAAGGCTGACCACGCATAAACTCTATATTATTAGTGATGGAAATTTATCATTTACGACATGGATGAGAGCCAATGGCTAAAAGCCCAAGCGGCCAAATGTCCATGAAGGCCAGCCATGCATTAGACCTACTATGTCATCGATTCTTCATATATTATGTGGGAGTAATGAAAAGTTAGTAGCCCTAAAAAGCCTGCGAAGAAAATCACAAGCTTAGACCCATGCGGGCAACGAAGAGAGCCATTGGTTAAAAGCCCAAAAGACCAAAAGTCAACCACGAATGAGACATGTGTCGCCTATATTGATCTTTGAGAGTGTCATGGGGATGGGTTAGAGAAAATGCCCCCTTATGATTGAGTCTGGGTTATGCAGGAGAAGGAAAAGCGATCCGTAGTGTGAGATCTTTGGTTCATCCTTAGATAGGCCAACCATGAGTAAAACTCCTAAGGTTCCTGGATTGATTTAAGTATAAACTCATGGGGAAGGGTCGACCTCTAAATGGGCTCGCCCCCTCATCGATAGACTAATGGCCTTGGATTTGGTACCCAAATAAATAGCCTTGTGAACCTCATGAACTTTAGAGACTTATCAAGGCCAACCCTACGCGTAAATCCTACCAAGTTCATCGTCTCAGTAGCTTCACTAGGCTCCTTTGATGGACCGCAATTTGTTGACTCCCGAAGCTGCAGTGGTTCAATGAAATCTTGAGAGTTATAGATGCTATTTGTATAGGTCTTACTTGATCCAACTACTTAAGATCTTAAAAAAATGTGTTTGCTCCAGCTACTTAAGAGCCTAAACTGCGTTTGCTTCAACTACTTATGATCTTAAACTGTGTGTGGTGCCTTAGGTACTAATTGAACTCCAAAATAGCTCTGCCCATCGAAAATAAGTATCATGTAGGGAATACTAACAAAAGAACATGCTGTTACTGCATTATATTTCCAAGTTGTGCATCATACTAAAATGTGCAATCAAAGCCCTGAATTGATGCATGAAAAGTTTGACATACATATACATATACGTTCATCATATTATGTTTTCCAAATTATAAGAGAATGCAAATGAAATATGAACATCTGCTATCACAAGACAGTTATTGTAACACCCAGTACTTTTTAGTACTCGAGTATTACCAAAAGTACTTAACTTTTTGAATTGTTCACTTACACTATATACATTAGGAGTAATCTTTATCCATGAATCAAACTAACTGATTGTCTAATTATGAAATCAAAGCTAGATTTCCACCTAGATAAGATTTAGGACACTTAGGATCAAAGGGAATCGATTTCAGGACAATTTTATTGTGGGACTACAAGATCTGGTCATCAAATTATCAATCGATCAAGAGATTTGAGATTGGTTGTTAGAATTAGACCTCACATCATTCGATAAAGGGTCTAACCATTAAAACAGTAATTAGATTCATTTAGATGCTTTAAAGAACTCCTAGACCATATAGGATCAATTTTGAAATAATCTAGTCATTTAAACTCGTGATTATTCATTTAATTAGCTTATAAGATGTTGCCAAATCTGCTCTAAATTAGACTACGAACCCTAATGACAGTTGACCATCAAATCTAATGAAATCTAGCCGTTAAATTGATAAGAATCTACAATTTGAAGGCCAAAATTCAAACGTATGGCCCGCCTAAGCTATGGATCTACCTCAGAATTGGACAGATGCCCTATTAGTAGAAAAACTATTTTAAAACAATCTATTTATAAGTTACGTAAACTGAGTAGTGATCTAAGGGTCTACTGATGCATTTACATCAAGGCCAATCTGACTGTAGATCTACGAGTCTAATGGTACACTCACACCTCGAAATCCTGAAGAACCTATTGATCATTGACTTTGACGTTATTATGCATCGACAGGTTAAAACCCAACCAAACGTTGCCAAAATGCTCTAATCCAATAATGGACTCGGAGATGATTTCAGGAAAACTTAAAATATACTATAAGAGGACTACTAGCACCCTTAATATACTAATTAGAACCAATCCAACTGTCGAATCGATGATAATTGCCAATTAACGAATGACATTGCAGTTAATAAGGTCCACCAAAGCTAGGATTTGCCTCATCGTCAATCCCTTGTCCTATCACAGTCTTACAAACGGATCTAATGAACCGGATTCATTAAAGCCATCACAGGGGCCCCACACTAGTGGCGCGCGTGCATCGAGGACACGTACACTCACAAGCACAGAAATTTCCAACTTGGTCAAACTGGGTTTGACCCAAGCTCTCCCAAAAAAGAGAAAGACTCCTCTCCTTCTTCCCGCACGTATGCGATTTAAACGAGTAACTGTTGTTTGGTTTCAAGCACGGCCCACCATGTTCATCATGTTCACGACACAAACATGACCAAAACCCCATGAGTCCCACATGTATTTGATTGCGTGTTTACGCACAAGCTCGGGCTTAAAAAGAGCTGTGCGTGCAAATACTTCCAAAAATAAAAATCAATTTTCTTTCTTCTTAGCTGGCATTCGCACGGACCCTCCCCTTGTATCCTAGCCCTACACCTCAACAGTTCTTAGCCATACATCCCAAGCCAGCTCTAGGGCTTCCTTTGCAATGAGAGATCCACTGTAGGTGACTCTGAACCCACCAAGTTTGGAGGAATTCCTGGATGATCGGTGGGTCCCACCATGTTCTAGGATACAATCCACACCATCCATACGAATTGGATTGAAGGAATAGCCATTAAACTATAATCCACCATTATCAACCTCATCATCTTCTCCATTAATCTGAAAAAACCATCTTTCTTAAGTGGACTCCACTGACTAATCAGATGTGTTCATTTTGAGGGCCACAATGTTAGAAGTTTCGTTGCATCTTCGGATTGCATCCATGCAAACAGATCTGAGGTCCACCATCTCAATTATGGATCGGTTAAAGGAAAAAGATACCAAAACTAATTATCTAATTAGTTACTTTTGAGAGCTATAAAAGCTCTCTTTCTATTTTGGGTAGTCATCGCTATAAAAGCTCTCTTTCTATTTTGGGTAGTCGGCCCTAAAAATCCATGGAGAGAGAGAGAGAGAGCATGGAGTGGCTCTGAATTGTGTCGCACCCACCCGTTCGAGTTGTGGCTTAGTCGTAGCAGAACCAGACTCTATCTGGATGTAGGAAGGACGAACAGAAGAAAAAAGGAAGGAGAGAAGAAGCAGGAGAAGAAGAAAAGGAAGAGAAAGGAATAGGGGCGTGGGGGATGAGCTGTTGGCCATGGCCATTGTGCTGCATTGAGACTTGACCCGAGTCTGTTGAGTTTGGGTTGCATCTGGGTTGAGTCCAGATACTCCTGGACTTTCAAGAAGCAAAGAAAAGGAGAAGAGAAGGGGAGAGGATAGAAGAGATAAGAAAGAAAGAGGAAGAAAATGGACAAGTAGCCACCACCATACGATCTACATCGCCCTGATCTCGAATCTGTTTCAGTGCAAAAGTTGTTGTACAATGCAATAGAGAGTGGAGGAAGAGAAGAAGGTATAAGGAGAGGGGTAAGAGAGAAGACATCAAGAGGGATGGTGTAACGCCATGCCGCACCGAGTCGCTGCTAGGCCATGGATTCGAAGTGGGGCGAGTCCTGTCCGTGTCTGCTGAGCCTAGCTTAGTCCTGGTCATATCAGAGAAGGAAGAAGAAGAAAGAAGAAGAAGAGAAATGTGACAGAGAGAGAGGAAGAAAGAAATCGGCGTTGCTACGCAAAGTTAACTCGAAATAAGTCAACTCAGTTGGGTGGAGTTCACTGCCTTGCTGGCTCTAGTTTAATTACTGGAAAAGAAGAAGAAAAGAAATGAAAAGAATGAAGGATGAAAGATCAAACAAGAGGGAATGGGGGTGTTGTTGGGTCTTTGGTGAGTTGACTCGGCCGAGTCCATTGAGTTCAAGCTCATGGCTGATCCTAGTTCAAACGAATCGGCCCATCGTTGCAGTTACCGGTCCATAACATTCGAGTTAGTGCCAAGTCACAACTACACTTGAGTTCGGGTTAGAATTGAGTTAAGCTATTAGGGCAACCAAGTCAAATCGTTGTGGGTGTAATTTAACTAAATGAGTCTTTATTTACTACTTTTGAAATGGACTTAGATTTTATTCTAATTATGTTTCCATGGCATCCTATTTCATATCGAGTCATGGCCAAGAAAAAATCGGGTCGTGTTGCATTGATCAAATCAAGTGAACTTAAGTTGAAATAGATTGGGTGGTGAGGACTCGTATTTACTTCCCAGCTACTCAAGTGGGCAATCTGCACTTCTAAGATGTCGATCTTAAAGCGTGAACATCCAATCCTACCAACACTAAGGGATAATCCAACCCTAAGGTGAGCATCACCCTTCAAGTTTTTCTATGTCATGATAGTTAGCTTAGTTCATTGGGTTTGTTGATTACTTAATACAGTACAACTTGAAAATAATGATGAATGTTAGTTCCATTTGAGTAATCCCTTATAAATGCGACATGTTTAGATTTAAATTCAAGTAATTTAACATGCTATGAATCTCTAATATCCCTACTCTGATGTGTATTTTACATGTGTGAGTGATAATGACATTGTACGTGGCTCGTTCTACCACTTATGTTTATTTGATAGTGTTTTAGGAAATCCTCGAACTAGTGGTCATCTGTGTAATGGATTAAATAAATTTACACTGTAGACTTACCACCTTATAGATCATTTGTGCCTATATGGTTTTTAGGGAATGATCCCTTTTTATCACACCATTAGGTGAAATATTTGGCCCTTGTGGCTTTTATGGAACAATTGCCCCACGTTGCTTTAATGGATTATTTTATATAGCTTTGCGGTGGTAAGTTCCACCTGTTGGACTACAATAGGTCAGTAGTTGAAGAGGTTACCCTTAAAACATTATATTTGATAGTCTCAAGAGCCAAGGATGGTGGAATGAGATACTATGCTCGAGCTGTCGGCCTATACTGGGTGACAAACCCCCCATAGTGACCTTTGAGTTTTTTTAAAATGATTGTTTCAAATTGGAATAATAATGGTTGGGCTAATGTAAGACCCGTATCTTGGTCCGTACCTTACCGTAGACTTTCACGGTCTTACTGGTTGAATTTCGACAACCTTCGACCCTTAACCGATATTGCCGACACCCTGAGTCGACTCAACCCGAGACTAATACCATAGCGACCGTGCCGTCGTTGCGGTTCCGATGCCGCGACTCGCGCGCCGAGGCGATACCCTGGTCAAGAGTTGTAGATCGATGTTCGGTGCGAGAAAACGTCGCGCGTTGCGAAACCCAAGGGAATCTCTACGATGTGTCACATCAATCACATCAATCCCATCAATCAATCAATCCATCAATCCATCACATGTCAAGTACACATCACTTTCATCCATTTTCCCCAAGCAACCACAAAAGTCTCCCAAACCCATACCTCTCTTACACAAAAAGCCACAAAAGTCAAGCTTTTCTTACACCTCCCATACCTCTCTTACACAAAAGACCACAAAAGTCTTCACCACCCATTCCTCTCTTACACAAAAGGGCCACAAAAGTCAAAGATTTCTTACACCCCCATCACCACATCCATCCATCACTCTCTCTCTCTCCCTTTACAACTCTCTCTCTTTCTCTCTTTCTCATTTCAAATCTCCAAGCAAAAATTCCAAGCTCCATACGTATGGAATTTTCCAAGCCTCCTAAGCTCCAAATGTGGCCCACTTTCCCACCCCATCATCTCCCATCTCAACCTTCCATTCTTCATCTCATCCATTGAAGTTGGAGCTAAGGTGCCAAGGAACCCCTAGGAGCAAGAAGATTGGATGGTGGGTGCCTCCTTAGGGTAGTTTCTTTCTTATTTTTATGATGGGCTAAGTGAGACCCACCGATCAATGGTGTGGATCTCGCTTGGGGCCCTACGATAAGGCCGATGGCCCACTTGGATCACCATGATCATTCCATGATGGGGCCATTCTCCATGGACCCCATCATGATGTTTACTCCATTCCATTTGAGAGGTCATCTAGACTGTCCATATCGGTGGGGAATGGATCACCACCGTTGATTTTCATTTTCGATGGTCCCATGTACAAAAGGGATCTATTTATTGTATAGTCTCTTACAAGGGAGGGCTTATAGTGGCAAAGCCCTCCATCACAAAGCGTGTCCCACTCTCCATGTCTCTCTCCCTCTTCATTTCTTTTTATTTTATTTTATTTTATTTTATTTTATGCAATAGGGATGTGTGGCCCACTTGAAGGCCCCCCACCTTGAGGTATTTATTTTTATTCAAGTGGGGCCCACCTTATACGTTGTACCCATGTCACCCATCGGTGGTGGCCCACTTCATCAGGGCTCATCACTATCTATATATAAAAAAAAAATAAATAAAACCGTCAAAGAAAAAAAAAGGGGAAAGAAGAAAAGGAGGCATTTGGGTGGTCCACTTGCTTAGGCCCCACCGTGATGTATTTAAACAATCCAAGCGGTCCATCCTCTTACCTATGAAATTTTAGCCGTTGGGTAAAAGTTTGGGGCTGATTGGAAGACCTGGTGGGCCATAACATCGAAGAACGCATCATTACCATCCAAGGATCCTTTTCTGATTTTATTTCATTTTCTGATCATAAAAAAATTTGAACTCTGGACTCGTTTCGCCTGTTGCGAGCCATAGAACGCAATGGCCGGAGCGGATTTCATTTTAGCGGGCCCCATGTGCGAAAAACCACTGGAAAATCATTTTATCCCGGTTTTTGGAAAGAGGCAGAGCCTCTGCCTTCTCTGTCAGCGGGCAGCAGCTGCACGCTGCTGCGTGCAGCTGTGAGGGCCGGCGGACGGACACAGGGGCCCACGGCCCTGCGTGTGGGCCCCACTATAATGTTTATTTGTTATCCAACCCGCTCATTAGGTGGGCCACCCCGGTGGTGGGCCCCCCTCTAAAAATGAGACAGATCCAAAACTCAGGTGGCCCACATCACATGAAACAGTGAGATTGAGTATCCACCGTTGAAATCTCTTTGGGGCCCACAGTAGTGTTGGATCAAGCTGAAATTTATGTTTTCCCTTCATCCAGGTCCGAGTGACCTTATGAACGGGTTGGATGGCATCTGGGCATTTCAGTGGACCCCACATGGGACCCACAATGATGTATGTGTTATAAGACGCACCCACCACGGTGGCGCCCACCTCATGTACGTGCTGCCTCCACCGTCCAGCGGACGATGGGGCCCTTGTGATGTATGTGCTCTATCCGCACTGTCCACTGGACAGTGGGACCCACCATGATGCATTCAGACCGTCCATCCACTTGGTGAGATCATTTTTGGCTTGAGTGATGATTGGGTGGGCCACCTACGTTTGGGAAAGACCCATTTAATCTATTTGAAGGCCTATGGGTTAGACCCATTTTATTTATTGAAAGCTCATGGGTTAGGCCCATTTGATTTGTAGAAGGCCTAGGGATTTAGACCCATTTGACTCGTAGAAGGCCTATGGGTTAGACCCATTTAATTTATTGAAAGCTCATGGGTTAGGCCCATTTGATTTGTTTAAGGCCTAGGGATTTAGGCCCATTTGACTCATACAAGGCCTATGGGTTGAGGCCCATTTGATGTACATGTGGGGGGTCTAATGGGTGTGGCCAATTTGTTATATATTAAACTTATGAGGCTAGGCCCAATTGATGCAATCCAAGGCCCACGGGTTTTGACCCATTGCAATGCACTTAAGACCCATTGGTGTGGCCCATTAATGTGACCCATTGATGAATAAAAGGCTCATATAATAGAGCCCATTTGATGTATTTAAGGTCCAATGGGATGTACCTAAGGTCCATTGCAATGTGTGAGCCCAACATGGATTATGTAGCGATATTTGCGACGATCGTGCCTTGGGAGCAATGTTGGTTTGACGTCCACATTGCGAGTGTAATGTTGGTTGGATGTCCACATTACGACTCTCCTTAGGGCCCATTACTGGGCCGTACTTACTGTGTATAGGCCGTCTAGGCCCATCCGCGTTGTATGAACGATTCATCACTCATTTACATGTTTAGTATAGTTTCATGACTCATGATCATACACAACATATGTATGCTTGATATGAGGATTGTCTGATCATAGCATATGCCTTCGGGCAAGTTGTTATGGGCTCCTGGTTAGGTAGTGTTGCCCTACATGAGCGTGCGATATGCGCAGGATTTGTTGCATGACTAGATAGCGTGAATCATGAATTTCACATTTGCATGACATGGTTATTATACGCCCTAGCAACATTAGGGCCGTAGCCTCCACAGACGCATCGTAGTTGGCAGGATTAGATACCGAAAATCTTGTTCTATATGGGTTGCTATAGATATCCCTGGGTGAAAGTCCCTAAACCCTTATGGTACCAAGAAGTTGCTCTAACGTCTAGACCGAGTGGGTAGATGAGCGCTGAGTGCTGAATACCAGTTGGCTGTGCTCTCCACTGTGTCGTGGTCAGTTGGAAGGGGGTGCGGCCTTACCCGCCCGAGTGTAGGGGGCAATGCTAGGCTGAGTCTGACCAGCTCGAGAAATGGGTCCACTATCGACGAGTCGCGCCCGATATTGGCAGACGGGTAGTGAGGTATCTTCCACTTACCTTATTGCGCGTGATGTGACGACAATCTGGTTTAGAGTGTACTAGACCCCGGTGATATCCCATATTTGAGCTGTATTGATGTGTGGACATAGATGAGGATCTGCATGCTTGAGTTGCATTGCACATCGCATGGCCTTGGGGTGGCCGATACCATTCATGTCTTGCATCGCATAGCCTTGGTACGGCTCATGATATTATGGATCCATCTGCATATTCCGCATTACTCTGACATTGCATGTTCATATTACTACCTTGCGCACACACTTTCACCACCCTCTAAGCTTTCTATAAGCTTATGCACGACTGTTGCGTGCAGGTGACGTTGGTTCGCAGCAGCGCTGAGGCAGGAGCACGTTGTAGATAGTTTTGGAGTTTTTATTCTTTATCATTGTATTTCCCTTTATGCTCATTGTACTTGTAAAGTTTTTGATCATAGTGGAAATGTAATGGAGTTCTTGGTTATTGTTTGTGGGTTATGCCTTTGGTTATGCTTATCACGAATCAAACTGACATTGAAAATCCTCCTCGTAGCATCCTAGGATCGGAACCTGGCGAATGGGAGTTAGGATCCGAGAATGGGGTTCTACGGAGGCCGTCGGCGCCGAATTCGACGATCGAGAATTTTGAGAGCCCGATTTTCGAGTTTGCGGCGTGACAGCTAATTATGCATTTTCATGGCACGCAGACTTTACCGAGCGGTTGATGTAAGGCACAAGGGTTTTTTTAGACCGCTATGGGCGTCTTTGTTACATAGTCTTTTCCAAGTGACTAGTTCTCCTTAGGCGTACCTTTGAGTACTTTTCTGGTGGCTAGTTCTTCTTGGGCGACTTTTATTTCGGGCATTCATACCACTATGGGCGTCCTTGTTGTATGGACTTTTTCGGGTGCCTAATCTTCCTTGGGCATACATTTGAGTACTTTTTCGGGTGGCTAGTTCTCCTTGGGCAACCTTGTTGCATAGTCTTTTTCAGGTGGCTAGTTCCCATTGGGCGTACCTTTGAGTACTTTTCCAGGTGGCTAGTTCTCCTTGGGAAAATTTTGACCAGCTGGATGTGAATCCCCAAGTCTATGAATATGTGCATGCATCCATGCATTTAAACGAGATTATTTTGTGTAATTTATTTGATGAATGCATATCTGATGAATCTTATTTGATTTCCATGATAATCATTGTATAATATTTGTTATACACTGTCTCTGATTACTATGCTTAATTATTTTGATTATACGATAAATCTTAAGGGTTCTACGTCACTGGGATAGCCATTGATGCTAACAAACTGTAATTAGTGTGCAGGAGACGTAGAGGATGTGCATGTTGGTGTTCATGTGGAATAGGAGCTAGACTACCTTGCGACTCTCTATCCTCGATTACATTTATATTGAATTTGTAATGTTATGCATTGTAAAAACTCAAGACATTGATTTGTATAAGTTTTTGGATAACCACTTAAAATCTTTGTTATATATATTTGGACTCCCTCCGTAACATCTCAAAAATCAGGGGTCGGGTAGAATCCCAACTCCCGAGTTTCAAAATGTCACTTATGCAACATAGATAATAATAAATGCATGTCGTCTGTAGAATGGCATTAAACAAGATTGGGATTAAGCCAAAACAGCATATCATACTCCAGAGACAGTTAAATTTTACAAGCTGAAGATTGTGATAAATATATAACAATGTATAATTGATTGTAAGTCTCCAGAGTGTGAGCATGTTACCAGGTTAGACATATACATGTATACTCCAAAAATGATAAAAAGGATATACATGAGTGCTCTAAAAATATAAAATGACAAGTGTCATGGCGTCTAAACAACCTCCCTGTAATCCCGTCGGTCAGAACACGCATATAGGAGAAATCCTCCTCAACATCATCAAGTCCGGCTCCACTTCACAAGCAGCGCCATCATCTGCAACTAAAACAGGGACTGGTTGGTGTGCGCGACACCGTCTCTTAACGTGGGCGTGAGTGATCAACTCAGTGGAATCATAGAGCAAAGATTAACATGTTATCAAATCAATCACGCGATAATAGTAAAGCAAGCAATCAAACATTCCTAGATACTGTTGTTAATGTAAGCATGAAATGACATGATGGATGCCCTCACCGACATACTCCCTCATGCGGCACCATCTGCGTCCGCGGCATGCTTGCTTTCCTCAGTGCTCCACATCTTCCAGGCACATGCAGAGCGATATGAAAAATGATTACAGGGTTGTTATTAGTCATTTTCATACAGCTGGATTGGGAAACTAGGGTACCTTCCTTATATCAATCCCAACACAGATCCTGTCTAGGGTCGTCACTTCTAGTAATCTCATATGATGTTATATTTATAGGTCGTTGCAAGGGCTATTGCACGCACTCGTTGCTCCTCTCCCCCATCACTTTATCAATACAGGCCTATTTATATCCTTAAGACTGCATCAGGACTCGTCGCCCCCATGCGGTGTCAGGATAAACTCAAGGTCATTACAAAGGGCTCGTCACCAATCAGTGTAGGCTGACGACAAGAATATAGTGTCTCATACCACCATAATCTGCTCAAAGTAGGGTGCTCACTGGTCACTACGGGGAGGTTTGTGGCCCCAACGTAGGCCGACAGCTCGACCACGGTGTCCCATACCACCATGCCCGGCTCATGAGTCTTTATGGATCAAGGTACTATGGTTAACAGGGTTGTCAATGGTAAGTTCAGTACCTTAGGTTCAAGCAGTTATGACTCATACAAGGTGAACATACAATGGCCAGTCGAGTTACTTGACGGGCTCGACTAGTACGAGTGCATCTCAAGCTGAGCGACATGAAGTGTATGAAACACTTCGTGTGGCCTAACCACTGCCGCCTACCCAAAACACGACTCGCGTTCATCGACACGTCCTTCTTGGCAAATAGAAGCCAACCATGAATTCAATTGGTTACCGACTGCCTAGACTAGGTCATAGCCCCAAGAATTTGTACACAACATCAACAATTATATGAGAGTGACAGAAATGAATATAAACAATACAAGTATGTTGACACATGTTATAACATACAACGTAAGCAAATCAACCAACACATGCATTCCATATATATAATGAAATCAATTCATGTAGCCAACATGGTTAAAATCATATACATCAGCATATTAATTGAGAATTCAATCTCAAAACTAATTCACAACACCATTTACTCAATACATACTAATACAAACATTTATACAAACATTTAGTTTACACACTTTAGTCTACATAGCGTATATCGACTCAAAGTGTGCATTAGGACGAATCTCTTCACCAAACAGATCATGCACGCATTTCTAATATCCTAACACGACAAATACCCATGGCAATCATTTCAGCAAAATACTGACGTAAACAGTATTTCCTACAAATGCCTAAAATACCCTAAATCTCATATTTCCCGTACGCAGTCGAAATGGAAAATGGACAACATGTTCTACATGTCAAACGGCGCTCTCATCGATAATCTACTATTAAATGACATTGAAAGCTTTGAAATCAGTCAATCTAAGCGTCTAAAATCCTCACCTTTCGCCTTAGACGCATATCGATTCGAATAGAACGTCTACGCTTTGTCAACGGCGTTATGGTGACCTAATGCACAAGATACGTAAGCTACTTTTCTATTTGAATCGAAAGAATCCTTAAAACAGCCATAGGTTAGGGTTTTCTTACCTAGAAATGTGTTGGAATCACCGAGAAAGTGATTTGAACGCGGTGGTTAAGCCCGTGCAGTAGCCGTAACAAGTGGCAAGAAATCTCTCCCACAACTCTCTCACAATCTCTCACTTTTTCTCTCTCTCTTTCTATGGTTTAATCCAAATTCGGATGAGAGAGATATGAGAGGGTTTAAAGCCCTTATATAGGCTAAAAACTCACCCATTTAGACTTGGAGCCAAGGTATACTTGGGTTATAACCAAATCGGGACTTTTTCGATCCAAAAGAGCATTTCGGGAGGTCCCCTGGCCGAACACGGTTGGACTTAAGCTCATGCATATCGGATCCTGCTCACATAAAGTTTTCAGACCGGTAGAGTTCCCAGATCGCACGTGGCGGACCAGTTTCAGTTCAGCGGTCACGGAGACTCGATTGAGGATTCCAAGTACACTGACCTGAGTGAGAAATGTTTCCTGATCTGAGGGTGTATTTGGGTCTGATTCCGACGGTTTGAATGCTTATACTGATCCCGCAAACGAAACGTGCCAGATTCATTTAAATCCCATTTAAATTTTAATGAATTTCACTCTTTCTCACACTCCTTGCTCCAGGCTCAATGAAATAGCCTCAGAACATCAGTTGGGCTTGATTTTCGAAATGATTGTCAAGTCCAGCTAAGCAGTCATAACGGTCTAAGATTGTGGATATCAAACTTTCGACGCGCGGTCTAAATCCAATACAAAGTTTCAAAGGGTTCCTGAGAGCAAACGGGTTTAGAGTTTGATCCTAGATTTCAAGGTATTGTAGCGTCATTAGTTGTACAAGTTTTGGGTCTTGTAGAACGTATTTAAAGCGATCAGGGATAATTTCACAGCTAATCTAACGTAGCTCTAGTTAACTTACGCTTAAATTCTAAAGGATTTGGTTCTACATGATTTCTTTAGCTTTGGAATTGGGTTCTAAGAGGTTACCAAGGCGTTAGGGTTGACCCATTGCCTAAGGGCGTCTAATCCCAGGTAGGCAAAAATCTAGGGTGTTACACCCTCTCATGCTTAATTTAATTATATTTCGCTAGTTTACTAACTCTAATATATATATATATATATATATATATATATATATATATATATATATATATATATATATATATATATATATATATGAAATTTGGGATATTTTAAAGGTTAACACTCGAGTTTTTGGAAAACGAGTAGTGTACTCGGGTTTCGAAAATTGGGGTGTTACATTTATGCTTAGAAATTACTCTGAAAATGATGTGGAAATATCATATATGAGAAAATACCGATACATATCAATTATGAAAACATTATAATTCCTCTTAAACACCTAAGGTGGTCATGTATTTCTACAAATCTTTCTTGAATTTCACTTGGGAAGCTGTAGTATCTAATTCAGCATCAATAATAAATCTGGCCTGGTCTGGGGTACCAGCCAACTCCCGCTCCAAGGAAACTATCACAACTTCCTCTCTTAAAAGCTCTAACTTCTCAAGATCAGCAATACGAGCATCGTCTTCCATATCATCATTGATCTTTCTGATCTTCAATTCTTCTTTCTGCCTTTGGATTCCAAGATTAGCTAGCTATCTACTCCTTTAGCCTAGCTATAAACTAGACCATGCAGAAACTGGTATATGTGGCTAGCCCTACAGTCATAAATGGCTAACCCCTAAGTTTAAATTGCTAGTATGCAGCTAGTTTTAATTCCGACATACAAAATGGTCAAAAATTGCCAAATAATGACTAGTTTCTCACCAACAGTTAGAAATGGTCAATGGTAGTTATGACCCTAGACAAAAATGTTCAACTACCCTAGCCTATATAAACTAAGCTTGGCTGGTTCATTTCATTATCACAAACCACTTGACTCACTCTCTCATATGAACTAATAAAGCTCTAAGTGTTCTCTGATCAAGCCAGCAATATTCAATACAAACCTAAGCCAACAAACCCATAAGAACTAGATTAGCATAAATAATTTCATTTTCTCTCTTTCTTTCTAACTTGAGAATTTTCCATTAAGTTTTCGTTTGTCGGTAAATTGTGTTTACATACTTCCATTAGTGATTTCTTTGTGCTTGCTGAACGCAGAACCAAACACAGGCTCGTCGTATCTTAAAAGCTATTTGCCTGCAACCTATCATTAGTATTAATTACTTTGATAATGGATGAATAATGCTTTAAAGACAATGTGATGATATATGCTTCAGCATGTCCTTAATATTTTTGTGGTTTCTTTCGTTCTTTTTTATGATAATTATAAATCTTTAATTTAAGATTATCAAATTCTTAACAACGACGGATAGCACCAAATCTGCATTGGATCGATCACGATCGGCGTTGCAAGAGAGAACACATCTCGCACTGAGATGAGCAACAACCACGTGCCTCTTTTAACCGTGTCACATACGTTCGCGCGAAGGAGAGTTAGGTATCCTTCAGGGTAAGGTGCTTGTAGACTTGTAGTCGATATGTCCTCACGTGCATGACTTCAAGTCAACATATCCTTGCATACCTCTGATTGGGGAGATGAGCACAACCACATACTCGGTTTCTATGCTAACCCCTCTGGTACCAAGATTCTTTTTGGTTGGCGCTGGAAACGCTCTGTGGGCCTTATCGTGTATTGTTTTATCCATGCCATCCATCTATTTTTAAGGATAATTTTAGCCCATGGGAAGAAAAAAATGACAGATCCAGTTTTTGAAGTGGACTACGCCCTGAGAAAAAGTGATGATTTAACTCCCACCATTAAAACAATAAGTGGGTAACAAAAGTTTTTTTTTCTTTTTTACTTCATCTAAGTCCACATGACTTGATCAATAAGTTGGATGGAAAACAAACATTATATTGAGCCTTGAGGAGGTTTTAATGTTAGGTGTTTAATTGTCACTGTTTCTTATAATGTGGTCCACCTGAGATTTAGATCTGGGCTTGTGTTCTAAAATGATCTAAGAAAATGGATGGAACGTGTTGATGCGAAAAACTGGATCAACCTCTCTTTGCACTAGCACCTACAATGCAATAAGAGAGAAGAGAACCCTGGCTAGAGCCAGGGAACCTTCAATGCTTAAGTCAGTAAAGATCCAGGGAGAGGAGTTTTTTAGGGTTTTTCTTCTGTACCTTGGTTCTTGGAGATCCCTCTTTTTATAGGAGTGAGAGGTCCCAGCATAAGGAGATTCTCTCCTGATTTTTTGGGAGATTTGATTTAATTGCTATCTTGTTCATGGATACTTCGCAATCCCAAGATTTCTGGGGTCGGGAATCCTTGTATAAGATTCTCGGGATGGTATTTAAGATTACACCGTCTCTCTTTTGCTTGGCTCGACCATAATAGACTTTGCAGTCTCGGCTGGCTTAAAAAGATAAAGCTTTTTGCCTACTGTCGAACGAAATAGAGTTGGCTTGGAACCGATGCCCTTTCTTAATCTGATAGCTGGAATTACAACCAACCTCGTGTAGGTCGGTTTTATAGTCGGTCAAGTGGCTTTTAGCTTTAGGGCCTTTAATCGGTCCCTTCAGACATTGCTGTCTCTTTAATCGAGTCAACTTCATGTGTCTTACATATTTTGCCAGTGGCTCTTGATTCTTTTAGCTTCGGTCGGGATTCATATCCTGTAGACCCAAGCTACGTCTCTCCTTGAGGCTTTACTTCACTCGGCTTTACCTGTTGCCTTGGGTTACGTCAGTAGGGTTGATTCATCCTATAATCGAGTTCCCAAACTTGTTGTATTTTTTTCCCCAACAGAGTGCATGCATAAAATGCATATATATCATGCTGGGCTGACATAGATTTTCAAGCACCGACCAGTGCAAACCTATGAATGAGTCAGTACCAAAGTTGGGTCTACTCACACCTAGCACGCATTAATGGAGAGAGCAGCGTCAACCACACGAAAGTGGATTGCGCCATCTCCGGATAATAATCGGTCCAGTGCTCTACGGGGGATCATCGTGATGTATAGATGTTATCCACACCGTCCTTCCATTTTGTTAAATTATTTTAGGTTAGGAACCCATAAATGAAGCAGATCTTTGGCTAAGTTGACCATACAGGGGCGATTGAATACCCACCATTAAAAACTTCATGAGAGCCACAGAAACTTTGGATCAAGCTGATGTTTGTGTTCTCCCTCCATCATGACCTTAGGAAAATGTTGGATGGCTAGTAAACATCACGGTGGCCCTTGGGAAAATTCCACCCGTGGGGTGTCATTATTAGAGGTGTCAACCTGAAAAATCAGAATTTTGAATAGGGCAGCCCAACCCGGCCTAACATAGTTCAAAATCTAGGCCAAGATCTACCCAGGCCTAGCCATTGACATGAAAATTTTCCTACTATATGACCCATTCCCAAAAATAAGCCCACTTATTTTGAGCTCCCAAGAATAAGCCCCAGCTGTACGGCCCCATTTCTCAGGTCGGCTTGCACCATTTGGCTACGGATTATAACTGTAGCCAAAACCGTTGTCATAACCCGCCAATTACAAGAGGGTGGACAACAAGTCGGGGTTGACCGGGTCAGTGGGACTGTGAGTCGGAGTCGACCGGGTCCAAACTTGGTCGACCCCAACTCGCTGTCCCACTTGTGTTTTTTTTTTTATAAATATTTTTAACACGGAGAACTTTTTCTCTCCTACATTTTTTTCTAATACATATTTATATAAATATGTATATATAAGCATATAAAAAAAAATTTCTCTCTTTTTATTCATTTCTTTGTTTATTCATTTAATAAACATCTTTTAAACCAGAATGAGTTACTTAATGAACCATATGGGATTTTAGGGTAGGAGATGCTACTTTAGCTAACCAACCTACTTATTTTCCAAGATTCCATCAGGTCGATGGTCGAAAATCCATTTCATTCACTTCGCGATCAATTTTAATTAGTTCATTTTACAGTCAATTCCATGCATTTCACGGTATACTCCCTTCACTTTCACAGTTAATTCGCTTCACTTCACGGTCAATTCCATGCATTTCACGGTCACTTCGCTTCACTTCACGGTCTATTCCCTTCACTTCACGGTCAATTCCATGCATTTCACGGTCAATTCCCTTTACTTCATGGTTAATTCAATGCACTTCACGATCAATTCCCTTCACTTCACGATCATTTCCATGCACTTCACGGAATTGACCGTGAAATGCATGGAAATGACCATGAAGAAAAGCGAATTGATCGTGAAATGCATGGAAATGACCATGAAGGGATTTGACCGTGAAGTGCATCGAAATGATCGTGAATCTAAATGGAATCACTGGAAATGACCGTGAAATGCATGGAAATGACCGTAAAGTGAAGCGAAATGACCGTGAAATGCATGGAAATGGCCGTGAAGTGAAGGGAATTGATCTCGAAGTGCATGGAAATGACCGTGAATATAAATGGAATCGCTGGAATTGACCGTGAAATGCATGGAAATGACAGTGAAGTGAAGCGAAATGATTGTGAAATGCATGGAAACGACTGTGAAGTGAAGGGAATTGACCGTGAAGTGCATGGAAATGACCGTGATTCTAAACAGAAACACCGGAATTGACCGTGAAATGCATGAAAATGACTGTGAAGTGAAGAAAATTGAACGTGAAATGCGTGAAAATGACCATGAAGTGAAGGGAATTGACCGTGAAGTGCATGAAAATGATCGTGAATCTAAACGGAATCGCCAGATTGACCGTGAAATGCATAGAAATGACCGTGAAGTGAAGGGATTTGACCGTGAAGTGCAACGAAATGACCGTGAATCTAAACAGAATCGCTGGAAATGACCATGAAGTGAAGCGATATGACAGTGAAATGCATGGAAATGGCCGTGAAGGGAATTAACTATGAAGTGCATGGAAATGACCGTGAATCTAAACGGAATCACCAGAATTGATTGTGATATGCATGGAAATGACCGTGAAGTGAAGTGAAGTGAAATCACCATGAAATGCATGGGAATGACCGTGAAGAGAAGGGAAATGACCGTGATGTGCATGGAAATGACCGTGAATCTAAACAGAATCGTCGGATTTGACCATGAAATGCATGAAAATGACTGTGAAGTGAAGCGAATTGAACATGAAATGCGTGAAAATGACCATCAAGTGAAGGGAATTGACCGTGAAGTGCATGGAAATTATCATGCCCCAAACTCGGTAACTGGACTCATAAAGAACCCGATGGCCGGTTCTGGCCGCAACAGCCTCTATAGTACCCCATTCTCTGCTCCTAAGGCAGGTTCCGATCCTAGGATCCTATAAGGAGGATTTTCATAACAGTATAATCGTTCCAATACGAGCATATCCAAGATCACAACAAGTATATCTAAGAATAAAAAAGGCACACATCATAAAATCGACTATGAATTTGAACTCTTACAAGCTTACATCCGGTCCAAAAGGACATACATAAGATAATGGGAAAAGAGAGAAAAGGGTCAGCAACACTGGAGTTCTCAAGCTAAACTCTACTCTACGCTCTGCTGCTATGTCACCTTTCTAGAGTCTCTTGCACACATCAATCGTGCATAAGCTTATAGAAGCTTAGAGGGTGGTGTAAGTGTATGATAATGGTACACAGAAGAATAACAAGAGGTATAATGAGAGAACATGCTCAATGAGAATATCACTATCCTTACTAAGGCTTAAGATGAATACCATGCATTGAATAATGGGTGCCATACCAAGGTAATGCATGAAGGGGCTTACATAGTCAATGTTAATGCGATGCAAGTAATTCCAGTGCTCATATCCAATCTACACATCAAGTACATTTCTATTAATAAGAAAATCATCAGGGTCTATTAAACTGCTGAATGACTGCCGCGCTACAGACCCGTATAGTCAAACGAGTATAAGAGACCTCACTACCTGCCTGTGGATAGCCAATCATGAACAAGGCCTGACGGTAGCGGACCCATTTCATGAGCTGGTCAGACTCAGCCCAGTAATGCCCTCACTCACAGGCGGATAAGGCCACATCCCTATCCAACTAACTACATGACAATGAGAGTCGTGGTCTACGGGTGTAAGGCCCTCGTGCGCTCATGTTTCCACCCAGTCATGGCGTTGGTGCAGATCCTTAGTACTATCGAAGTTTTGAGAATTTCACCCATAGGCATCCTATGCACCCAATATGCTTAAACATCATTTTCGGTGTCCACACGTCCAGCCATCCACGAATATCCCTGTGGAGGTAAGGCCCTGATGAAGCGAGGGTCGATCATACTATGCAATGTCAGATGCATGAATCACACAAATAGCCATACATCATACCCAAACATCCAATGTGTTCAAGAGGAGAAAACTTTATCCCTCACAATATCTTGTCCAATGGCATAACCATGACCAATCACATCTCAGCCAAACATACATATGATACGTATGAGAGTGGGCCATGAAGATGAACAAGAAATGCCAATGCGATGAAGATGTTCTCCCCTCGTCACCAGTAGGGTCTGGGTACTTAGATAGTTTCTCAAAAAGAATGTAACCTCAATGGGGGCCCAATAGCCTGGGGTAACCCACGAGACTAGATAGATAATGGCATGGGCCTAAATAATAAGAATGAGCCTAGCAATAGTATATGGTGGACCTTTAACCACCCATAGAAGCAAGAATGGGCCTAACAAGGGCCTAGAGGGGTATATCAAGGTGGACATTCAACCACCATTGTCCCCTTAAGGCGGCCTAATAATAATTTGCCAAGGATCAAGGCCCGTGGCCCGAGCATCACCATAAGAAAGAGATGAACAGCTATATACATATAGATACATCACATGTTGGGACTCGATAAAGTGACCCAAGACTACACATAATTCATAGGCCCAATAGGGGCAATATACAGCCAAATCCACATGCAATAACATGGGCCCATAAGGAAGGTTAAGGCTCAAACATAAGGGCCACCAAGTCCATACATTGTGGTGAGCATAGTGGGCAGCCCATTACTCCAACACATGGGCGAGAATCGTATTCAATATAAGCAAGTTGGGCCTTACAACCTAGCCCAAGAATTTAGTTATTTTGGTGGGCAACCACTCATACATTCCAACCCACTAGCCCAACAGAATACCATGGAGAATACAACCCAAGAATCCACTGGGACTATCTAAAGGGTTCCAACCCATTTAAGCTTACAAGGAGTCCAAAAATCTGGTTACATATAAATACCCATATAGCCTAACCAAGGTGGGCCTCAATGATGCATTAATTAAACTCAAAATTTAGGGTGTAAAGGCATGAATTATCACTATAAAATTCTCACAATATGGTGGGATATACAACACATCTAGGTGAGCGCACAAGGTAGGCTGGATGCCCCAGCCCGAGCGTCCTTGCTTGATGGGCCACTCCAGGACGCACCACCAGCAGTACAAGGGCCCGATGACTCTGAAATTTTATAGGGTGAAACTTCCATGGGTGGGCCAAAACTCTAAAAAATTTTAATATTTTTAGACAATAAAAATATTTTAATTAATTTAAATAAAATAGTCTGTCCAGAAAATCAGACTGACTTGGATGTCCCAATGTGGTGGGCCAGTCCAGCCCTTGCTATGGTGTGCACAGGGGTCCATTGGCCCCAAAAATTTGTAGGTAGGTCCCACCATGGGTAGTACACTTCTTTGTAAATTTTTCATAATTTTTATACACTTAAAAGTATTTTAATAAATTTTAAAATTCCAACCTGTCCAGGGTGGAATGTTACTGGAAAAATAGTTGTCCACTGTCCTAAATTTGGGTCATCCAAATGGGTGGGTTCTGGGCCTCTAAAACTTCTAAAATTTGGGTCCAAGGTCCCTTATCAATCCTAAAATAAGTTGGGACCTAAAAATATAGCCCACCTTCTAAGAAAATATTTTTAAAATTTTATTTTTATGGAACTATGCTGTTGGACTGCACAGCAAGAATTTCTGGCAGCCTACTATGTTGGCCCCCCTTTTGGATGCCCAAATGGGGTACATTGGGACTAAACTTTTGCAGGTAGGTCTTAACATGGGTGGGACACCTCTCTGAAAAATTTTATAATTTTTGAGGTAGTTTAAATATTTTATTTAAATTCGGAATTACAATCTGTTCAGAAATTCTGCTAAGTGCAGAATTCTGGATAGATCATGGTTGAGCACCCAATGGGGTGGGCCCTGGATGTCCAAAAATTGAGAAAATTAAATTTAAAAATTCTCTCATATATGTAATATAAGGTGGGTTCCACCAAAGTGGCCCACCTGATCAGAAACTATTTTAAAATTTTACATTTCCAAAATACAACCTTGCTAGAATTACAGCAGAAAACCCAGCAAGTACCCATATTGTCCCACCCTTTTGGGGACTCAAATGAGGTCAATTGGGACTGAAATTTGGCATGCTTATAGGTGGGATACCAATCTTCAAAAATCATATTTCACTTGGTATACAATTTCCCACTAAAAGCCCCAAATCCTAGCCTCAAGTCGGCCAAAAAATCTATCCAGACAAATTTGGATAGCAACATGTAATAGAAAGAATTAAAATATAAACATTATTTTTCATAGGATTTAACCCCAAGAATTTGTGTGGTGGACCACCCCAGTGGGCCTTGCAAATGTCCAAACCTTCCCCATCATCAAATACCCCTTGCATGTGTCCCATTTAGGCGATTTTGGGGTCACATGTCTAAGGATGGATCGCTATGGGCGTCCAAGCTCCATTATTGGTCTGGATTTTTTTTGGCTTATAAGGTGGGCCACACATGCAAGATCAAAATTCTATCATAAAAAAAAAAGAATCGGCCACAAGAGGAGGGGCTCTGTGTAACGCCCTGATATTTGGGGGTTGAACAGGAGCCCAACTCCCGAGTTCTAACACATCACTTATGCAATATAGATAATGATGATTAAATGTTGTCTGTATTAGTACCTTAAACAGAGTGAGATTATACCAAAATAGTATATCATACTCCAGAGACAGTTAAATTTTACAAGTGGAAGACTGTGATAGATATATAAAATACATGAATGTGATTCCTGAACTCCTAAGTATGATGGCAATACTGAGCTAAATAAATACATATTTTTTCTAAAAAAATACAAAATGGAAAAATATGAATGTCCAACTAATCATATTCCCTGTGATCCCATCGATCAGAGCAGTCTACATAAACCTGCTTGATAACTGCATGTAGGAGAACTCCTCATCATCGAAGAAGTCCAGCTCTGCCTCGCGAGCATTGTCATAATTTGCATCTACAACAAGGTCTGGTTGGTGTTTAAAACACCGTCCTAGAACATGAGAGTGAGTGATCAACTCAGTGGAACTATGAAGCAAAGGTTAACATGTTATCAATTCAGTCAAGGAGTAATGATAAAACAGTACAACACTCATGTCCTAAGTACTCTTGTTAATATAAGAATGGTATGTTGTAATGATGCATGCCCTCGCCTGCACTCCCGCTTGTGAAAACATCTTACGATTGTGGCATGCACCATTACCAGTAAACGTGCACTGCCTCACCAAAGGACCGTACAATGCGATGTATAGTTATGTTATCCAAGTTCTTGATTAGCCCTTTTTCATATAGTAGGATTGGAAAGCTAAGGTACATCCCTTTATATCATAACCCAAACATTGATCCATCTAGGGTCGTCAATCCCAATAGTCACATACGATAAATGGTTTCCAGGTCGCTACGGAGAGGCTCATCACCGTCAGCGTAGGCCTAGTTTATACTCTAGTTTACTACGGAAAGACTTGTCATGTAACATCTTGATTCTCGTGACCCAAGGACGGTCGCTCGAGTACGAGAACCCAAGGGTTACGTCATAATATAAAACTACCATTCATCTAATTATCGACACAATTCATAGCAACAAACTATAATCATAATATCAACTAATCAAAGGAGTTCAACATACATGAATAAGAGTATAAAGTAAAGTAAGTAACGCTAGATCCCACAACAGGGGATTTTTAATTACAATTTCTAAAGCAAGTAAAACTGAGATAAAGTCTAAAAGCATGAAAGTAAATAATCCTATGTCATTAGTTGAGCTCCAATGGCTCAATTGGTTCAGCATACTGTTCTTCATCTTCGTACTCCTCTTCTATTGCGCCAAGAGCGTCATCATAGACACCATTTTCCTCGATCATACCTGCGTCTATTTAGTGCAACTGCACTATTGGGTGAGTGAAAACTTAGTAGGAATTTTCCTCATAGATTCAAACATAACACATCAATCCAACATAGATTAACAATTCTAATTCATAGGGCAATACAATACATACGCATTTGCATGAATGTATGTTCAAGTCACAGATCTGGGTATGTAATCCAGCTGTCAAAATAAAAGACCGCCCAAGGTAGGTAGACTACCTGGAAAAGGCCATGAAGGTGAGTGCGCCCAAGGACGACCTCCTAGAATAATACTCGGGGTCTGCCCGAGGAGGTATAGAATCTTGAAAAAGCCTCATGTAAAGAAAGAGCAGACCAAAGTGTACAAGTACACAAACCTGATGGTTGGACTTAGGTAATAGAACCTTGCACAACTCAACATGATGTGATTTACGATGAACACCCGTAAAATCCCACATGTCATGCATGGATGTTATGCACCATGACACATATACATTACTTTGATGGGATAATATTGACCTTCAACTTTTAAATAGGAAATATCCAACTATGCATCCCATATGAACATCTATGATTTCTTTACATTCAAAGGAGGGCTCACCAAGAGTCATGTAAATTTTCAAGTGAGGTCATATCATTCAGATTATCTAAGAGTCCTTCTATGTCCCTTAAGGGCTCTTCCCATAATTATTATTCATACTACTCACAAAGTATAATGAAATAAGAGTTTGTGAAGCTGAAGTCAATCACGTTAGAGTTATGTTCATGATACAAAGACGACAAGAGGAATTTTGTCTCATAGCAAACAGTAATAATTATGAAAGATGGAATCCCAATCATCCCTTTGTACACTATATGTAAACACATTTATATTTGCCATATTTTAAGAACTATCCAGCTGATATGGCCAACTAAATTAGAGATTAGATAATATAGCAAGCCAAGAAGATAATATTTCACTACACCATTCTCAGATAATCTAGTGTGGAAACTTTCCTTTCTTAATATGTCTAACAAAGATATATTCATAGGCAAGTGATTATAAAAGTGACATGAAGTTTATAAGGCAATACATCACATACATAATGATAAGGAAATATGACATTAAAACAATTTTTTCATGAAAATCAAGGTTACTAGGAATTAATAATCTTCTAAAATTCTCTACATTAGAGGTGTAATCTATATAGAAATTAGTGAATGAAAGAAGCTATAGGGGATGCTCCTCACCTTGGGGGTATTTTCTCTAATTTGCAATGCCTCAAGTGGTGAGTGATGATCTTAAAATTCAAACAAGTGTAAGTTCTAATTCCTAATCTTTAACTCACATTTTAACTTAATAGTTACATAAAATCTAACTTCTACTTACTGATTTGGACTGGTCGAAGGATGGAGGGTCTTCCAAAGCAATCAGTTGCTGGTTGAACCTGGATGAAGCATTTCAAGACGTCAGTGAGTTACAACCGAGTTGACTCGGTTGGGGATTTTAACCAATAGCGAGTTGGGTTAGCTACAAGGATTTCATCTACTACAAGGCCTTATTTATGATTAGATTTCCACCAACTTTGTTCAGATTATACTCAGATGGTTGGAGTTAGTTTGTTTTAGAAGAATAACTGACTGAGTCAACTTGCAAATGGGGGTAGAGTTGAGTTAGCTAGTTAAACACAGTCGGGTTATCTTCAAAGTGACATATCTCAGTTTCCACGGGTTGTGGTTTAGGCTGACTAGGAAAATTTGTATCCCGGGTCCCACTGAGTCAGGGCTACTAATCCAGAATCGGTTCTGAGTCACTGACTTAGTGACAACTAGATCCCAACTATCCCTACAAACCACATATCCAAGAGTTATAGAACTCGGGTTAGGTGTGGTCTGCCTGATCCGAACGGTCCCAATCAGGGAACACGTTCATGAGCTCGGTTTGAGTCAATTTCCAATCTTTGCACTGCACTTGAGTCACTAACATGGTAGTGCCTTAATGTAAAGGCACTGCGATCAGCTGCATCTGGCGAACCAGAGCTTGACTAGGAGCATCAGTCATAGATCCAGGAGGAAAAATGATCCTCTCCATGGATGCGGATTGGTCTTTCTCATGGAGGAAGGGCTGGAATGGGGGCTGAGTTTTCTAACTCGTAATTGAGTTAAGCTGACTGTGAAAAAGTCAGTTATTTGGGTGCAATCTGATAATAACAGAGAGCAGGCATGGGTGGTTACCTGAACAGGGGTAATCCTCAGTTGTTTTCAGAAGGATCGGGACGATTGACAACACCAGCAATGATGCAGCTGGCCGTTGATCAGGGAGCGACTCGACCGATCCAAAACTAGTTGAAACAGCTGCTATAAATGATTTCTAGTAGCCACTCACCTTCCGATCCCACTCATGACTTCCAACCTTACCCTTCTAATCTCCCTCTTCCCTCTTAGATTTCTCTCTAAATTGAACGACTCAGCTGAGTTGAGTTGCTATCAAACCAGCAACCCGCTCGAGCGGCGCTCTCTCACTCTCTTCATGTCTCTCTTTCTATTTCTTTCCTTTTTCCTTGTCTTGGGATTCGCCCTAATTTTGGCCTTTTATAGCCGTTCCCGATTCTGGAAACCTCTGTAGCTAATCAGAAGGGATTAGCGTGGAGTTTAACGAAGAGGCACCGAAAAACCCATCATCAATGCACTCACCAGGCCCTGCTTGCATGCATGGGTCCAATCAATGTTCACTGATGGGTTTTTGGTGGGATGGGCCACACGGTGAACGTCTCGAATGGTTGAATGGGTCTCTCTTGTAGAAGTTGGGTTTCTCAGCTGGTTTGAGAAGATGAGGTGTCAAAAATGGTAGATCTTAAACGGGTAGCTTATCTTCGAATCAGGGCCGTTTGGACAGTCCTGATAAGACTTAATGTAAGACCCGTATCCTAATTCGCACTGTTCCGTTGATTTCCGCGACCCTTCTCGTCAAATTCCGGCAATCCGCGACTTATGGTTGACGTTGCGCACGACCATAGGTCGTATCCTATTCATTTGAGCCGGCTTAATCCGAGACTTGTATCATTGCGACCGCACCGTCGCCGCGGTTCCAACGCTGCAACTCACGCACCGATCCGATACCCAGACGATGAGATACGGACCCACGTACAGTTCGAACAAAAACACCGCGCGTTGCAAATCCCAAGGAATCTCTACAATATGTCCCATCAATCCCATCAATCACCCATCAATCACCTCTCATGTCAAGTACACACACACCCATGCTTCCTTTCTCCACAAGTCAAGCAACCACCCAAGTCAACTAACACATCACTTCACCCATCACTCACCTCACCCATCACTCACCTCACATCACTCCATCTCTCATTAATCACACCTCTCTCTCACATTTCTCAACACTCCAACTCCAAGCAAGAGAGAGCTCACGTCCAAGCTCTCTTCCATGAGAAAGAAGTGATTTTAGTGGCCCACTTCCCATCTCCAAATCCCATCATCCTAGCCATCCATTTCCCATCTCCACCATCAAAGTGAAGCTCTAGGTGACCGGCTATCCAACGGGCTAAGAAGATCAAGAGGTGGGTGCTTCTCTAGGGTAGATTTATGTGTTTTTATGGTGAACCAAGTGAGGCCCACCGATCAATGGTGTGGATCTCACTTGGGACCTTTATTTGTGGCCGATGGACCACTTGGGTCATCATGATCGTTCCATGATGGGGCCATTCCCCATGGACCCCATCATGATGTTTATTTCATTTCAAAAAGGTCATCTAGACCGTCCATAACGGTGGAGAATGGATCTCCACCATTGAATTACATTTTTGATGGTCCTTCGTTCAAAGGGGCCCGTTGTTGTATGATTTCATGTAAGGGAGGACCCATAATGACGGGGACCCTCCATCATAAGCCGTGTCCCACTCTCCATGTCTCTCTCTCTATTTTATTTCTTTTTTATTTTTTTATTTATTTTATTTTATTTATTGCAAAAGGATGGGGTGGCCCACTTGAATAAGATCCCATCTTGATGTATTTATGTTATCCAAGTGGGGCCCACCTTTCACGCCATTCCCATGCCGCCCATTATGTGGTGGCCCACTTCATCAGGGCCTACCATTAGAAGGGAAAAAAAAAAAATATATATATATATAAAATATATAACCGTCCAGCGTCCCAGACGCTGGACGTTGTGAAGGAAAAAGAAAAAAAAAAAAAAAAAAAAAGAAGAATGAAAGAAGAGATTTTGGGTGGCTTCCTTGCATAGGCCCTACCCTGATGTTTATATCCGATCCGAGCCGTCCATCCTCTTACTCACGGCATTGTAGCCGTTGGGTAGAAGTTTGGAGCTGATCCAATCACCTGGTGGGCCATAGCGTCAAAGGTCGCACCTTTACCATTCAAACATCACTTTCTTAGTTTATTTCACTTCCATGCATCAAAAAAATTCAAACTCTGGACTCATTTGGACGGCCTCGGGCCACTGATCGTAATGGCCGGAGTAGATATCATTTTAACGGGCCCCACAGGCCAAAAACTGCAGAAAAACCGCTTTCCTTCCAAACTTTTTTTTTAAAGGAGCAGCAGAGGCGCTGCTGCCTCTGACCAAACGCAGGACGCTCGGCGTCCTGCACTCTCCAGCGGCGGGCGGTCGGCAGGCCGTCCACGGCTCCACGGGCGGGCCCCACCATGATGTATATTTTGTATCTGCACCGTCCATAAGGTGGCCCACCCTCTGAGGTGGGTCGTCCCCAAAAATGAGGTCCATCCTAGACTCAGGCGGCCCACACCATGAGCAACAGTGTGAATTGAATTCCACCATTAAAACTTGTTGGGGTCCACAGAAATGTTGGATTAAGCTGAAATTTATTTTCTTCCTCCACACCCAGGTCTGAGTGACCTTATCAACGGGTAGGATGGCATAGAACATTGTGGTGGGCCCCACATGGGACCCACAATGATGTATGTGTGGTATTAGTACCGTCCACCACCGTGGACGGTGGGAACCACCGTATTTGGGTAAGCCGTCCAGTCAGTTGCTGGACGGCCAGTAGGCCCACCCTCCAAACCGTTCATTCATTGGTTGGCCAGGTGTGTGGACCCCACCATGATGCGTGTGTTGCATCCAACCATCCCAACCATTTGAAAGCTCATTGCATGAGCTACCGAATGAGGCAGAGCTGAAATTCAAATGGACCCCACCATTTAGGTAATGGTCAATGACACCCATCGTTCAAAAATATCTAAGGGGCATTATAGCTTTCCATTAAGTGGATATTTGTGTCCCACTTCATCTATCATTATGATAGTTTATGTATAGGTTGGATGAGAAGCATATGTCACAGTGGGCCTTAGGAATTTTTAATTTCAGAAGTCTTTTCACCACTCTTATTTGGTGTGGCCCATCTGGTATATTTAAAGCCCATGAGAGCAGCCCGTTTAATGAATGTAAGGCCCATTTTGATGTATTTTAAAGCTCATGAGTTATGGCCATTGCAATGAACATAAGGCTCATTGGTGAGGCCCATTAACGCAGCCCATTTGATGAATGTAAGGCCCATGCGATTCGGCCCATTTGATGCACCTAAGGCCCATGGATCGAGGCCCAACGGATGTCCTTAGGTCTATTGCAATGTGTGATTTTCATGGTTCATGTAATGATATTTATGGCGGGTTGTTGCCTAAGGAACAATGTTGGTTTGACGTCCACATTGTATGTATGATGTTGGTTAAATGTCCGCATTGTAACTCTCCTTAGGGTCCATTGAATGGCCCATACTCGTTAATATTCATCGCTTTGTAACATGCTTAGAATAATCTCATGACTCATGCTCATACGCATCATATGTATGCTTGATTAGAGTAGTGACTGATCATAGCATATGCCATTGGGCAGACCACTTACGGGACTCCTTATGAGACGGAGTGCCCTACATGATCGCGCCGTACGCGCTGGACTTCTGCATGATTTGATGTGTGATTCATGCATCTCGCATACGTGTGACTTGATCACTACACGCTCTAGCGACACCAGGGCCGTGGCTCCACAGGTACATCGTGGATGGCTGTATTGGATACCGAAAATACTTATTCTAGCACTGTGGGCACTTAGGATGTCCTTGGGTGAGAGTCCCAGAACCTTTTTGGTACCAGGAGATGCTCCAACGTCTAGACCGAGTGGATACACGAGCGCCCGAGTGCCAAATACCAGTAGGCCGCGTCTCCCACTGTGTCGTGGTCGGTTGGAAGGGGGTGTAGCCTTACCCGCCTGAGTGAGAGGGCTATAAGCTAGGCTGAGTTTGACTAGCTCGCAAATGAGTCCGCTATCGACGAGCCGGGTAGGTATTGACATACTACTGGTCAGGCGGATAGTGAGGTCTTATCCACTTGCTTGACTGTGCAGCTAGGGAGGTGGCAGTCTCTGCATGTGTATGGGACCCCGGTGATATCCAGAGAGGAACTGTACTGATATACGCATTTGAGGAGTACCGACTTGCTTGGATTGCATTTCGCATATGACATTTGGCTATGTAGGCCTTGCATTGCATCGGTGTGGCCGATGGCATTCATATCTCGCATCATGCCTTGCATTATACAGCCTTGGTATATTCATGGACTTACCACATACTTCCGCATTGTTCTGATACTGTACACTTGGCGTTTGCCTTACGCACACACTTACACCACCCTCTAAGCTTTTGTAAGCTTATGCACGATAGTTGCGTGCAGGTAGCGTTGGACGACAGCAGCGCTGAGACAGGAGTGCACATCAGGACCTTTTGGAGCTTTTTGATCACCTTGTATTTCCCTTTCTGCATTGTACTTAAAATTGTTGTTATAGTGGATATGTGGTGATGTTGTTTTGTGACTTGGTTATGTCTGTGGTTATGCTCCTTCTTTAAAAAAAAAAAAAATTCATTCTGAAAATCCTCCTTGTAGGATCCCAGGATCGGAATCTGGCATTAGATTATCAGAAGCCGAGAATGGGGCACTACGGAGGCTGTCGACACCGGATTCGGCAATCGGGATTCATGTGAATCCGATTTTCGGGTTTGGGGCGTGACAGAAGTTGGTATCAGAGCATAACTTGGGAATACCTGAGTAATACATCACATATCTACTATAAATAGGTTCCGAGTCTGAATGATTTAACGATTTTTCGACGTAACGCTTAATGTATGTGCCTTCGAGGATTCTCAAGACTGATAGGCCATTGTTCCTTCCTGTAGGAGACATTATGGCTAGAAGAACAACCCGAGCGAATCCCGCTCCACCACCCGCAGCTCCTGCTTTACCAGCCGCTACTCCTACTCCACCACCAGATAGTCCTGCCTTTGAGCCTGAGGATGCCACTCATTTTCCTGAGACAGGTGCGGATCCGACCGTACCTGTGAGTGCTACTCAGCTGCAGCAGATGTTGCAGGCGATGACCGCCATTCTTCAGGGGCAGAGCAGGCGTCCCACAGTGTCACCGGCCGAGGCTGAGCAGGAGCGTGCGAGCGCTCTTCTCAAGGATTTCCGACGGCACGATCCCCCACGTTTTCGGGGTGAGCCGGACCCTACTGCTGCAGAGTTATGGTGCTCCGAGGTGGAGAAGATATTCGACACCATGAGATGTACTACTCAGCAGCGAGTTCCATTGGCTGTATTCCTTCTGCAGGGCGAGGCTCAGTATTGGTGGGCATCTGTGGCCCGATCAGTAGCCACCGATTTTGAGTGGACCTGGGAGGACTTTATAGACAGGTTTGACCGGAAGTTCTTCCCCGAGCATGTGCGACAACAGCGTGCACTTGAGTTTGAGACGTTGGTCCAGGGGGACATGTCTGTGTCCCAGTATGAGGCTCGGTTCGTCGCACTATCCAGATTCGCGACGTATCTTGTTGATGATGAGGGGCGGAAGGCCCGCCGTTTTGAGAACGGCTTACGTCCTGCCCTCCGGAGCCGTGTGATCGGACATATGCTTCCGACATTTGAGGAGATAGTAGAGAGAGCCCTGATATATGAGACAGATTGGGCCAGTGTGCAGAGAGCCCGTGATCAGAGGGGAGATCAGAAGAGGAAGGCACCCTCTAGTAGCTCCCATCAGCAGCATCGTTCACAGCAGAGGCGCACGACCTGCCCAGCATTCCGAGCACCAGCAGTACCCCCAGCACCATCTTCGGGATCGTTTTCAGGTACTTGCTTTGGGTGCGGTCGTACAGGGCATCGTAAGCACGAGTGTCCCCATCCGCAGCAGCAGCAACAGCCGAGAGCACCGCATCCACCTCCACGACAGCCACCACAGCAGCAGCGACCGCAGCACCAGCCTCCTGTACCTCCTCCACAGCAGCTGAGGCAGCAGACTAGGCCCCCACAGCGACCACAGCAGCAGCAGAGACCTCAGAGGGGACCTGCACCTCCTCAGCAGGCTCAGGGCAGATTTTATGCCGCCCAGCAGGACCCTCAGTCATCAGGAGGGGTCGTCGAGGGTACTCTTCCTGTCTCTGCATGCATTGCACGTGTACTATTTGATTCTGGTGCATCGCATTCATTTGTCACCGATGATTTCTGCCGATCGACCGGTTTGCCGTTGGAGTCTGCCTGTGAGGATTTGGTAGTATCGACGCCATTAGGGAAGACCGCAGTGTTGGGCCGATTTTGCGCGTCTTGCCCTATTTTGATTGGGGATATCTTCTTGCCTGCCGACCTATTTGTTTTGCCGATGTCCGGTTTTGATGTTATCCTGGGCATGGACTGGCTTGCCGAGTACTACGCCATATTAGACTGCTCTGCGAGGACAGTCACGTTCTGCATACCCGGCGTGCCAGAGTTTCAGTTTGTTGCCGAGCCCAGAGGAGGGCAGCTTTCTTGCTTGTTATCGTGTGTCGTTGAGGAGCCAGCTGCCTTGAGTATCGACCAGCTGCCGGTTGTCTGTGGTTTTCCTGATGTGTTTCAGGAGATTCCGGGATTACCATCTCGTCGGCATACCGAGTTTCAGATTGATCTTGTGCCTGGTACTGCGCCTATTTCGAAGGCCCCGTATCGTATGGCACCATTGGAGTTACGGGAACTGCAGAAGCAGTTGGACGAGTTGCGCGAGCTAGGCTTTATTCGTCCGAGCAGTTCACCGTGGGGAGCGCCGGTACTCTTCGTAAAGAAGATGGATGGCTCGTTGAGGCTTTGCGTAGACTACCGCGAGCTCAACAAGGTCACGATCAAGAACAAGTACCCGCTTCCAAGGATCGATGACTTGTTTGATCAGCTACAGGAGGCGCAGTTCTTTTCAAAGATAGACTTGCGGTCCGGTTATCATCAGGTTCGGGTTCGAGATGAGGATATCCCGAAGACAGCTTTTAGGACGCGATACGGTCATTTTGAGTTCCAGGTCATGTCCTTCGGACTGACCAATGCGCCCGCAGTATTCATGCAGTTAATGAACGAGGTCTTCCGTCCGTATCTTGATCAGTTTGTCGTGGTGTTTATTGACGACATCCTGATATATTCGAGGACTCATGAGGAGCATGAGCGACATCTTGAGATTACATTGCAGACCCTCCGTGCACACCAGCTTTACGCGAAGCTGAAAAAGTGTGAGTTCTGGCAGGAGGAGGTGAAGTTCCTCGGCCATGTAGTGACGAGGCAAGGTGTCGCTGTAGACCCCTCGAAGATAGATGCCGTGCGTCAGTGGGATCAACCCACGAATGCATCCGAGATCCGCAGTTTTCTTGGTTTGGCGGGCTACTACCGACGTTTTATTGAGGGATTCTCTCGCATTGTAGCCCCGTTGACCAGATTGACCCGGAAGGGTGCCGAGTTCATTTGGAGCGACGCTTGTGAGCAGGCATTTATGGAGTTGAAGGACCGCCTCACGTCCGCTCCTGTCCTCACTCTTCCCTCTGGGAGTGATGGATTTGTTGTATTTACTGATGCCTCACGAGTTGGCTTGGGTGCTGTCCTGATGCAGCACGGGAAGCCGGTAGCTTATGCGTCACGACAGCTCAAGGTCCATGAGCTGAACTACCCTATGCACGATCTAGAGCTGGCAGCGGTTGTCTTTGCACTGAAAGTGTGGAGACACTATCTTTATGGGGTGAGATTCGAGCTCTTTTCCGATCACAAGAGCTTGAAGTATTTGTTCTCTCAGTCCGAGCTGAACATGAGGTAGAGGCGTTGGATGGAACTCCTGAAGGACTACGATTTTGATCTTCAGTACCACCCGGGCAAGGCGAACGTGGTGGCGGATGCCCTCAGTCGTCAGCCACGAGGCCTGGTGGCGCATATGATGATTCAGGAGTGGAGGATGCTCGAGGATATAGCAGAGTACGACTTTGAGTTTGGTCTGCAGTCATCTATCGTTCAGCTATCGAGCTTGTCGATTCAACCCTCTCTTGTCGCAAGGGTGATCGAGGCTCAGCAGACAGACGAGTCGTTACAGGATTACCGAGCAGAGGCAGCATCTGAGAGTCAGACAGATTGGCAGATCGGTTCTGACGGTGGACTTCGCTTCAGAGGATGATTGTGTGTCCCGAATATTCCTGATTTACGCCGAGAGCTTATGACCGAGGCACATCGATCGCGTTTCTCTATTCACCCTGGCTCGACGAAGATGTATCGCGATATGAGACGCCAGTATTTTTGGTCAGGGATGAAACGCCAGATAGCCAGTTTTGTAGCCGAGTGTGACACCTGCCAACATGTCAAGGCCGACCACCAGAGACCCCCTGGTCTATTGCAGCCGCTGAGCGTCCCGATGTGGAAGTGGGAGCATATATCTACCGATTTTGTCTTGGGTTTGCCGAGGACTCAGCGCGGTTATGACGCCATCTGGGTTGTTGTGGACCGTCTGACGAAGTCGTCACATTTTCTTGCGATTCGTGAGACTTGGCATACAGATCGGCTCGCCAGGATGTTCATTGATGAGATCGTGAGATTGCATGGTGTTCCTGTCTCGATTGTTTCAGACCGAGATCCGAGGTTCACGTCTCAGTTTTGGAGGAGCTTCCAGAGAGCGATGGGCACTGATTTGCAGCTCAGCACCGCGTATCATCCGCAGACCGATGGACAGACCGAGAGGGTCAACCAGATCCTTGAGGATATGCTTCGGGCTTGCGCGATTGATTTCGCGGGTAGCTGGGACGAGCACCTGCGATTGTCTGAGTTCGCGTACAACAACAGCTATCAGGCGACCATTGGCATGGCTCCTTTTGAGGCATTATATGGCAGACCGTGCAGATATCCGAGTTGTTGGACCGAGGTTGGAGAGCGGCGTCTCCTAGGTCCCGAGCTTGTGCTGCAGACGTCAGAGGCTATCGACATCATCAGACAGAGGATGCGCACAGCTCAGAGCCGGCAGAAGAGTTTTGCTGATCGTCGGCGTCGTCCCTTGGAGTTTGTCGTCGGGGACTATGTGTATCTCAAGGTCTCACCCATGAAGGGTGTAGTTCGTTTTGGGACGAAGGGCAAGCTTGCCCCGAGATTCATAGGACCTTTCGAGATCACTGGGCGCATTGGCGCTGTGGCTTACCGGCTTGCCTTGCCATCGCAGTTGTCTGGCGTCCACAACGTCTTTCATGTCTCTATGTTGAGGAAGTGTGGGTCAGACGTCGTTCCTGTTATCGATTGGCAGCCGTTGGAGGTTCGTGAGGACGCTTCTTATATTGAGCAGCCAGTTCGTATCCTCGATCGAAAGGAGCAGGTCCTCAGAACCAAGGTCATTCCCTTGGTGAAAGTGCAGTGGGGCCACCATAGTGTGGATGAGGCATCTTGGGAGCGCGAGGCAGAGATCCGCGAGCGTTATCCCCATCTCTTTGACGATTGATTATATATGATGTTATATTCCCTGTTTCCTCTTTGAGTTATGGTCAGTTGCCATGGCAGTGTAAATTTCGAGGACGAAATTTTTATTAGGTGGAGAGAGCTGTAAGACCCGTATCCTAATTCGCACTGTTCCGTTGATTTCCGCGACCCTTCTCGTCAAATTCTGGCAATCCGCGACTTATGGTTGACGTTGCGCACGACCATAGGTCGTATCCTATTCATTTGAGCCGGCTTAATCCGAGACTTGTATCATTGCGACCGCACCGTCGCCGCGGTTCCAACGCCGCAACTCACGCACCGATCCGATACCCAGACGATGAGATACGGACCCACGTACAGTTCGAACAAAAACACCGCGCGTTGCAAATCCCAAGGAATCTCTACAATATGTCCCATCAATCCCATCAATCACCCATCAATCACCTCTCATGTCAAGTACACACACACCCATGCTTCCTTTCTCCACAAGTCAAGCAACCACCCAAGTCAACTAACACATCACTTCACCCATCACTCACCTCACCCATCACTCACCTCACCCATCACTCACCTCACATCACTCCATCTCTCATTAATCACACCTCTCTCTCTCATTTCTCAACACTCCAACTCCAAGCAAGAGAGAGCTCACGTCCAAGCTCTCTTCCATGAGAAAGAAGTGATTTTAGTGGCCCACTTCCCATCTCCAAATCCCATCATCCTAGCCATCCATTTCCCATCTCCACCATCAAAGTGAAGCTCTAGGTGACCGGCTATCCAACGGGCCAAGAAGATCAAGAGGTGGGTGCTTCTCTAGGGTAGATTTATGTGTTTTTATGGTGAACCAAGTGAGGCCCACCGATCAATGGTGTGGATCTCACTTGGGACCTTTATTTGTGGCCGATGGACCACTTGGGTCATCATGATCGTTCCATGATGGGGCCATTCCCCATGGACCCCATCATGATGTTTATTTCATTTCAAAAAGGTCATCTAGACCGTCCATAACGGTGGAGAATGGATCTCCACCATTGAATTACATTTTTGATGGTCCTTCGTTCAAAGGGGCCCGTTGTTGTATGATTTCATGTAAGGGAGGGCCCATAATGACGGGGACCCTCCATCATAAGCCGTGTCCCACTCTCCATGTCTCTCTCTCGATTTTATTTCTTTTTTATTTATTTATTTATTTTATTTTATTTATTGCAAAAGGATGGGGTGGCCCACTTGAATAAGATCCCATCTTGATGTATTTATGTTATCCAAGTGGGGCCCACCTTTCACGCCATTCCCATGCCGCCCATTATGTGGTGGCCCACTTCATCAGGGCCTACCATTAGAAGGGAAAATATATATATATATATATATATATATATATATATATATATATATATATATATATATATATATATATATATATATATATATATATATATATATATATATATATAAAATATATAACCGTCCAGCGTCCCAGACGCTGGACGTTGTGAAGGAAAAAGAAAAAAAAAAAAAAAAAAAAAGAAGAATGAAAGAAGAGATTTTGGGTGGCTTCCTTGCATAGGCCCTACCCTGATGTTTATATCCGATCCGAGCCGTCCATCCTCTTACTCACGGCATTGTAGCCGTTGGGTAGAAGTTTGGAGCTGATCCAATCACCTGGTGGGCCATAGCGTCAAAGGTCGCACCTTTACCATTCAAACATCACTTTCTTAGTTTATTTCACTTCCATGCATCAAAAAAATTCAAACTCTGGACTCATTTGGACGGCCTCGGGCCACTGATCGTAATGGCCGGAGTAGATATCATTTTAACGGGCCCCACAGGCCAAAAACTGCGGAAAAACCGCTTTCCTTCCAAACTTTTTTTTTAAAGGAGCAGCAGAGGCGCTGCTGCCTCTGACCAAACGCAGGACGCTCGGCGTCCTGCACTCTCCAGCGGCGGGCGGTCGGCAGGCCGTCCACGGCTCCACGGGCGGGCCCCACCATGATGTATATTTTGTATCTGCACCGTCCATAAGGTGGCCCACCCTCTGAGGTGGGTCGTCCCCAAAAATGAGGTCCATCCGAGACTCAGGCGGCCCACACCATGAGCAACAGTGTGAATTGAATTCCACCATTAAAACTTGTTGGGGTCCACAGAAATGTTGGATTAAGCTGAAATTTATTTTCTTCCTCCACACCCAGGTCTGAGTGACCTTATCAACGGGTAGGATGGCATAGAACATTGTGGTGGGCCCCACATGGGACCCACAATGATGTATGTGTGGTATTAGTACCGTCCACCACCGTGGACGGTGGGAACCACCGTATTTGGGTAAGCCGTCCAGTCAGTTGCTGGACGGCCAGTAGGCCCACCCTCCAAACCGTTCATTCATTGGTTGGCCAGGTGTGTGGACCCCACCATGATGCGTGTGTTGCATCCAACCATCCCAACCATTTGAAAGCTCATTGCATGAGCTACCGAATGAGGCAGAGCTGAAATTCAAATGGACCCCACCATTTAGGTAATGGTCAATGACACCCATCGTTCAAAAATATCTAAGGGGCATTATAGCTTTCCATTAAGTGGATATTTGTGTCCCACTTCATCTATCATTATGATAGTTTATGTATAGGTTGGATGAGAAGCATATGTCACAGTGGGCCTTAGGAATTTTTAATTTCAGAAGTCTTTTCACCACTCTTATTTGGTGTGGCCCATCTGGTATATTTAAAGCCCATGAGAGCAGCCCGTTTAATGAATGTAAGGCCCATTTTGATGTATTTTAAAGCTCATGAGTTATGGCCATTGCAATGAACATAAGGCTCATTGGTGAGGCCCATTAACGCAGCCCATTTGATGAATGTAAGGCCCATGCGATTCGGCCCATTTGATGCACCTAAGGCCCATGGATCGAGGCCCAACGGATGTCCTTAGGTCTATTGCAATGTGTGATTTTCATGGTTCATGTAATGATATTTATGGCGGGTTGTTGCCTAAGGAACAATGTTGGTTTGACGTCCACATTGTATATATAATGTTGGTTAAATGTCCGCATTGTAACTCTCCTTAGGGTCCATTGAATGGCCCATACTCGTTAATATTCATCGCTTTGTAACATGCTTAGAATAATCTCATGACTCATGCTCATACGCATCATATGTATGCTTGATTAGAGTAGTGACTGATCATAGCATATGCCATTGGGCAGACCACTTACGGGACTCCTTATGAGACGGAGTGCCCTACATGATCGCGCCGTACGCGCTGGACTTCTGCATGATTTGATGTGTGATTCATGCATCTCGCATACGTGTGACTTGATCACTACACGCTCTAGCGACACCAGGGCCGTGGCTCCACAGGTACATCGTGGATGGCAGTATTGGATACCGGAAATACTTATTCTAGCACTGTGGGCACTTAGGATGTCCTTGGGTGAGAGTCCCAGAACCTTTTTGGTACCAGGAGATGCTCCAACGTCTAGACCGAGTGGATACACGAGCGCCCGAGTGCCAAATACCAGTAGGCCGCGTCTCCCACTGTGTAGTGGTCGGTTGGAAGGGGGTGTAGCCTTACCCGCCTGAGTGAGAGGGCTATAAGCTAGGCTGAGTTTGACTAGCTCGCAAATGAGTCCGCTATCGACGAGCCGGGTAGGTATTGACATACTACTGGTCAGGCGGATAGTGAGGTCTTATCCACTTGCTTGACTGTGCAGCTAGGGAGGTGGCAGTCTCTGCATGTGTATGGGACCCCGGTGATATCCAGAGAGGAACTGTACTGATATACGCATTTGAGGAGTACCGACTTGCTTGGATTGCATTTCGCATATGACATTTGGCTATGTAGGCCTTGCATTGCATCGGTGTGGCCGATGGCATTCATATCTCGCATCATGCCTTGCATTATACAGCCTTGGTATATTCATGGACTTACCACATACTTCCGCATTGTTCTGATACTGTACACTTGGCGTTTGCCTTACGCACACACTTACACCACCCTCTAAGCTTTTGTAAGCTTATGCACGATAGTTGCGTGCAGGTAGCGTTGGACGACAGCAGCGCTGAGACAGGAGTGCACATCAGGACCTTTTGAAGCTTTTTGATCACCTTGTATTTCCCTTTCTGCATTGTACTTAAAATTGTTGTTATAGTGGATATGTGGTGATGTTGTTTTGTGACTTGGTTATGTCTGTGGTTATGCTCCTTCTTTAAAAAAAAAAAAAATCATTCTGAAAATCCTCCGTGTAGGATCCCAGGATCGGAATCTGGCATTAGATTATCAGAAGCCGAGAATGGGGCACTACGGAGGCTGTCGACACCGGATTCGGCAATCGGGATTCATGTGAATCCGATTTTCGGGTTTGGGGCGTGACACTTAAACACCATGTGGGGTCCATATCACAGTGAACAATAGCCGTTGATTTGTACTTTTGTTAAGTTGAGCGTCGGTTTGAGAGGTGGCTGCGTCTCGCCGATTTCTTGGTGTTGCTACGAGTTTTTGAATAGCCCTAGCACGAACTATCCAGATCTGCTCTTGAGAAGCTTCTCGAAACCAAAGGAGGGCGGAGATCGATCTTACCTGAAATGGAAGTGTTTCTTCCGCCTTTCCGACCCGTAGGGTACTATTTTCAAAAATCGTAGGTCTGACTCGGACTTCCTTCGTGGACATGGCCTCTGTCCGACTGTCTCCAACAGTCGAATTGGTTAGAGGTGCGTAGGACTTGGCTGTAGCTTCCCCGTCAGCACTTAACTCGTGCATTTCCTGCTGGTTTGTCCACGGTAGTGATGTGGCTGGTTTTCAATCGATAATCTCGACATGGTCGAGGTCGTTGGGGCCCAATAGATCAGGTGGACGGTGTGGATTTAGTTTTCATATTCATAAATTGTTATTTTGCACCGTCGAACTATCGGTCGTGATGACACGATGTCGGGCAGGAGTGTCTTCATTTAAAATTTTTAAAAATTTTGGGATATCATTCGGTCAACAACAGTTTGATCCGATGGAGAGATCTATGCACAACGTGAGTGCACAGTCTGAATACACCCACATATCAGATTTGAGTCCCATGATCTGATCTAAGGTGATCAGAGCCGTCTAATAGTCTTGAAAGTTCATTAAACACTTAAGTTTGGGGTTTTGGTAAGTTTTGATTACTTCTGATTGAGTTTTGAGTTGATTGTTCTTTATATGGGGCTTATGTATTTTTTCGGGCTGAGAATTGGCCCACTTTTGTTTGTGCAAGCTACTGTACTTAGAAATCTAGGAGTGTTTGATTGTTCCCCATTAAACTGTTATTTGTTTATTTATTTATTTATTTATTAAGTTATTTCAAGTTTAAATTTATTATGAGAATTTGAGGGTCGTTACATGTCACCTCAACGTAGTTTCTAGTGTATGCTCGAGGTCACTATGGACTCATCACCTGATTGTAGGCCGACAGCTCGAATACAGTGTCCTATACCACTGTATTCGGCTCACGAGTATAGGTTGCTCACTGGTCACTACGGGGAGGCTCGTCGTCCCAGCATAGGCCGACAGCATGACCACGGTGTCCCATACCACCATGTCCGGCTCATGAGTCTTAGCGGATCGAGGTACCAAGGTTAAACAGGATTTTCACTGGTAAGTCGGTACCTTAGATTCAAGAAGTAGCATCCATACATGGTGAACATACATTAGGCCAATTGGGTTACTTGACAAGCTCGACTGGTACGAGCATACGTCGAGCCGATCGACATGGAGCGTGTAAGCACTCCGCATGGCCTAACCACTATCAACTAGCTCCGTACGACTCGGATTCCTCGAACCTATCTAGTGTGGCAGAACGACCTCAGGCATAAACTCAGAAATCTTTACCGATTGCCTGAGCTACGTCATAGCCCCAAACACATTCCAAACAATAGCATTCCCATATAGTAATTCAAACAGCATGTGACAACTGAAATCAGATATAAATCTTACCTGAGTAATTTAACAAACGCATACTACACATATTATCATACATAGGCATTTCATACATACAACACATAGTACTAAGATAGGTTATATAAAAGATACTATAACCATAGTTAAGAGAATTGAGAATCCTATCTCAACACCTTCAATACATGCATTTAAACAAGCATTTTCACATTCAGGCATTTTATCAAGCGCTTAGGGTATACATATCATATACATGTAATAAAGTAATTATAACAGGTATTATAGCAAATCCCTTTACAAAGGGTTCACCATACGTATAACAAGCATGTATTCTTAGTCAATAAACATGGCAAGCATAAATTAAAATTTCATACTCATTCACATATTTCAACAAACATATGGAATGCATTATAAATCAACATAGTTTATATATATGCATAATACACGAAAACCCTCGTATATAAGCACATGTGATAACAATTAAGCCAGTCATAAATCATTACTGACATTGAAAGCCTTGAAAATCATAACCTAAATATTTATAATCCGCACCTTTTACCGGTAGACTCGTAACGAACTCAATTTCAACACTAAGTCCTCACCTACGGCACAACTGCAACCTATAACATGAAATAAGTTAGCTATTTCAGCATTTACTCTATTTAAATCCTTAAAACGGATTAGGGTTAGGATTTTTTATCCAACAATAGGATCAGAATCGCTGGTGTACAAATACGAAAGTAGTGGTTAAGCACGAGGAGTGACAAGGATCGAATCCTAGGAACAACACCCACTTTCTCTCTCACTTCCTCTCTCCTTTCTCTCTTCTCTCTCCTAGGGTTTTGTAAATTCGTATGGAATGGGAGAGAGAGGGTTTAAGGGCCTTATATAGGCCCAGAACTGATGGGAATGGCCCTAGGGCCATGGTATACTTAGGTTATAGCCAAAAGTGGGCTGTTTCGGTTCAATGAAGCTGTTCTGGAGGCCCCTTTTCCACATGCGGTCGGACTTAAGCTTCCTGACATTAGATCTTAGTCAGGCTAAGTTTTCGGTCTGATCGAATTTACGAATCAACCGCGGGGGACCGATTTCAGTTCAACGGTCAACGGTACTCGATCAGGACCACAAGTGCACTGACATGTGTTGGACATTTTTCCTGATCCGAGGGTGTAATTGGGTTAAAATCTTACGGTCTGAATCCTTAGATTCATCCTGTAAGCAAACGACTCAATTCACTTAAGTTTCAATTCGTTTCCTAAAGATATTCACGTTTCACACACACTTCGCTCCGGGCTCAAGTTGTGCGTTTCTGGGTACTATTAGGACTTGATTTTTGAGGTGGTTGTCAAGTCTAGCAAGACGGTCATAACCATATAGTTTCGAAGAAATCAGACTTTCGACTCACGGTTCAGGTCCGATACGGAATTTCATGATGCTCCCAAGAGCAACTGGGTTTTGAGATGGATCTTAAGTTTTTAAGTAATGTAGCGTTAACAGCTCTACTCATTTTGGGTCTTTTAGATCATATTTAAAGTGATTAGTGCTAATTTTATAAGTAATATAATTTAGTACTAGTTAATTCACGTCTAATTTCTAAAGGATTTAGTCCTTAGTGATTTCTGCCTGAGGTGGTATTTTAGTTTTTGTACAAATTTTTTCGAGACGTTAAACTCTGCGGTATTGAGGCCCTCCCCTTCATCAATCACACCATACATTCCTTCTATTCATATTACCGCCTCGTCGACTCACCGAGTTTCAGATTGATCTCGTACCCGGTATCGCGCCTATTTCGAAGGCCTCGTATCGTATGGCACCGTTGGAGTTACGGGAACTGCAGAAGCAGTTGGACGAGTTGCGAGAGTTGAATTTTATCCGTCCGAGCAGTTTGCCATGGGGAGCGCCGGTACTCTTCGTGAAGAAGAAGGATAGCTCGTTGAGGCTATGCGTTGACTACTGCGAGCTCAACAAAGTCATGATCAAGAACAGATACCCGCTCCCTAGGATTGATGATTTATTCGATCAGTTTCAGGGTGCACAGTTCTTTTCGAAGATTGACCTGCGTTCTGGTTATCATCAGATTCGGGTTCGAGATGAGGACATTCTGAAGACGGCATTCAGGACGTGTTACGGTCATTTTGAGTTTCAGGTCATGTCTTTTGGACTGACCAATGCGTCCGCGGTCTTCATACAGTTGATGAATGAGGTCTTCCGCCCATATCTTGATCAGTTTATTGTAGTCTTCATCGATGACATTCTGATTTATTCAAGGACCCGTGAGGAATATGAGCAGCATTTAGAGATTACTTTGTAGACCCTTCGCGCACACTAGCTGTATGCGAAGCTAGAGAAGTGCGAGTTCTGGCAGGAGGAGGTGAAGTTCCTCGGTCACGTGGTGACGAGGAAGGGCATCGCAGTGGACCCCTCGAAGGTCGAGATAGTGCGTCAGTGGGGCCAGCCTACGACTGCGACAGAGATCTGTAGTTTTCTTAGTTTAGCGGGCTATTATCGGCATTTCATTGAGGGCTTCTCTCGTATTGCAGCCCCGCTGACCAGGTTGACTCGAAAGGGTGCAGAGTTTGTTTGGAGTGACACCTGCGAGTGAGCATTTATGGAGTTGAAGGACCGTTTGACGTCCGCTCCTGTCTTCACTCTTCCCTCTGGGAGTGACGGTTTTATTGTATTCACTGATGCTCGTATATTGGTTTGGGTGTTGTCCTGATGCAGCACGGGAGACCAGTGGCCTTTGTGTCTCATCAGCTCAAGGTCCATGAGCTGAACTATCGTACGCATGATCTGGAGCTGGCTGCAGTTGTCTTCGCACTGAAGGTGTGGAGGCACTATCTTTATGGGGTCAGGTTCGAGCTCTTCTCTAATCACAAGAGCTTGAAGTACCTCTTCTTGCAGTCTGAGTTGAATATGAGACAGAGGCGCTGGATGGAACTTCTGAAGGACTATGATTTTGATCTCCAGTACCACCTGGGTAAGGCGAATGTGGTGGCAGATGCCCTCAGCCGTCAGCCACGAGGTCTAGTGGTGCATATGATGATTCAGGAGTGGCGGATGCTTGAGGATATCGCAGCGTATGATTTTGAGTTCGGCTTGCAGTCTTCCATCGTACAGTTATCGAGCTTGTCGATTCAACCTTCTCTTGTCGTTAGGGTAATCGAGGCTCAGCAGGTTAATGAGTCGTTGCAGAGTTATATGGCTGAGGCTACATCTGAGAGTCTGACAGATTGGCAGATTGGTACAGATGGTGGACTTCGCTTCAGAGGCCGATTATGTGTCCTGGATATTCCAGAGTTGCACAGAGAACTTATGACCGAGGCACATCGATCGTGGTTTTCTATCCACCCTGGCTCGATGAAGATGTACCGCGACATGAGGCGACAGTATTTTTGGGTGGGGATGAAGCGCCAGATCGCCAGTTTTGTGGCCGAGTGTGACACGTGCCAGTGTGCCAAGGCCGATCATCAAAGACCTCCTGGTCTATTGCAGCCGTTGAGCGTCCCGATGTGGAAGTGGGAGCACGTGTCGACTGATTTCATTATGGGATTGCCGAGGACTCAGTACGGTTATGATGCCATTTGGGTTGTTGTGGATCGTCTGACGAAGTCGGCACATTTCCTTGCGATGTGTGCGACTTGGTCTATGGACCGGCTTGCGAGATTATTCATCGAGGAGATTGTGAGACTGCATGGCGTTCCAGTCTCAATCATTTCTGACCGAGACTCGAGGTTCATGTCTCAGTTTTGGAGGAACTTCCAGCGAACGATGGGGACTGATTTGCAGCTCAGCACCGCGTACCATTCGCAGACCGATGGCCAGACCGAGAGGGTCAACCAGATCCTTGAGGATATGCTTCGGGCTTGCACGATTGATTTGAGAGGTAGCTGGGATGAGCATTTGCGATTGGCTGAGTTCACATACAATAACAATTATCAGGTGACCATCGGTATGACTCCTTTTGAAGCACTATATGGCAGACCATGCAGATCATCGAGTTGTTGGACCGAGGTTGGAGAGCGTCGTCTCCTAGGTACCGAGCTTGTGCAGGAGACGTCAGATGCTATTGACATCATCAGGCAGAGGATGCGTACAGCTCAGAGCCGATAGAAGAGTTTTGTTGATCGTCGGCCTCATCCCTTAGAGTTTGATGTAGGAGACCATGTGTATCTCAAGGTCTCGCCCATGAAGGGAGTAGTTCGATTTGGTGCGAAGGGCAAGCTTACCCCGAGATTCATAGGACTTTTTGAGATCACTGGGCGCGTTGGCGTCGTGGCCTATCGGCTTGCCTTGCCATCGCAGTTATCTGGCTTCCACAAGGTTTTTCACGTCTCCATATTGAGGAAGTGTGGGTCAGACATAGTTCCCGTTATTGATTGGTAGCCGCTGGAGGTTCGTGAGGATGCTTCTTACATTGAGCAGCCAGTCCGTATCCTTGATCGAAAGGAGCAGGTCCTTAGAACCAAGATCATTCTGTTGGTGAAGGTTCAGTGGGGTCACCATTCTGTAGAAGAGGCTTCTTGGGAGCGTGAGGTCAAAATTCGAGAGCGTTATCCTCATCTCTTTGACGGTTGATCATGTGATGTATTTTGTATGTTATCTCTGGTTTTATATAGTGATGTTATGTCTCTTTTCTTCATGAGTTATGCATAGTTACAATAATTGTGTAAATTTTGAGGACGGAGTTTTTATTAGGAGGGGAGAGCTGTAAGACCCGTATCTTAGTCCGTACCATTCCGTAGACTTCTGCGGTCTTATTGGTCAAATTTCGGCAACCTTCGACCCTTAACCGAAATTTACGTGCGACCCTGATTCATATGCCGTCAACCTGTATCGACTCAACCCAAGACCATTACCACAGCGACCGCGCCATCGCTGCGGTTTCGATGCCGCAACTTGCGCGCTGAGGCGATACCCTGGTCAAGAGATGTGGACCAACGTTCGGTGTGAGGAAAATGTCGCGTATTGCGAAACTGAAGAGAATCTCTATGAGATGTCACATCACTCCTATCAATCAATCCATCACATGTCAAGTACATGTCAAGTACACATCACCTTTCACCCATTCCTAAGCAACCAAAAAAGTCAAGAATCTCTTACAAGCCCATACCCTTCTTACACCAAAAACTCTCAAAGTCAAAAAGTTCTTACACCTCCCATGCCTTTCTTATATAAATGGCCACAAAAGTCAAGATTTTCTTACACACCCATCACTCACCATATCCATCCATCACTTATCTCTCTCTCCCTTTACAACTCTCTCTCTTTCCCATTTTTAAATCCATTCCAAGCAACCAAAAACACCTCCATACGTAGGAGCCCTCCAAGCTTTCCAAAACTCCAAGGTGACCCACTTTCCTGCCCCATCATCTCCCATCCTAGCCATCCATTCCTCATCTCACCCATTGAAATCAAAGCTAAGGAGCTAAGGAACCCATAGGAGCAAGAAGATCGGATGGTGGGTGCATGATAATATTAGTTTTTCATGTTTTTGAGATGGGCCAAGTGAGGCCAACCGATCAATGGTTTGGATCTCACTTGGGACCCTAAGGTGTGGCTGATGGCCCACTTTGATCATCATGATCATTCCATGATGGGACCATTCTCCATGGACCCCATCATGATCTTTATTTTATCCCATTAGGAAGGTCATCTAGACCGTCCATATTGGTGGGGAAGATCCCCACCGTTGATTTTCGATTTAGGAGGTCCCATGTGTAAAGGGACCCATTTGATTGTATGATTTCTTCAAGGGAGGGCTCATAGTGGCGGAGCCCTCCATCACACGCGTGTCCCACTCTCCATCTCTCTCTCTCTCTCCCTTTTATTTCATTTTTTTAAATTATTTTATGAGATATTAATTTGGTTGCATGGCCAACTTGGATGGACCACACCATGAGGCTTATATTCTACCCAAATCATCAAGTGTGGCCCACTTTGTGTACGATATATCCACACTATTTTTCATGAGGTGGCCCACCTAATCAGGGCCCACCTCAATGTATTTTTTTAAAATATGAAACCGTCCAACGTCTAAGACGCTGGACGTCCCCGCCAAAAAGAAAAAAAAATCAAAAGAAGCTTGATTTCTTTAAAGCTTTTGGGGTGGTCCTCTCATAGGCCCCACCTTGATGTATGGGTACAATCCAAGCTGTCCATCCTCTTATCGGCCTCATTTTAGCCGTTGAGTAGAAGAATGGGTCTGAACTGAGCATCTGGTGGGCCATAACATAGGGAACTTTAGTAGTTACCCTTAAAAACATTTTCTGATGATTCTATGCATCCAAAAATCTCGAAATTTGGACTTATTTCGCTTGTTAGGAGCCGTAGAGTCTCATGGCTGGGATGGATTTCTTGGATTTGGGCCCTACACTCAAAAATCCTCAAACCAGAGGTTTTTCCAAAAAAAAATAAAATCAGCATCAGAGGTAGCGCCTGCTGCCTCTGACACAACAATAGTAGCAGCTGCATGCTGCTGCGTGCAACGATCGAGCGGACGACAAGCAGCCCCACGGCTGCTGCCGTGGGCCCCATCATGATGCATATGTAAAATCCAATCTGTTCATGAGGTGGGCCACCCCCAGCAATGGGCCCTCTCCAAATTTTGGCCCCATCCGATGCTCAGGTGGCCCACACCGAAGGAAACAGTAGGATTGAACCTCTGCCATTGAAATACCTGTTATGGGCCACAGAAGTTTTGGATCAAGTTGAAACTTGTTTTTCCTCCTAATCCAGGTCCGTACGACCATATGAATGGCTTGGATGCCATTTAAACATGATGGTGGGCCCCACAGTGATGTATGTGATTTTCATCCACTGTCCAGGCGGACGGTGGTACCCCCTTGATGTTTTCTACATCCACCGTCCAGCGGAAGGTGGAGCTCTCCATGATGCATGTGTTTTGTCTCCACTGTCTAGCGACAATGGGACCCGCCTCGATGCATGTGCAGCATCCAAATCGTCCATCCATTTGGTGAGCGTGGACCCCACCTACTATTAAAGCAGGTTGGCTGGCGCACCTGCAACAGCTAAATAGCTGCTCTATTATGCCAGCAAGTTCTGTGGGCCCATTGTGGCATTTGTTATGTCCTCCATGCCCATCTGTCTCTTGAGTGGGACCCACCGCTGATTTATGTGGTATATCTAAGCCATCCATCTAGTTGGCTAGATTTCATCTAGGCTTGGGATGAAACAAGACAGATCTACTCATCAGGTGGGTCACTGCTAAATACAGTGGAGCATTGAATGTCTACCATTGAAATCCTCTGGGCATCACAGGGAATCTGCATCCCCATAAAAATTATTTTCTTTTATTCAGGTCTGTGTGACCTTATGATCAGATTGGATGAAAAATAAATACTATGGTAAGCCTTGGGGATTTCAATGGTGGAAATCACTACCACCACTTATGTTTGGGTGTGGTCATTTATGTGGCCTATTTGATGAATAAAAGGCCCATATGACATGTCCCATTTGATGTATTTAAGACCCAATGGAAAGTACCTTAGGTCCATTGCAATGTGTGATCCCAACACCGATTCTGTAACGATGTTTACGACAATTGTGCCTTGGGAGCAATGTTGGTTTGACGTCCACATTGCGAGTGTAATGCTGGTTGGATGTCCACATTACAACTCTCCATGGGGCCCATTAATAGGCCTGTACTTATTGTGTATAGGCCGTCTAGGCCCATCTGCTTTGAAAGGATAGTACATTATTTTATAACATGTTTACTATAGCTCTATGACTCATGATCATACGCATCATATGTATGCTTAATATGAGAGGTGACTGATCATAACATATGCCTTTGGGCAGGCTGTTTATGGGCTCCCGATTACGCTGTGCTGCCCTACATGAGCGCACGTTACGTGCAAGGATGTGCTGCATGATTGGATAGTGTGATTCATGCATCTCGCATTGTATGATATGGTTACTGTACGCCCTAGCGACATCGGGGCCGTAGCCTCCACAGATCGATCGTGGTTGGCAGGATTGGATACCGAAAATCTTGTTCTATATGGGGTGCTATAGATATCCCTGAATGAAAGTCCCTAAACCCTTATGGTACCAAGAGGTTGCTCCAACGTCTACACCGAGTGGGTAGATGAGCGTTGAGTGCCGATTACTAGATGGCTGCGCTGTCCACTGTGTCGTGGTCGGTTGGAAGGGGGTGCGGCCTTACCCGCCCGAGAGGCTGAGTCTGACCAGCTCGAGGAATGGGTCCACCATCGACGAGTCGAGCCCGATATTGACAGACAGATAGTGAGGTCTCTTCGACTTACCTTATTGCACGTAATGAGACGACGATCTGGTTTAGAGTGTACTAGACTCCGGTGATATCCCAGAGTTGAGCTGTATTGATATGTGGACTTAGATGAGGATTATATGCTTGACTTGCATCTTGCATCGCATAGCCTTGGTACGGCTTATGATATTATGGATCCATCTGCATATTCCGCATTACTTTGATATTGCATGATCATATTACTACCTTGCGCACACACTTTCAACACCCTCTAAGCTTTCTATAAGCTTATGCACGACCGTTGCGTGCAGGTGACGTTGGAGCGCAGCAGCGCTGAGGAAGGAGCGCTTTGTAGATCATTTTGGAGTTTTAATTCTTCATCATTGTATTTCTCCTTTATGCTCATTGTACTTAGATTTTCCTATAAGGAAGATAGAGTGGTTTCCATCATTTATGTATTCAAGGCATCCCAGCTTAATAATTTATCATTAAGGTAGTAGCTGAAGGATCCTTGAATGCGAAAGTTCATTCCCCAATCCACTCTATGAAATATCAATGATGATGGTGGATTGGAGGATGAACTTCCTGAGAGAAAGGGCTTAAGGTAAATGATAGGAAGGTTAAAACTCTCAAAAGCACTCTCTTCTTTCTCTACCAGTAATAAAGACTAATCTCTCTATATATAGGCAAAAGGTTCTAACGGATATAAATGGTTATATTTATAACAGAGTTCGATATCATCGAGTAGTCGTCGATATGATCGAGCGTATACTCTCGATTGTATTGGCATACCTCTCGATGATACAAACTCAATTGTCATTTCACTTTTGGAAACCTTTCTCCTACTGGTCGATGAGATCGAGACATACATCGATGTTATCGGATTTCGAACTCCGATTCCATTGAGCGATGGATCGATCTATCGACAGATGAAAACAAGAGACAAGCCTTGAAGAATTTCAGGTTCAACAGATATGATCGGGAAACAGTCGATGTCATCAAAATTTGTACATCGATCATATTGGAGACCTTGTCAATGGGATCGATAAATCGTATAGATTTACCTATAAGCTTGCTGGACGATTTATGTCCAGACTCGATCCAATCGATTAGGTCTCGATATGATCGATATATGAATATCGATTTATCGACTGGCACCCCGATCAACATTAAAAACAACCTGAAATTCATGCTGGTGAAAACATGCGCCCACAATCAATATGATCGACTGACTTTCGATATGATCGATATTTGAGTTCAGATTAAATCGGACAGTCATTGATATATTGAAGCTTATGTTAGTTTTCTTTAGAAAAACAGGGGCGCCGGAAAGCAGTCTGTCGATATTATCGATCCACTTCAGATATAATTGATATTCGAATATCGATAATATCGACTATCAAGTCGATATATCGATAAATCGTCAAGATGATTGTTTGATTGCTGGACGCTTTTTGTCCTCACTCGATTGTATCGATTGAGATCCCGAGGACATCGACAGAGCCGGTCGATTATATCGAAGGGGTAATCGATATAATCGACAGTGTAAGAAAAACTTTAAAGATTTTCCTTTTTGATAACAAGTTTTCTTACACTAAAATCCTAAGATGTTCTAATTCTTTTTAAGGATTTAATTACCTGGTGCTTTGGGAAATGGATGTGAGGCTATGATTTACCTATGGCGAGCTTCCACACATCCAGTTGAGGCAGATGCTTGACTTGATCTTCCTCTTAGGCGCTGTTGTCCGACTGACTCAACTATCAACGTAATTGACAAACCAGGGCACGTAGTAGGTGCACTTTCAATCTCCCCCTTTGTCAATTACGTGACAAAATACCCAGAACACCCTATGAACATATCTAAACAGATACATCCTAAATTGTGTGTACATGTATTAACACAATTTTACAAATTCTAAACTCCCATGTACACACCCAGTAAATTCTCCCCATTAATTCAAAAATTCCCCCTTTCTTGTTGCGGCTGCTCCCCCTAACACCTGCAACACAGATATAAAATTTTCGCTTGGGGTGTTTGAATTGTTCTCCCCCTTTTTGTCAGTCATTGGCAAAGGTATAAGATGTGATATTGACTGAATATTGAAGCTTATGGGAGAATCATAAATAGATAGATGTATATAAATGAGAACACTGTAAAGCATATATCAATGAAGACCAGAAGTAATTAGAGGAAACAAGCAGCTTAGTCATTTTAATAGCAGTAAGAATGACAATGAAGTATGAATTAAAATTAGCCATATCAATCAGTATTAAAAAAATATATATACTGCCACAGACAGCAGTGCCGCTATTTGTCAAAAAATGTAGGAATACCCAAAACAAGTAAGCAAGGATGGATGCAAAATTAGGTATTTTATGGCTAGACACAATTTCATCATAACTATCTCCTTTTTAGCACAAAGAAGGCCCGCCAGTGGTTAGTAACTCAAGAATCTGCTGTACAGAGTGTTGGAGAGCTTCCATCCTGTTTTCTATTCCTGATAGTCATTGTTCGCAGTGTTGGAGTCGCTCATCAATTCTAGTGAGATTGTTTAAAAGTTAGCGCTCAAGCACATGATGCTGATGATTTGTGACAGAAGCAGGACTATAATTAGGAGTTCGAATGCATCCCCAAAGAATTTCTTCATGAAGCATGGGACCACTATCTTCAACAGGTGGAAGGATCTTCATATCCGATGAGACAGAAGCATACATATGTTGCGCTGCTTCAAGGTCGAACCATACTTCAGGATATACCTTATCAGTTGTTTCCGGCAGACCTGCCCAGTGTGCAAGCTTGCAGATAAGAGTTGAAAAAGACAGAAACTCAAGATGGTCACTTCTGATTACCTTTATTAGCTGGTCTAATATGAAAGTCAGTAAGCATACAGGGATCTCTTGATAGACATCATACAGAATGTTGAGTAAAATGAGACTCAGATATGTGTTATTTGCATCACATGGGTACACATTCGTGCTGAAAATACTGTGAAGGACTCGGAACAAGATTCCTAGGTATTTTACTGGAAGAATATTGCTATAATTTCTAGGAATTGTCATACCCTGGCACAGTGCTTGTGTAATTTCTACCCATCCACCAAAATCGTTTAGATTTCTACTAGTGATAGGGATTTGCGTCACTTCAATTTTTAGAACATGACCAAGAACTGATGGAGTAATGTGCTTGGTGTGTTGCATGAATCTCAGACATATGCAAGGTGGGTAATCTTGGACAACATGATTCTGTTTAAATTCACAGTCATTTGAACGATTCTGTTTAAATTCACGGTCATTTCGATGCACTTCATGGTCAAATCCCATCACTTCACAGTCATTTCCACGCATTTTACGTTCACTTCGCTTCACTTCACGGTCATTTTCATTCATTTCACGGTCAATTTCGGCGATTTCGATTAGATTCACGGTCATTTCCCTTCACTCCAGGGTCATTGCCATGAATTTCATAGTCATTTCCATGCATTTCACGGTCAATTCTGGCGATTCCGTTTAGATTCACGGTCATTTTGATGCACTTCACGGTCAATGCCCTTCACTTCATGGTCATTCCCATGCATTTCACGGTCAATTCGCTTAACTTCACGGTCATTTCCATGCATTTCACGGTCAATTCCGGCGATTTCGTTTAGATTCACGTTCATTTCCATACACTTCACGGTCAATTCCCTTCACTTCACGGTCATTTCCATGCATTTCACGGTCATTTCCAGCAATTCTGTTTAGATTCACGGTCATTTCGATGCACTTTATGGTCAAATCCCTTCACTTCACGGTCATTTCCATGCATTTCACGTTCAATTTGCTTCACTTCATGGTCATTTTCAAGTATTTTACAGTCAATTCTAGCAATTCCGTTTAGATTCACAGTCGTTTCTATGTAGCTCACGGTCAATTCCCTTCACTTCACGATCATTTCCATGCATTCACGGTCATTTCGCTTTACTTCATGGTCATTTCCATGCATTTCACGGTCAATTCCGGTAATTTTGTTTAGATTCACGGTCATTTCGATGCACTTCATGGTCAATTCCCTTCACTTCACGGTCATTTCCATGCATTTCACGGTCAATTTGCTTAACTTCATGGTCAATTCCATGCAATTCATGGTCATTTCCATGCATTTCACGTTCAATTCGCTTAACTTCACGGTCAATTCCATGCATTTCACGGTCAATTCTAGCGATTCCATTTAGATTCATGGTCATTTCCTTGCACTTCACGGTCAATTCCCTTCACTTCATGGTCATTTCCATGCATTTCATGTTTAATTCGCTTCACTTCATGGTCATTTTCACGCATTTCATGGTCAATTCCAGCGATTCTATTTATATTCATGGTCATTTCGATGCACTTCACGGTTAATTCCCTTCACTTCACGGCCATTTCCATGCATTTCATGGTCATTTCGCTTCACTTCACGGTCATTTCTGGCAATTCCGTTTAGATTCACGGTCATTTCGATGCACTTCACGGTCAATTCTCTTCACTTCACGGTCATTTCCGCGCATTTCACGTTCAATTCACTTCACTTCACGGTCATTTTCATGCATTTCAAGGTCCATTCCATCGATTCCATTTAGATTCATTGTTATTTTCATGCACTTTACGGTCAATTCCCTTCACTTCATGACCATTTCCATGGATTTCACGGTCCTTTTGCTTCACTTCACGGTCATTTCCATGCATTTCATGGTCATTTCCAGTGATTCCGTTTTGATTCACGATCATTTCGATGTACTTCACTGTCAATTCCCTTCGCTTCACGGTCATTTCCACGCATTTCACGGTCAATTTGCGTCACTTCACGGTCATTTCAATGCATTTCATGGTCAATTTCGGTGATTCCGTTTTGATTCACGGTCATTTCAATGCACTTCACGGTCAATTCCCTTCACTTCACGGTCATTTCCATGCATTTCACGGTCAATTCACTTCACTTCACGGTCATTTCCATGCATTTCACAGTCAATTCCAGTGATTCTGTTTGGATTCACTATCATTTCCATGCATTTCACTTCACTTCACAGTCATTTCCCTGCATTTCACGGTCATTTCCAGCGTTCCATTTAGATTCATGGTCAATTCCATGCACTTCACGGTGATCCATGAAGTGCATGGAACTGACTGTGAATTGAAGAGAATTGACTGTGAAGTGCATGGAAATGCACGTGAATCTAAAAGGAATCATCGGAAATGATCATGAAATGCATGGAAATGATTGTGAAGTGAACCAAATTGACCGTGAAATGCATGAAAATGACTGTGAAGTGAAGCGGAATCACCGGTATTGACGGTGAAATGCATGGAATTGATCGTGAAATGAAGGGAATTGACCGTTAAATGCACGGAATTGATCGTGAAATGCACGAAATTGGCCGTGAAATGCATGGAATTGGCCATAAAGTGATGGAAATTTGTCGAGATTGACCGTGAAATGCATGGACTTGACCGTAAAGTGGAGGGAATGCACCGAAATTTACCGTGAAATGCACGGAATTAATAACAAAGTTAATGAAATTTATTGCAAACTGATTGAAATTGACTGTAAAGTGAATGAAATTGATCGCGAAGTGAATAAAATGAATGAAATTGGCCGTAAAGTGAATAAAATGGATTTTTAACCATCGACCGGATGGAATCTTAGAAAATAACTATGTTGGTTGGCTAAATTAGCTTCTCCTACCCAAAATCATATGTGGTAGGGTAAGTAACTCATTCTAGTTGACCCAGTCGACCGGGTCCCAACCCGGTCAACCCCAACTTGCCGGCCATTTTTTTCTTTCCTATTGTAATATCCATTGTTTTTTGTGGGTCCTATTATGAGGTATGTATTATATCCAAACCGTTCATCTATTTGGCGAACTCATATTAAGGCTTGGGACGAAAAATAAGATAGATCTAGCTATTAAATGGACCACACTGTAAAAGGTAGTGGAGGATTGGACGCCTACCATTGAAACCATTTTAAGGGTCAAGAAGTTTTAGATCATTATGAAATTTGTTTTTCCTCTTCATTCAGGTCTTTGTGACCTTATGAATGGATTGGATGGAAAATAAATGTTACGGTGGACCGTACAAAATTTTTAACGGTGAAATTCAATTTTCCCGCTGATCTTTGTGGTGTGGTCCAGTCGATCTTTGGATATGGTTTTTTCTTTTTGATAATGCTCCAAAATGATCTCAAAATATGGATGAACGTTGTGGATATAATAAATACATAACTGTGAGGCCCATGTAACTTTGATATCTTTTGAACCGTTCGTACAACTCGGAGTTCGAGGAGTGTCAGCGCTCGTCTTCGTGAGCCAGGCAATCTGCTTCCGGAAAGAAAGCAGAGGCATTGTCGACCTGCGAAATGGGACCGTACAGCTGGGGCTTATTCTTGGTAGGCAAAAAGCAAGTGGGCTTCAAAAGGTTGATGGGTCATACATGGGTCGTACAGTTCAAAATTACTCCATTGACATCCCTGTCCATTATCATCTCCTTCCAATGTGTGATCCACTTGAGTTTTCATTTTGCCTCAATTTTGGGCTTATACACTTAAAATTATCTAAACAAAATCAATGGACAGCCATGGAAAAAAAAAATCCATACATCATGGTAAGGCCCATAGAACCCCCTTCCTGAGCAGATAATGGGTTTTAGTTAGGTGAGCCAATGGACCGAGATTAGGCTAGAACAGTATAGGTTGAGCTTAACATTATTAGGACTGCCTGAATGCGTTATGAGCTCCCACAATGGACCTTGGGCTGACTAAAGAAAATTTATTAGGCCCCAGCTGGCCAAACCCGGCCTAGATTTGATAAAAATTCCTATTTCTGTGCATGATTGTTTGAATTCTGTTTAAATTTTACGGTCATTTTGAACGATTCTATTTAAATTCACGGTCATTTCGATGCACTTCATGGTCAAATCCCATCACTTCACAGTCATTTCCACGCATTTCACGTTCACTTCGCTTCACTTCATGGTCATTTTCATTCATTTCACGGTCAATTCCGGCGATTTCGATTAGATTCACGGTCATTTCCCTTCACTCCAGGGTCATTGCCATGAATTTCACGGTCATTTTCATGCATTTCACGGTCAATTCTGGCGATTCCGTTTAGATTCACGGTCATTTTGATGCACTTCACGGTCAATGCCCTTCACTTCATGGTCATTCCCATGCATTTCACAGTCAATTCGCTTAACTTCACGGTCATTTCCATGCATTTCACGGTCAATTCCGGCGATTCCGTTTAGATTCACGTTCATTTCCATGCACTTCACAGTCAATTCCCTTCACTTCACGGTCATTTCCATGCATTTCACGGTAATTTCTAGCAATTCTGTTTAGATTCACGGTCATTTCGATGCACTTTATGGTCAAATCCCTTCACTTCACGGTCATTTCCATGGATTTCACGTTCAATTTACTTCACTTCATGGTCATTTTCATGCATTTTATAGTCAATTCTAGCAATTCCGTTTAGATTCACAGTCGTTTCTATGTAGCTCACGGTCAATTCCCTTCACTTCACGGTCATTTCCATGCATTTCACGGTCATTTCGCTTTACTTCATGGTCATTTTCATGCATTTCACGGTCAATTCCGGCAATTTCGTTTAGATTCACGGTCATTTCGATGCACTTCATGGTCAATTCCCTTCACTTCACGGTCATTTCCATGCATTTCACGGTCAATTTGCTTAACTTCACGGTCAATTCCATGCATTTCACGGTCATTTCCATGCATTTCACATTCAATTCGCTTAACTTCACGGTCAATTCTTACGATTCCGTTTAGATTCATGGTCATTTCCTTGCACTTCACGGTCAATTCCCTTCACTTCACGGTCATTTCCATGCATTTCATGTTCAATTCGCTTCACTTCACGGTCATTTTCATGCATTTCATGGTCAATTCCAGCGATTCCATTTAGATTCATGGTCATTTCGATGCACTTCACGGTTAATTCCCTTCACTTCATGGCCATTTCCATGCATTTCATGGTCATTTCGCTTCACTTCACGGTCATTTCTGGCAATTCCGTTTAGATTCACGGTCATTTCGATGCACTTCACGGTCAATTCTCCACTTCACGGTCATTTCCACGCATTTCACGTTCAATTCACTTCACTTCACGGTCATTTTCATGCATTTCAAGGTCCATTCCAGCATTTCCATTTAGATTCACTGTTATTTTCATCACTTTACGGTCAATTCCCTTCACTTCATGACCATTTCCATGGATTTCACGGTCCTTTTGCTTCACTTCACGGTCATTTCCATGCATTTCATGGTCATTTCCGGTGATTTCGTTTTGATTCACGGTCATTTCGATGTACTTCACCGTCAATTCCCTTTGCTTCACGGTCATTTCCACGCATTTCACGGTCAATTTGCTTCACTTCACGGTCATTTCCATGCATTTCATGGTCAATTTCGGCGATTCCATTTTGATTCACGGTCATTTCGATGCACTTCACGGTCAATTCCCTTCACTTCACGGTCATTTCCATGCATTTCACAGTCAATTCACTTCACTTCACGGTCATTTCCATGCATTTCACAGTCAATTCCTGCGATTCTGTTTGGATTCACTATCATTTCCATGCATTTCACTTCACTTCACAGTCATTTCCCTGCATTTCACAGTCATTTCCAGCGTTCCATTTAGATTCACAGTCAATTCCATGCACTTCACGGTGATCCGTGAAGTGCATGGAACTGACCGTGAATTGAAGAGAATTGACTGTGAAGTGCATGGAAATGCCCGTGAATCTAAAAGGAATTATCGGAAATGATCGTGAAATGCATGGAAATGATTGTGAAGTGAACCAAATTGACCATGAAATGCATGAAAATGACTGTGAAGTGAAGCGGAATCACCGGTATTGGCGGTGAAATGCATGAAATTGATCGTGAAATGAAGGGAATTGACCGTTAAATGTATGGAATTGACCGTGAAATGCACGGAATTGGCCGTGAAATGCATGGAATTGGCCATAAAGTGATGGAAATTTGTCGAGATTGACCGCGAAATGCATGGACTTGACCGTAAAGTGGAGGGAATGCACCGAAATTTACCGTGAAATGCACGGAATTAATAACAAAGTTAATGAAATTTATTGCAAACTGATTGAAATTGACTGTAAAGTGAATGAAATTGACCGCGAAGTGAATAAAATGAATGAAATTGGCCGTAAAGTTAATAAAATGGATTTTTAACCATCGACCGGATGGAATCTTAGAAAATAACTATGTTGGTTGGCTAAATTAGCTTCTCCTACCCAAAATCATATGTGATAGGATAAGTAACTCATTCTAGTTGACCCAGTCGACCGGGTCTCAACCTGGTCAACTCCAACTTGCCGGCCATTTTCTTCTTTCCTATTGTAATATCCATTGTTTTTTGTGGGTCCTATTATGAGGTATGTATTATATCCAAACCGTTCATCTATTTGGCGAACTCATATTAAGGCTTGGGACGAAAAATAAGATAGATCTAGTTATTAAATGGACCACACTATAAAAGGTAGTGGAGGATTGGACGCCTACAACTGAAACCATTTTAAGGGTCAAGAAGTTTTGGATCATTATGAAATTTGTTTTTCCTCTTCATCCAGTTATTTGTGACCTTATGAGTGGATTGGATGGAAAATAAATGTTACAGTGGCCCGTACAAAATTTCTAACGGTGAAATTCAATTTTCCCGCTGCTCTTTGTGGTGTGGGCCAGTCGATCTTTGGATATGATTTTTTCTTTTTGATAATGCTCCAAAATGATCTAAAATATGGATGAACGTTGTGGATATAATAAATACATAACTGTGTGGCCCATGTAACTTTGATATCTTTTGAACCGTTCGTACAACTCGGAGTTCGAGGAGCGTCAGCGCTCGTCTTCGTGAGCCAGGCGATCTGCTTCCGGAAAAAAAGCAGAGGCATTTTCGACCTGCGAAATGGGGCCGTACAGCTGGGGCTTATTCTTGGCAGGCAAAAAGCAAGTGGGCTTCAAAAGGTTAATGGGCCATATATGGGTCGTACAGTTCGAAATTACTCCATTGACATCCCCCTCCATTATCATCTCCTTCCAATGTGTGATCCACTAGAGCTTTCATTTTGCCTCAATTTTGGGCTTATACACTTAAAATTATCTAAACAAAATCAATAGACACCATGAAAAAAAATAAAATCCATACATCATGGTAGGGCCCATAGAACACCCTTCCAGAGCAGATAATGGGTTTTGGTTAGGTGAGCCAATGGACTGAGATTAGGCTAGAACAGTATAGGTTGAGCTTAACATTATTAGGACTGCCTGAATGCGTTATGGCTCCCACAATGGACCTTGGGCTGACTAAAGAAAAGTTATTAGGCCCCAGCTGGCCAAACCCAGCCTAGATTTGATAAAAATTCCTATTTCTGTGCATGATTGTTTGAATTCATTGCTTGATCAAATGGCTTACACATTTAGAGAAATGAAAACAAATAATCTATATACAAGCTCTTGCATGTGTTGCTTATCTAGGGATTAGAGCGGCATTTTTGCCAGATAAGCACCTGTACATGTGACGATGGCCAGGTCAGGCTAAATGGACTTGAGCCCATGTCTAGCCTAAACAGTGATCGATCGTGCCTTACGTGTCAGCACCTAGCCCCGTCCGAAGTGGAAATGGAATGGCTCGTGAAAGAGGCTAGTAGTTGGTGTTCTGTGGGCCTCACCATGATGCGTTTGATTTGTCCATGTTGTCCATTCATTTTTTTCATATCATTTTATGACATGAGTAAAAAAAAAGAAAAGAAAAAAAAGAAGCTAGATTCAAAACTCAAGTTAGATCATATGGTGTTGATTGAATGCTCACCCGGAAAAAACTTCCTGATGACTATAAAAGTTTTCAATCAAGTTGATAAATGCATTTTCCCTCTGGTCCATAAGACATAATCAATAGGTTAGATGTCAAACAAACATTACGGTTAGCACGGTTAGCACTATGAGGTTTTTAATTGTGGACATTCAATTACTATTATTTACCCAGTGTGGCCCACCTGAGAATTGGAGCTGGTGTGGATAGGTGTCCTGCAAAGACGAGTGCTGACGCTCCTTGAGTTGTAGGAATGGTTCAAAAGAGTTCGAAGTTACATGGCACCAAAAATGGTTCAAAAGAGTTCAAAGTTACATGGCACCAAAATGATGTATTTATCATATCCATACCCTTTATTTATATTTTTTGAAATCATTTTAGAGCATAACCTAAAAAATATTCATATCCAAAGGTTAAATGAACACGCAGCAAATAACAAGGGGGGTAATGATTTTCACCGTTGGGAGGGCCCACCATAGCGTTCATTTTCCATACAATCCGCTCATAAGGTTAAAAAAACACATAAGAGGAAAAAAAAATATCATATTGATCCAAAACTTCTGTGACCCCACTAGGGTTTCAATTGTAGACATTCAATCCCCCGTTGCTTTTTGCAGTGTGGCCCACTTGATCTTTAGATCTATTCTATTTTTTGGCGAAAGATTCACGACGAGCTCACCAAATGGATAGGCAGTTTAGATATAACATATAAAGTATGATGGAACTCACGTATGTTCAGATCAGTGTAAGTATATTTCGGACCATATCGAGTTGCCCAAATTCAATCCGACTCATTCCGATGCCCAGCTCCAGCCTATCATAAGCTGGAAAAAAACGGATGGACAGCAAGGACATGCCACACAAAATCAAGGTGGACCCCACATTCAAAGTAAAACCCACTAACGTGTTACACGAGTAACATCTAATCCACTCCGGTGGTGAACGCCTAATCCGCTCCCATGACAAACAGGATTAAATATGATAAATCCAAGCCATCCATCAAGTGTCCCACCATGTAGATCCCCTTGGCTAAAAATTGGGCCAGCTTGAGAAGTTAGCTGGATAAATATTTTAGCATTGGCTTGTATAAGGTGGAACTCATTCATTGACACGCTTGGATCTCACACGTATGCCACATTAGCATGCGGGCTCGTGTTTAGATGGGTTCTTCCTCACCAAAGCATCAGTGCTTAGAACTTTAAATTAAAACAAAAACTTCATCTTTATGTTTTTATAAAGTATGCAAGTTAGGATGCTCCTAGTTGCAATGGGACACTCTAAGAACCCAACCGATCAATCTAGACTGTCCATCTGTTCCAACACAGCTTTCATACGATACCACGTACTCGTCACACCATTCTGACTATCATAATCATCCAACCGTTAGCCTCTAATAATATGGACGGTCGTGATCATTAACACGAAAATAAGTCCAACAAACAAATTGATCAATCTACTTGTAAGTGACCACCGTACATTGAACGTTGGATCTCATCCGATGAATGTGATTTTTGCATAGTATCACTTTGTTACAACTTTATATCGAAAGTTTAGCTCGATTAACAGGACTGTCTAAGCAACCAAGTTGCGACTAAGAGTATTATAACTTTCAGTACTCCCAAAGCATTAGAGCATTTTCCACTGAGCATGCTAGGATTATCGATAGATTTTTTTAAAATAGCTTGGGTGGTAAAGGGCCGGATCTGGACCCGTCGGAGCCGATCCAAACAGGTAAAAGGCTCAACTCGGTTTTGGTATTTGGACCGGTTCTTCTGTTGTAAGCCCAAGACCGCCCATTAAAATAATATAAATGGGCTTCTTCTCACATAGAAAATTTTGCAAGAATTAGGAACGGTCTTATGTTACTGGACCAGCCCGATATAGACCCGATGAAATCCAACCGGCCAACCCGGTCTGTTACCACTTCCGGAAATCCGTACCTTGTGAAGGAGACGTTGTCCCCATGGACGACTGAGGATGAAGGACCATGAATGACTCTTCCTCTCCTTCTGAAGGGGTGGAGAGTTTTCTGCCAGCTGTCATATTTATGGAGAGGTTTGTTGAGAAATGATGCCACGAGCTAGAACTGTATGGAAATCCATGCATGCACATAGTTTGATATGTACTCGTTGAAGCGCTGGTCATCTATTACGACTGTACATCATTCCAAGTCCATTCCCCGTAGGCTTCCTTTGAAAAATAATACGAATAGGAGGATCTGAACCTTCTACTCAGTTGCAAGCAAAAATGGATGTATGAGATTGTAAATAGAAGATGGGCCCAATAAGGGAAGTTGTCACTATCTGATTTCTGTGATTTTTTCACAATAGTGCAAGAAGAGTGGACCAGTCTTTTTGGATAGGCCAGGTAGGTGATGTTGATACCAAAAAAATCCCAAATACAACAATGTGCATGAAATAAGGTGTTTCTCACACGTTAGTGAAAGTAATGCGGGCCGGAACCCAGCATTAATAACATGGGCGCTGGTTAGGTGAGGCAGAGGCAACGGCTCAGGACCTGTTTGTTAAATTTTATTTTCAGACATTATATATCTCTTAAATAGATATTTTCATTATTTTTTTCTGATTTACATCGGTTGAATTTAAGAAAGGAAATGAGACGATACAAAGAGAAGAGAATTGTATTGAATAGTATATTTAATTAATGTACAAGAGAGGTATCCTATTTATAATTTGACTTGAGGGGAATGTTTTCCTTTCTAACCAATGTAGGACCAACTATTATACATACACACACACATTAACATCCCCCCTCAAACTTAAGGTGGTAAAATGGAGATCAACTTGAGTTTGAAAACTAAATCCTGAAGGCGTTTAGGAGGATGCGTTTTGGTGAAGATATCAACAGTTTAATTGGCTGAGGAAACTGATAGTAGTCCAATAGTCCCACGGGTGAGATGATGACGCACAAAGTGACAATCAATCTCAATGTGTTTGGTGCGTTCATGGAATACATCATTGTGAGCAATTTGGATAACACTTTGATTATCGCAGTTGATGATAGTGGCAGTAGAATGAATGACGCTCATGTCTTCAAGTAACCAGCGAAGCCAAATAAGTTCCTGGGTTGTATCAACAAGTGTTTGATATTCAGCTTCTGTACCTGATCGAGCGACTACTGTTTGCTTCTTGCTATGCCAAGAAATAAGAGAATCACCAAGGAAGAAGCAATAACTAGTGGTGGATCTACGATCAGTGGGGTCACCTGCCCAATCTGCATCTGAGTAGGCATGAAGCTCAAGTGAAGAGTGAGCTGAGAAATGGAGACCATGAAATAGGGTCCCCTTGATGTACCTGAGAATGGGAAGCACTGCGGCATAATGGGGTGTGCGAGGAGCAGAGAGAAATTGACTGACAATATGGACAACATAAGAGATGTTAGGGCGAGTAACTGTAAGATAAACAAGACTACCAACCAATTGGCGAAATAAGGTGGGGTCATCCAAAGGTGTACCATCCATAGGAGTGAGTTTAGAGTTGAGCTCTAGAGGAGTGGTACATGCCTTACTATCTGTGAGTCCCGCTTGAGTAAGAAGATCAGAAGCATACTTTGCTTGCGAAAGATAATATCCCTCAGAGTTAGAAGTGATCTCACGTCCAAAAAAGTAACTAAGTTTCTCAAGATCTTTCATCTCGACATGTTGGCTGAGATAAGTCTTGAGATCCAAAATTTCAGATGTGTCATCACCAGTGATGATCATATCATCAACATAGAGGAGAAGAAGGATAGTACCTTGATCTGTTTTGCGAATGAATAGAGCAGAATCATGTGAGCTGGAAGTGAATCCAAAATCTCCAACAATGGTGCTGAACTTGGCAAACCAAGCCTGAGGAGCTTGCTTGAGACCATAAAGAGCCCGACGAAGTTTGCAGACTTGATGCGGAAGATGATGAGAACCAGGAGGAGGGCACATATAAACTTCTTCGGTGAGTTCACCATTAAGAAAAGCATTTTTCACATCCATCTGAAATAATTCCCAATGATGAACGACAACAACTGCACTTAAGCTGCGAACTGCAGTGAGGCGGGCAACTGGTGCAAAGGTTTCCTCATAGTCAATCCCATATTCCTGGGTAAACCCTTTAGCTACTAAGAGAGCTTTGTACCGATCAATGGACCCATCAGAGTGAGTTTTGATCTTATAAACCCACTTGCATCCCATAACATGTTTACCTTTTGGTAGGTCTACTAGATCCCAGGTGTGAGTGTTTTCGAGTGCCTGTAGTTCATCATTCATTGCTTTCTACCAAAGAGGATCAGAACTAGCTTCACGATAAGACTGAGGTTCATGGTGAGAAAGAATAGTTAAAAATACAACAAAGTCACGAAGATTAACAGAAGGAGTTTTTACCCGGTCACTTCACCGAGGAGGGAGATCAGAAGCTGTTGGAGGGGATCCATCGGAAGAGACAAGTTCCTCAGAAGAGGGTAAGGTAGATAACTCAATTGAGGTATCTGTAGATATGTTAGTGGGCAATGTCATATCTGAAAATGAGATAGGATGTGTTGGTGGAGGTGTTGACTCAGAGGAAGAGTTTGTCTTAGGAGTGTCGGAAAAAAGATCTGTGGAGAGGTCAGTGAAGAGGAGAGAGGTGTTGTCATGTGATAGGTGAAACTTGGATATGGAGGCGAACATCTTATGTTTCCAAAAAATAACATGATGAGATACTCGGAGACATTTGGAGTAAGGATCCCAACATCTGTAGCCTTTGTGTTCAACACCGTATCCCAAAAAATAACATAATCAAGATCTAGATTCCAATTTGGTGCGCTCATGAGTTTGAAGAAGAATAAAACAAGCACAACCAAATACCTTAAGAGTGTTATAGTCAGGAGGGTGACCATAAAGACGCTCAAAGGGTGATTGATTCTCAATGATGGGAGAAGGCACGCGGTTCTTAGTGTAAACAGCTGTAAGAGCAGCTTCACCCCAAAAGCATTCAGGACACGAAGCTGATATGAGAAGAGCACGGACGGTATTGAGAATATCTCGGTGTTTGCGCTCAGCACGCTCATTTTGTTGAGAAGTGCCTGGACATGAACGATGAGGAAGAGTTCCATGAACGATGAGGAAAAGTTCCATGTTGGCGAAGAAAGTCAAGGACTCTAGAGTCTGTGTATTTGGTAGCATTGTCAGCACGAAATACTTTGATATTGCAAGAAAATTGAGTTTTGACCATGTTAGCAAAATCAAAGTACAACTGAGGTAATTCTGATCGATTACGCATAAGAAATATCCAAGTGTAACGAGAGTAATCATCAACAAAAATGACAAAATATCTAAAGCCTCCCATAGTAGCAGTGGGAGACGGGCCCCAAACATCAGAGTGAATCAAATCAAATGGTGCTGAAGAAAAAGAATCACTATTGTGAAATGGCAATGCCGATTGTTTTGCAAGTTGACAAGGAAGACAATCAAATTGTTCTTTATTAACAAGCCCTAAATAACCATTAGATACTAAGGATTGAAGACGACCAACAGAAGCATGACCCAGACGAGAATGCCAGAGACTAATGGATGGGGTAGATGAGACTGAAGCTGCTGTCTGAACTGATGATGAGAAACGGGATGGAAGGTGAAGATTGATGAGCTCAAAGAGTCGTCCAACCTTATGGCCTATCTCAAGAGTTTGTCGCGTCTTTGGATCCTGCACACAACAACCAGAAGCAGAAAAGAGGACAGTTAGACCGAAGTCACATAATTGACCAACAGACATAAGATTGAGAGTGAGTTGGGGAATACAATAAGTATCAGGAAGGGAAGTGTTTAATGTTGAGATTTTTCCGATATGACTCACGCTCATAGGAGAACCATCAGCAGTTTGAATATTCGGGGTATGATTAGTAAGACGTTTGGTGGCAAATATAGTGGAATCAGGTGTCATGTGATTACAACATGCAGAGTCAAAGAACCAAGATGAATTACCTGAGGTGACTGACATAGCAGTAGAGGGTAGATTACCAGAACAAGCAAGAATTTGTTTGATAATTTTCTCTATGTCAGAGGCAGAAAATGTCTCAATGGAAGTAGTGGATGTTGAACCTTCAGCAGTAGTGACAGCGGATCTAGAAGGAGTACCACGAGATATGTATTGTTGGGAGTGTCTGTTGGGGTTTTGGAAACAATCACGTTGAAGATGACCAGGGGCTTTCTTCTAACAGAATTGGCAAACTCGAACTGTACATTATAAGAGAGTGTGTCCTATTTTCTTGCAGTAATTGCATAATTTCGAGGATCCAGATGGACGCCCTTTATTGTTGGGTTGAAAAGATCCCTTGGGAGTGGCGAAGATAACATCTGTAGAGGTCGTCTTGTAGGGGGTAAGACGAGTTTCCTTCGAGAGAAGTTCAGTGATAGCTTGATCTAAAGTAGGTAAGGGATTGCGGTGAAGGAGAGATGCACGAACATGCTCAAACTCATTAGTGAGGGCCATGAGAAAGAGAACCAAGTGTTGCTGATCCCGATAGTTGAATTTTTTTTTAGTATTGTTGGCATCTGTAAACTCTGGTTCTGAGGAAGCAAGTTAATCTCAAACATAGTACATCTCGGATAAGAAGTTATTGATGGATTACCCAGGTTGTTGCTGCATGCGATGTAGAGTGCCCAGAAGTTGGTATTGATGAGACAGATCTGCGGTGGTGTAGCGTTTCTGTAAAAAATCTCATAATGACATGGCAGTCTTGAATCTACCGAACTGGAGGCTGATGGAGCGTACACACGTGTTGTGAATCCAAGTGATAATCTGGTGGTTTTTGCTATTCCACTCTTCGAGACGGTCTATGTATTTTGTGTCAGCTTCTCCAACGATTTTCTCTGGTTCAGTATTATCGCCAGTGACATAGCGCCAGAGCTTTCTGCCCTTAAGAAAGCTTGACATAGCTTGAGCCCATATAGTGTAGTTGAGTCCTTCCATGACAATGGCAATGGGTTGTGAGGCCTCAAGATGCTCCATAGTGTGCAAAAAGCTAGAAGGAGACAGAGATAAAAAATAACAGGAACGAACTGAATTGGTCAGGAAATGACTGATGGAGTGGCGGCTGAGATAACGTCGATGGAAAATACGACTCCGACTATAGTGACGACCTGATAGATATGAAGATGATATATAAGAAGTTTTTCTGATGTGAAGGCTCCACTAATAGTGACAATCACAGAGCATACTCAACTCTTGATGAAGAAAATGATATACAAGAAGTTTTTCTGATGTGAAGGCTCCACTAATAGTGGCAATCACAGAGCATACTCAACTCTTGATATACCGAGGACCACTAAGAATAGTAGCGACCACTAAGAATAGTAGCTCTGATACCAAGTTGAATTTAAGAAAGGAAATGAGACAATACAAAGAGAAGAGAATTGTATTGAATAGTATATTTAATTTACAAGAGAGGTATCCTATTTATAATCTGACTTGAGGGGAATGTTTCCCTTTCTAACCAATGTGGGACCAACTATTATATATATATACATTAACAAGATCATTTGATAAATCCAAAAAATTATGTGACTAATTTTGATTTTCACTTTAAAATATCAATTTATTAAGCTTTTCCCTTCAAGCTTAATACCTGATGAATGCAATGAGTTATTTTGAGTTAAATATTTTTTTTGTAAATGATAACTTTGCCCCTCCACTGCAGTGGCCATAAAGTGGAAGCCATGTTGTCGTGGCAACGGATTTTAACCCTCATAATGATGTTGCCAAATCATTTCAGGGCATGAGTGAAAAATAGGCAAACACAAAGTTCAATCCGCACCACATCAGGTTGTGGGGATGATGATGCCCACAGTTGAAAATTTTCTAAGGCCCACTATGATGTTTATTTGTTTTCAAATTTATTCATAAGATCACACATAATTGATGAAGGAGAAGCCAAAACATTAGCTTAAATCCAAAACTTTTGTGGCCTAATAAGTTTTCAGTATTAGGCATTCAATTCCCACTATTTTATGTGGTGTGGTCCACTTAAGATTTAGATCTGCCTTATTTTTTGCCTCATGACCTAAAATGATCTGAAAAAATAAAAATTAAAATTAAAAAATAGACAGTGTGGATATAACACGTACACCATGGTAGGGCCCACAGAACTTTTCCATGTGAAACCGTTGCAACACTGTGTTATATGGATGTAAGCTGGTTGATGTGGTTCTCCAGTAAAAGGCTTTCGTAAGAAGTTCATCCGTTGGAAAGTTAAGGGGCCCTCCATGATGTTTGTGAGAAATACATTTTGTCCATCCTTTCTTTCCACTTCATTTTAAGATATGAGACCAAAAATGAGGTGGACCGGAAACCCAAGTGAGCCATACAAGAGGAAAATTTGGGGAAAGAAATGCCTACCATTGAACCATTTTACCTATTGTCAAGCTTTAGATTTACTTCATTTTTAGGCTTATGACCTCAAATGACACGAACAAAAATGGATAAATGGTGTAGATCTGACACATACATCATGTTGGGGCCATTAGAACTTTAATAGTATTGAGGCTCTTATTGGGAATGAAGATTGTGGACGAGAGCGAATTAGGTGTGGCCCCGGGCTCATTCCAAATGGTGTGCCCTTACATGGAGCACACCTTGATGTTTGTATTCAACATCGACATAGTGCATCCATTTTTTCATATTGTTCTAGGACATGAGCCCATTAGGTGGACTATATTATGGGAAACAGTGATGAATGACCATTAATGGGCCACAAAAGTTTTAAATGAAGTGGTGTAGACACCTTACCTAAAATGAGGATAAGTCACTTTTTGATCTTCATCTTGAATTTAATAAATTATCTTCTACTAACGTAGAAATCGTTAAAAATCCAAATGGACCAAACAATGAGCATACTCGGCACATCGCGGAATGAACGGAAAAGTAAAAAATGAGAGAAAAAGAGGGCCGGAGAGAGAGAGAGAGAGAACTCACTAGAAATCTCTTGCTCAGGGGATTTGCTAGCAACAAGCGTCTTCCAGGAGAAATGAAGAAGAGATCCAAATGAAGGGGAAGGACCAACTTTTATAGTCTCAACCAATCGACTTAATGATGACAGACAGCTGTACCCGAAGTTGTATCATCACTAAGCCGAACCTAATGGGGTACGTGGCAATACACCGTTGGTTCAAAATCACGTCCACCGAGCACGCGCCATTTGCATTTAATGGAAGATAATGCGCCGACGTCTTCTTGCCTTATGAAGTCCACGTGGCAGTTCCTCGTGCACTCTAACAATTTGAATCCTTAACCGCCGTCACGTGTTCGCATACTATAGGCTCGAAGTCAAAAAGCTACCTCCATAGTACAATGCCTCAGTAACAGAGAATCATGATTGTGATTATCTACCTAGATTTTGCTAAGTCTTAAACCTGGATGACGCAACGTATCATCTCCCTATGCATTTACTTCCCAAGTCCGAGCTCAAACTCAGAGAGTGGGGGGCTTCTGTTATGGGAGAATTTGAACCGATCCTAATCGGGCAAGCATAGCTCGGCCAGTAGAGCGACCATGCCAGGGAACAGGGATGGCTGAGCAAGCTAAGCCAACCCTCGATCTAAGATGAGCTATATTAATCTGTCTAAGCTCCTTAGTGAGTCATTCATGTTAGCCGGGAACCCAAAGGAAGTCATTGCACACCTCGTCAGCCAACCTCGAGTAAGATCTCATCGGCAGCATGGTTAAACTGTCTTAGGAATGACTCGGACTACAAGGTCGGCTCAGATGGAAATGTACCCTACAATTATGCTCTAGACTTAACTTTAGTAACGCAAGTATGGAGTAATATCTGGCGCACGATCTTAAGGTAACTACCAACTTCAGCACATGCGTCGTTCACGCTGAATGACATGAGTTGTGCCGAGAAAGACGGACACGGTCGTTCGATTCAAAAGGTATAAATAGGTGACTATAGACACCCCACCCAGGCTAATATTCTGAGAAGGCTAAGACTGTCCACGAACCATAATCATACCTTAAACCAAACTCTAATCCCAGCTTAAACCTAACCCTAACCCAAATCCTAGCCTTAACCTTAAACCCAGCCTAAACCCTAAACCTAACTTTAAACTCAGCTTAAACCCTAATCCAAACCCTAAATCATCTCCCAAGCCAACTTTCATATGGAATTACCCCTCTAGTTCACCCTATTTACAATTCTACTAAGCAAAATTCAACTTTCATATGGAATTACCCCTCTAGTTCACCCTATTTACAATCCTACCATGCAAAAGTCAACTTTCATATGGAATTACCCTTTTAGTTCACCCTATTTACAATCCTACCAAGTAAAAGTCAACTTTCATATGGATTTACCCCTATAGGTCACCCTATTTACCATTTTTACCAACCTCACCAACCACCAAGAGCTAATGAGAGCATGCCACATGACATTCCTCTCCCCTCAACCAATCACAAGCCTCCATGTCATCCTTTTAACCCTTACCTACCCCCTATTTACAGCCATGCTATTGGAGGAGGCTATAAATAGCCCTCTCCTCTTCTCATTTTAAGACACCCCAATAACCAAGAAACCCCCTCCCAAGCTTAAGAGAGAGTGAGAAAAGCGAGTGAAGGAATGGGAAGGAGCTCCTAAGCCTTCAAGTCCAAATTTTCTTAGCTATCCCTCTAGCCTTCCTCTCAACCTCTCCAACCCATAAGCCTAGCCTAGATTGGTCATGTTTTGATCCATGTCCTAGCCTACTCAAGATCGAGCCAAAGATCCATTCATTTTACATACAAGCATTCATCATGATATTTATTCCCTTCTCAACCCCCCTGCTTCTCTAAATCTCTAGTGAGCGTATGCTCTGTGACTTGTAGTATATCGGATCTTGTCACATCAGAAATTCCTAGTGATCTAGTCCATTTTTTTATCTCTTTGCATAAGCATCGTCATATCTGCCCTCTAGATACGCCGTTGGATATATGCTCTGTAGCTTGCTGAAATCTCAGATCTTGCCGCATTAAAAATCCACGTGTGTGCCTAGTCCTATCTCGGCCACAGCATTCATTATCCCTTGAGATTGTTTTACCACACCGAGTAGATACCGTACATTTGTACGGGCAGAGAAGGTGCCTAACACCTTCCCTCTTTGTAATCGAGGTCCCTTGCCCGGAATCCTGGATCGCAGACCAGGAGTCAATTTAAGGTAGGAAAGTCTTCGGATTTTCCTCATCTTACGTATTCCGTGGTTCTAGCCGAACACAGGATTTCAAGATTTTTCAGCTAGTGGCGACTCCAACATCCACAAATCAGCTCGTCACTCTGTCACAAAAAACATAACATTTAAATCAGCGTGGGCGCCAATTTTCAGTGTCTACACTGACTCATTGGCTTAAACAGGTACGCAAAATCTCTCACCTGAAACCTACCCACACAACTTAGACCCAGATTCCTAGCGTGACTTTGGCATCAGAGGGTCCCTTGCTCTAGCCAGGGTCTCCTTTGTCCTTCTCTTGTGCAGACTCACAGGGCTCAGCGCGAGTGCTCGGAGCTCAGCGAGGGTGAGCCAGATCTCTGCATCAACAATATTTATTATAAAATAAATGTATAAACAATTCATCATTACTTTTAATATATATATATATATATATATATATATATATATATATATATATATATATATATAATTTCATGATTTAAACTACAGGCGCCCACAACGCAATCTAACGAACTATTGGTAGAAAATTATGGTTGTCAGCGCCTATATAAGAAGCTCGTTATCAGGGAGGGAAAGAGGGATAAATGAAGGAAAGTGAGACACAGTGGGAAAGAACAAAAGGGAAAGAAACAAAAAGAAAAAAGAGAAATAGAGAAATATAAAGAGGGTCTGAGGGTTGGAGTGCACCCAGAGATGCAGCTCGAGGTACCTTAGAGATTTTCAACATGTCGACATGCACTCGACATAGGGGACAAAAAAGTCAATTAAAGAAGTCACTGAAGCTAAGCGTTTATTTATTTCCATTTAAGTCGCACTTTACTCTACACATTCTAAGTGTATCAATTACACTCTCATTTTATTATATCTCACTTTGCATTATTCTCCATTTTTCATTTTCTCTTTCTTTATTTGTCTGCCCAGGATCTTCAATCATGTGAATCAAGGTTGGTACTTCATTTTATTTACTGCATTTTTATTTTATTTGCATACCTGGTACTATTTATTTTAACGAAGTAAGGCTAGTTTGCATTTCATTTTACTCACTGCGTTTTTACTTTATTACCTACCTAGTGCCACTTGGCTCTGTAATGTAGGGGTAAATAGTTTTTTTTTCTTATTTTCATCTGCCCGGCCCTTATGAGTTATGAAAATCACGACTAAATATAAAAATTCTTAAATTATGTTGAATCCCTAAAAACTGTAAAATCTTGGGAAGTATAGACTACACATTCCATAGGCAAAAAATGGTACTTAATCCCTTCATTTTCCATCACCGAGGCTACTACACGGAATCTATGGTCATAGACCAACTGCAGAAGTCACTTGAGTTAGGAAATCGTAAGATTCCTCGACCCTTAAACTATTCTACGGTTTTTAGTCAGCCATAGATTTTAAGCTTCATTTGACTAATGGCAACTTTGAATCAAATACATTTTTACATTTGAGTTAATAACATACTATAGTTACACTAGCAAATAAATACCAAAGCTACGGAAGTGAGGGCACCACTGTGCTCGCGCGGGGAAAGGCGTTCACAAGATGGTATTTGCTTCTTCTTTTTTTCATTCTTCGAGATTCTTAACCTTATTAACAAGTTGGGACGAAAAGTAAACATTACGGTGGGCTATAAGTACTTAATGCTAGGGCGTTCATTCACCATTGTTTCCCATAGTATGGTCTACCTTAGATTTGAATCTTCTTCCTTTTTTTTTTTTTGTCTCATACACTAAAATGGTATTTAAAATTGGATGGATGGCATGAATATAAGATACACACATCAAGACAGGCAACACAGTAAGGGCTACACTATCTTGGATGAGGTTGGGCCACACCTAATTGGATCCTTTGCGGATGCGGAATGGGGGCGTGGATTGGGCAATACCCACACCCAGACCTAGTTAAAGACAAACGATCCTAAAAGGGGATCTATGGGGCCCACTATGATGTATATGTTTTATCCACGCCATCCATCCATTTTAACAAATCATTTTAGGGCGTGAGCATAAAAAGGTGGTAGATTGAAGCCTCAAGTGAACCACACCATAGAAAGTATTGAGGATTGAATTCATATCATTGAAAGCTTCCTAGGGCCCATCGTGATTTTTATTTTCCATCTGACTTGTTCATAAGGTCACATAGACTCCTGTATGAAAGGAAAACAAAAATATCAGATTGATCCAAATCTTCTTTGCCTCTAAGAAGTCCCCAGGAACTTTTCAGAGCTTTCGATCCCCACTCTTTATAGTGTAGTCCACTTGAGCCTTCAATCTGTCTCTTAAAGCCCACTATAATGCATATTTCATATTTAATTGGTTGAGTAGGTCATAGAAAACAAATGCAGGAAAAACACAAACATCACCTTAATTCAAAAACTTTTGTGGCTTAAGAAGTTTTAATGGTTGGCATTCAATTACCATTGTTTTATATGTTATAGTCCACTTAAGATTTGGATCTACCTCATTTTTTGGGTGCATGCCCTAAAATAAGTTGGCAAAATGATGGGATGGAGTGGATGATGTCAACAAGGGGGGATATTATGGATGGATAATGCAAAAATAATAAATAAATAAATACTAGATGATCCTAACCTTTAAATCAACTTTTATTAGTTAAATATAAGTTGTTTATCTATCCAATTCAAAGGCATTAATTGAAGAGTTATAATTATTTTATTATGAAGAATATATAGTACATGGTCCATCAATCAAAAGAATATGTTTGAGAGATGTTTATGAATTTTGAATATGTGTGCCAAATTTGGTTGCATGACAATAACGTATTTTGTCTCATACTTTGCAGAAATTATAGATTAAGAAAAAAGGAGAAAATATAACAATTTACCAAATTTTAGACATTATAGGTTGTGTTTACCAAACAATTTTTTATATAAAAAAGTGTTTAATTTCATATATCAAAACATTTTTCATGCAAATTATCAAACAATTTTTTTAATACTTATAAGCACTAAAATTCAACAGTTTAAGTTTTAACAATTAAATTAATTTTTAGACTTCATTTATTAATTTACCAAACAACAACTTAGTAGGTGAGACCTAACTGTGGGGTGAACCACGATGCATATGTTGTATATCCAAGTTGTCCATCTATTTTACAAAATTATTTTAAGGCATGGTGCTAAAAACGAGGCAGATGCAAATCTAAGATAGATTGCACAGTAGCCATTGAATTCTCACCATTAAAACGTTCTTGAAGGCACAAAATTTTGTAGTTTCCCTTTATCAAGGTGACCTTATCAACAGGCCTTATAACTAGGTTGACTGACAAATTAGCATTACAATGGGCTATGTTGTACCTTATTTTTTAACATGTATGGAACAACCAACTAGGAAAGGACATCTATCATTGCACAAGAAGTATAAAGCACGTATAAGATCTTTAAAGACATTTGGAGCGCATGTTGCGGAGTTACAAGTGGCATTAATCAGAGTGATACACGTCATAGCATGATCGAGAAGCTCGAATGTAAGATGTGGTTGAGAGAAAAGCGATGCTAAGGTGGTTACTTGAACATGTGTCCAAGTCGAGTATGGAAGGCCAGAGTGGTGTCAAAGCATGTGTTATTGACTGAACGTGAAGGAAAAGCATCTAAATGACTATTGTTATGGGAAATCTAAGCTCACGGTACAACACTGCCCCAAGCACCCATCCGAGCCGAGGCATGATCCATCCGACCTATTTCGGGACGTGACCCATCCGAGCAGATGACACGGTTGATGCACGGCACGGAATCATAGTCCGATCGGATGACCTCCGAAGCCTTAACCACGCTGCTTATCGAAGTCAGCCCTGCAAACCATGATGGAACCAACTGAGCCGACCAGGCGGATCCGATCGGAGTGGTTATCTCCTCAGACGAGTCGAGCGGAACAGATGTTCAGACACGCATATCCCATTCGCTGAACATGGAAACTGCCATAATCGAACGTGGCCGATAACTTCGTTCGCAGATACGCATAATCCGCCGGATACTCTACACGATCAATAGATTATGGGTGGTATCTCCACGATCTGAGAATCCCCCTGATCGTGCCGAGATTATCGGATCCGAACCATTCCACAGGCAAGTATAAATACGCATCACGTTACATCTACAGGTACGCGAAATTAAGCCCTCCTCGACTCTCGACTCAGACTCGGATTCCATTGTCCTGACTTAGGCATTGAATGGTCCCCCAGCTTAGCCAGGGTCACCTTTGCCTGTTCTCTTGGTGCAGGATCCAGAAGTGGAGGGAGGGCCGACCAGATTTTTGCATCAACAACTACAACAAGGAAATCTATAAAAAATAAAGAATTTCAACGAAGCAAAACATCACATACAAACTCGAACAAACAAATAAATTTAATCCATCTTTTGACTATTATTTACATTGCTTTAGCATAATCAGTCATTTACGTTTATTAATGTAACTAGTAACCTTATCATACATTAGGAGTAGCATTAGTAACGACAATCCTTAGTTATAATTCAAGTCTATGCTCATATGACCGACGATATTCACTGAAGTACAAGTTCTCTCTTTTACCTACTCGCACTCATTGTTGTATTTTGTTTCAAAATTAACATTAAAATTTGATTTTCAAATTTTTTGGTTTCCCTCCACATTTGAAATTTTGGTGCTTTTGAGTTGTGGGTTTTTTCCCACATCGGATTTACTAAAGGAAAACATATAATATATAAGATAAAATTTTTGCCTTGGGGCATGTGAATTTGGTCCTGTGAAGGGGCTATGTCAATAGCTCTAAACTATGTCATTGACCATACACGCGCGCGTGTCGACCCGAGCCATGTTGTGTCGTGCCGAGTCGAGCTGAGCCGAGTTTGAATCCGTGTCCATGTGCGTGTGCATGTGCGAATGGGCGACGCGACGGGATGGGCTGGGCATAGGTGCGAGTGTACTCACATGGGTGTTTATGTGTATGGGTACTCACGAAACTTTATTTGCAAGAATGTACTCGCACTTGTGCCTTTTCATTTGTAAACCAGAGAGATGTGTCTGTTCCAGTTGGTCGCACCTATTGGGTTTAAACCCAACAGATCTAACCCTTTCTAAATGTGCTTAATGCACCACTTCGGAGTCTATATAAGGACTTCCGCTCTAGTTTCTAAAGTATGAAAATTATTTTTTATATTATAAAACTCTCTCTATTCTTCTGGTCTGGTTTAAGAATTTTGCTGAGTTTATTGCTGAGTTAACTCAACACTTTCGGGTTAAACTGCAAGTGATTTGAGCCTACGAATAGTGAGTGCATCACTGGAACCAAGTCATAGCCGTTGTATCTTAGAAGTTGATTACTCTGGAAACCTGTTGCACTTGAGACGCTATCCAAGGGGAGCAAATTCGATTTCAAGCCGAGTGACTCACGTCACGCCTCAACTCAATTCAATAAGTCCTCTTTCTCAAATTTTATTTTATTTTTCTCAATTTTTTAATACTCTATTAATTTAATTTAATTAAATATTTCAACAATCTTGAAATTGAATTTGTTGAATTAAATACACTATAGCTACCGTAATAGTTAATGCCTCTACTGAGTTAGCCAAAATTGAACCGTTCACTGGATAATGCTTTAAACGGTGGAAACAAAAACTGATGTTTGCACTAACCACCCTTAAAGTTTTATACATTCTATTTGAATTATTTATTATAGATCCAACAAATCAAACCGAAGTAGTAGATGAAAATAATTATAAAAATTATATTATAAACTCTTTGTCCAACGAACTATATGATGTGTATGCTTCTTATGAGTCTGTTAAAGACATATGGACTGCTTTGGAAAAGAAGTACATTCTGGAAGATGTAGACGCTAAAAAACATTCAATCGCTAATTTTCTTCATTATAAAATGACAAACAATAAATCAGTCACAAATCAAATTCATGATTTTTAAAATCTAGTTCATGAACCGCCAACTGAATGAATTAAGTTGGATGAAGCGTTTCTATCAGGAGCACTGATAGAAAAGCTATCACCTTCTTGAAAAGAATATAAGAATAAAATGAAACATAAAAAAAAATGGTGTTTCTTTGGAAACTACTATTGTACAGATACGAATAGAGGATGTCAATAGAATCAGGGACCCAAAAATAAAATGAAAATAAGATAGATTTAAAGGCGAATCTTGTAAAATCAAGTCGAGAAAATAATAAGAAAAAGGACAAATGTCTTAACTGTGGCAAACCTGAACATTATGCAAATGAATGCAGGCTCAAAAAGAATAATGTAAACAATCAATTCAAGAAAAAGGAAAATTGTTATAACTGTGGAAAGTCTAGGCATAACATTAAAACCCTCAGGCTTAAGAAAAATAAAGATAAGCCGTATGCTAATCTTATAGAAACAGGCAATGAATCTGACATAATAGTAGTTGTGGTATCAAAAGTCTTCTTTATAAATAACTTGGAGTGGGTACTAGACACTGTTGCAATTAGGCAAGTGTGTAAGGATCGTAGCATGTTTACCTCCTACTAAGTATCAGGAGATGATGAACATGTGTTCATGGGCAATACTAAAACATCTCCAGTTGTAGAAAAATGGAAAGTACTTCTGAAACTCACTTCTGGAAAGACTCTAATATTAAATGATGTTTTACATGTGTCTGACATTAGAAGAAACTTGATCTCTAGTTCACTCCTCAATAAGGTTAGTTTCAAGTTAGTATTTGATTTAGATAAACTTGTAATGACTAAGAATGAAACTTTTGTTACTAAGGGATACTATAGTAATGGTTTATTCATTGTAAATGTATCCAATTATAATAATAATAAGACATCCACTTTTATTTATAACGTTGAGCCCTTTTTATCTATAACATAGTAGATTATGTAATGTGAATGTAGTATCTTTTAATAAAATGAAAAGATTAGGTTTATTACCTAATATATCTAATGAAGAATTTGATAAATGTGAAACATATGTAGAATCAAAATTCATTAGAAAATCCTTTAAATGAATACAACGATCCTATATTATATTAAAATTGATATACAGTGACTTAGGTGATTTTAGAAATCACATGTCTAGAGGTGGAAAAATATATTACATAACTTTTGTAAATGATTACTCTAGGTTCACTAGAGTATATTTGTTAAGGAACAAAGATGAAGCTTTAGATGCTTTTTTAAGTACAAAATTAAAGTTGAAAATTAGTTAAATATAAAAATTAAAAGACTTAGAACCGATAGAGGATGCGAGTATGAATCTTTTCAATTTAGAGAATTATGTGAAAAGAGTGGAATAGTTCATACAACTACAAATCCTCTTATACACTAGAACAAAATGGAATAGAAGAACATAAGAATATAACTTTAAAGGAGATTATGAATGTTATGTTAAACAGTTCAGGCTTACCCTCAAATATATGTGGAGAAGCAATTCTATTTGCTTGTTATATCTATTAAGTGGTAAATACTACATATTTTCTCCCATTTATATATTAGTTTTATGAACATAATACTGATTAATGGTATATTTTATACATGTTTGTGTTACAAGGTGAGTTTGAGAGCTTGGATTAGAAAAGAATATTAGAAGTATGGATTTGATGCTCAAAAATCACCAAGTAAAAGAATGGACTTTTGGAGACAAAGATTGAAGATTTCAATACCCCAAGAATCAAAAAACTAAGTGGAAAAGGAAGAAAGTGCATAAATTAGTGTAAAAATTTGTAGGATCTGAGCTTATATTCATCGAACTAGTTTTAATGAATCGAAGCCAGTCTTTGATAAATCGAAATAGCTTAGATGACATCGAAGAATTATAGGAAAATCAAGTTCGGTTACTGGACAAATTGGATGAAGTCTTCGATGACATCGAAACCAGTTTGATGAATCAAAGCCAGTCTTAGATCGAGTGGTTTACACAGAGCATACCCGGAGTGAGAAAATTTGAGGTGGTTTCAAGATTTTTCAAACTAGTTTGAATGGAGTTCCGCTATCGCGCCCCAAATCCGAAAATCGGACTCACAAAAATTTTCGACTACCGACAGCCTCCTTAATGCCCCATTCTCGGCTCTCAGCGGCCATACGCCAGATTCTGATCTTGGGATCCTAAAAGGAGGATTTTTTAATGTACATTTGTCTCGTAAGAAGCATAATCACAAGTTTACCCAAATCACAAGACAACAACATCACCACATATCCACTAATATAAATATTTGAATATAATGCTGAAAGGAAAATATATTTATCGAAAATGAAAGCTCTAGAAGACCGTTGCATGCTCCAAGCTCAATGTTGCTACAACTTAACATCACTTGCACGCATCTATCGTATATAAGCTTATAGAAAGCTTAGAGGGTGGTGTAAGTGTGTGCATAAGGCAAGTTTCAAGTATTCAATACAATGCCATAATCATACAATATCAAAAATACTGGCAAGATCATGAATCATACGATATCAAAGTAAGTGAAAATACTGACAAGTCCATGAGTCATACAATATCAGAGTACGCAATATAGATCAACTATGCAAATGAGGAGTCATAAAAAGCTAAATATCAGATGTCGAGGATGTAATGAAATATACAATTCTTGATGAGTTCACGAATACTGTCAGCCATATCTAGGCCATATAAATGCAGAAATATAGTAATCCAAAATGTTATATACCGTAGATGTAATGCAATATGTGGTGCAAATGAAATGATCATGCTTGAGTGTGAAGTCGGGATGATAGAACATAGTATCGCAGGCTATGGGGTCTATCACAAGGGACTTTTATCCAAACCAGTCTCATACCTAATTTGCATAGTCAGACTTAATGTGGTAAACTCCTGATCTCAAGTTGGTCGCGCGTCCCAACCGAAATCCTGGCCATTGAAAAGGTACACATATCAACTAGTTATGCACCACCAGCCCGAGTGGATAGTGAATGAATGAATGAATGAGTAAAATGCTGAGTATACAACTCCTGCTCAATAAGTCCACATATCAGTACTGTACATCTCTAGGATCATCACCGGGGTCTATTACACTCTACGTCAATTTATCGCCCCTATCCGAGTGCACAACTGGGTAAGTGGAAAAGACCTCACTACCCGCCTGCCAATATCGGGCCCAACTCGTCGATAGCGGACCCATTCCTAAAGCTAGTCAAACTCAACCTAAATATTACCTCCTCACTCGGTTGGATAAGGTCAGACCCCCTCCCAACCAACCATGACACAATGGGAGATGTGGCCTAATGTTATATGGCCTTCATGTGCTTATATATATCCACTCGGTCTAGACGTTGGGGCGTCTTCTGGTACCAAGAGGGTTTAGGGATTTTCACCCAGGGCCATTTATGGTGGCCTGATGTTAGTAACAGATTTTCATTGTCCCATTTGTCCATCCACGACATGCTTGTGGAGGCTATGACCTTGATGTTACTAGAGCGTACAGTAATCATAACACACAATGCAAGATGCATGAGTCATACAATCTAGTTATGCATCAATTCTGTGCATACCGTGCGCTCATGTGAGACAATCACCACCTATCAGGGAGTCTCATAACAATCTGTCCAATGACATATGCAATGGTCAATTACATCTTATAAAAAACATGCAGATGCTGCGTATGGGCATGTATCATGATGCTATGCTATCACATACTCATAATCGGTATCGACAATCGGCATAGATAATTGGCCTCGATAATCAGCCTCGACAATTGGAATCGGCCTCGATAATCGGCCTTGACAATTGGAATCGGCCTCGATAATCAGAGTAGGCCTCGACAATCAGAATCGGTCTCGACAATCAGAATTGGCCTCGACAATTGGAATTCGCATTGACAAACATAATTAGCCTCGATAATCAGAATCAGTCTCGATGATCGACCTCGACAATCGAAATCAGCCTCGATAATTGGAATCGGCCTCGACAATCAAAATCGGCATCGATAATCATAATCGGTCTCGATAATCGGCCTCGACAATTGGAATCAGCATTGACAATTGGCCTAAGGGAAGGTCACAATGTGGACATTTAACCATCATTGCCTCATCAATGTGGACGTTCAACCAACATTGGTCCCAAGGATCATAGGGCCAAACATATAATGGGCCCATGGCCTCACACAAGTGCCTAATACACATCACTATAGGCGTCACTCATGGGCCACATACACATTGTTATGGGCCTTATCAAATGGGTTGCACATACATCACATTGGGACCTGATATCTGGTCCTCAAATACATCACAATGAGCCTCATATACATCAAGTAGGCCACATCACATAGGCCGCACAATGGATCTTATATATAACGCATCGGGCCTTACTCATGGGCCACATATACATCACAATGGGCCTCATGTACATCTCATTGGGCCATATCTCATGGGCCTCAAATACATTACAATGGGCAACATCACATGGGCCTAATATACATCACAATGGGCCTCATCACATGGGCCTCATCATACGGGCCTCAAATACATCATTATGGGCCGCAACACATGGGCTTTATAAACGTCAAGTGGGCCGCATTAATGGGTCACACCAATGGGCCTCACAAACATCAAATCAGGCCTACCGTTCTAGGTGAGCAACCTATACCATACATCTATTTTTAGAGATCATTTTAGAACATTACCCAAAGATACATCGAAAAATTATCTAGACCACACCACGAATAACAGTGGAGATAATGATTTCCACCCTTAAAATTACCAGTGCCCACCATAACGTTTATTTTCCATCCAATCTGTTCATATGGTCACAAAGACCTAAATCAAGAGGAAAAACAAATATCATACTGATCCAGAACTTTTGTGATCCCCAAAATGGTTTCAATGGTAAGGATTCAATCCTCCACTGATTTTTGTAGTGTGGTCCACCTAATAGGCAAATCTATCTTATTTTTAGTCTCGAGCCATAAGACGAGCTCACCATATGGACAAGCGGTTCGGATGTAACACATATCTCATGTTAGGACCCCCAACTTTGGACGACGTTGATAAAACACATACACCATATGGGCCCTTGCCCCGATGGATGAACGGTATGAATATACCCCACATTCATCTTGTGGGACCCACACATGCAAATGGATGGTTAAGATAGTAGGTGGGACCCACAGATCTTAGTAACATTAAAAGCAGCCATGCTGTTGGACTGCTGAGCCAGTAGTCCAGCGTCTAGCAGATGGACGGTTGAGATCAGACCTCCCACATGCATACAAAAGCTATATAGTTGATGTGAGGTACACCTGCCAGTCCAAACCCACATCAGGTGGGTCCCACGAGGGTGGGTCGCACCCTTGGAATCAAGTTAATATCTGTGCTTTCCCTCGTCCAGGCCCAGGTGTGCTGGACAGTGCTGACCGTCCAGGTCATGGGCTCACTAGTTGGATAGCATGGATATATAGAGCATATGACGAGGTGGGTCCACGAATGGTCCGGATTAAGTGGGCCACACGCCATCATAAAGAGAGAGAGAGAGAGAGAGAGAGAGAGAGAGAGAGACGTTAGATGGTGGAGGGACCCCGCCACTATGGGCCCCTTTATACAATGCATACATCAAGATGGGTCCCACCACATGTGGACCCTAAAATCATCAAAACCAAAAGCTATGAAAACCCAGCATTTTCGTTTCTTCTTAGTCCAATGAAATCCCTAGCTCCTCGGCTTCGACTTTGACGGAGGATGATGGAGATTGGACGGTGGAGATGGGAGATGAGGGGGTAGGAAGATGACCCACACCAAGCTTCTCCTCTCTTAGACGTTGGAGTTTTCTCCTCTCCTTGGGGTTGCTTAAAAATGGAGAGAGAATGAGAGAGAGAGAGAGAGAGAGAGAGAGAGAGAGAGAGAGAGAGAGAGAGAGAGGAGATGGGAGAGAAGTGATGGGAAGTGATGGGTGTGTACTTGACATGTATGGGTTGTAAGAGAAAGTTGACTTTGGAGTTACTCTTGTACTTGACATTATGGGATGTGTACTTGATTGATTTGATAAAAATTCTCTTAGGTTTTGCAAAGCGTGGCGTTTTCTCGAACAGAACGTGGGCCTACATCTCTGGCTCGGGTATCGCATCGGCGCGCGAGACGCGGCGTCGGAACCATGACGAAGGCACGGTCGCAAGGGTACAAGTCTCGGGTCAAGCCGACTCTGGAATATGGGATACGACTCAGGGTTGCCAAATGTTATCTATGCATCGTGGATCACCGAAATTTGACTAGGAGGATCGCGGAAGCCTACGGAACGGTACTGGCTAAGATACGGGCTGACATCCCCACTTATAAATAGGATTTTCCAGGCATTCCCAAGCATCATTCAAGGCATTCCAAAGTAAGATCTAGGGTTTTTAGAGAGTTTTATTTAGAATTTTTGAAAAGTTTCATAGTTTTAATTTATTTTTCTTTACAAGCTTTTAGATATTTATTCTTTCTTGTTGCTTTTTATTTTTATAATTTAGTTATGTTTTTCTAGTACCCTCTAACTCAAGCTAGAAGGGATGTACATTAGTTTAATGATTTCATAAATTATGATGATTGATTATTTTTTAATGATGAGATGAATGGTGTGTGTATGTTATCAATTATCGAGGTTTAAGTTTTTGATCCTCATGTGATATTCATATGTTTTCATCATTTGAGATCCATATTGATGAATAGGCTTAACCTGAATTAGTTAGATTTCCTAGATGGGAGATGTTTTCAACCTACTACATTTTTTTGATTCATTATCTCATGGATATTGAATACTTAAAATCACTGGCGCTTGAGAATATATATCAATGATGTTAATCTATGATTTTCTAATCTTTGATATCATTTATTAAAAATATTTAAACTATTTTATTTTTCGATTAGGATGACCATAGTACTCAGATCCTAATTGTGTTATCAAAGTCATCATGACTTATGGAACATTAACCTATTGTGGAACTTTGAAGCTTTGGTGTTGTTTTCAAATTACTTGAATTCCATACATTCAAAACCTTCAAAATCAAATCATTCGTTTAGTTTACATTAGTTAGTTAGTTTTGCATTTGATTTTTTCGTTCTCATAAATTATCTCCATGTGGGATCGATCGTGTATTCACGAGATATTACTTACGAACCTTTGCACTTGGAGGTAAGCAATCAATATCCTAAATAGAATTCCTTCTAAATCTTTTGAACAAACACCTTATGAAATTTGGAAGAATCATGTTCCTAGTTATAAATATATTAAAGTGTGGGGGTGTCTTGCTAAAGTAGGATTGCTTGAAACTAAGAAAAGAAAGTTAGACCCTAAAACTACCAACTGTGTATTTATAGGGTACGCACAAAACAATGCATCTTATAAGTTTCTGGTTTTAAAAACTAAGGATAATATTGTATATCCTAATTAATATAATGATAGAAGCTAGAGATGCAAAGTTCTTTGAGAACATATTTTTTAAGAAATCTAAATTTATAAGAATAAAGGAAGTTAATAAATTAGATATCACGTCTATAAGTAAAAGTACTTACGAAAAAGTATTAGAAGAGATACAACTAAGAAAAAGTATTAGGGTTAGAAAAGAAACTAACCTAGGATATGGTTTTTTCACCTTCTTAGTAGAAGATGATCCTACAACCTATACAGAAGCAATTAGCTCTCAAGATCTAACCTTTTGTAAGGAAGTAATAAATGATGAGTTAGAATCTATTATATCTAATAGCACTTGAGAACTTGTAGACCTAGCTACCACCTGGAAACAAACCAATAGGCTGTAAATGGGTATTTAGAAGAAAAAAAACTAAAACTATATAAAACTATTGATAAGTTTAAGACTAAGTTAGTAGAAAAGGACTTTAAATAAAAGGAATGAATAGATTATTTTGATACATATTTTCCTATAACTAGGATTACAACTATCAGGGTTTTAATAGTGATAGCCTCCATATAAACTGGTGGTACACCAGATGGGTGTTAAGACAACTTTCCTAAATGGAGATCTAAAAGAAGAAATATATATGGAATAACCTAAGGGTTATAAGATATTAGGTAAAGAAAATAAAGTATGTAGACTAATTAAATCACTATATGATCTAAAACAGACTCATAAACAATAGCATGAAAAATTTGATGGTGTTTTAAAATCAAATGGTTATTATATAAATTATGTAGATAGATATGTATATAGTAAAAATTTTAAAAATGATTATGTTATTATATGTCTTTATGTTGATGACATACTTATTTTTTGAACTAATATTAAATTAGTTATTGAGACTAAGAAATTCTTGTCATCTAAATTTGACATGAAAGACTCAGGAGATGCTAGTGTAATATTGGGTATTGAAGTAACTAGGAAAGATGGTGTTAGTGTATTATCACAATCTCATTACGTTGAGAAGTTACTGAAAAAGTTTAATCATTTTAACTGTTTACTTGTCAGTATACCTTATGATTACAATGTGACTCTCATGAAGAATACAGATAGTAGTATGTATCGATTGGAGTATTTCAGAATAATTGATAGTCTCATGTATCTAACAAACAGTACTAGACCAGACATAACTTTTGTAATAGAAAGGCTAAGTAGATAACCCTGGAAAAGAGCATTGGAATGCCTTGTCTAGGATTTTGAAATTCCTAAAAGGTAATATAATGTATGGTTTACATTATAATAGTTATCCTACTATATTAGAATGATACAGTGATGCTAACTAGATCACTGATTCATATGAGACAAAATCCACTAGTGGATATGTCTTCACTTTGGGTGGAGGAGCAGTCTCTTGGAAGTCTATCAAGCAAACATGTATCGCTTGGTCAATAATAAAATCTGAGTTTATTACCTTGGAAAAGGTTGGATCAGAAGCCGAGTGGCTTAGAAATCTCTTAATTGATATACCATTGTGACCAAAGCTTGTATTGGTCGTGTCTATTCATTGTGATTATTAAGCAGCTATAACAGAAGCAAATAGTAAAATATATAATGGAAAGAGTAAGCATATTAAACTCAGACACAATATAGTTAAACACATTTTGCGTGATAGAGTCATATCTATTGACTTTGTAAGGTCAAAAAAGAATCTAACAGATCCTCTAATTAAATGAGTATTTAAAAGATTAGTCAATGATACATCACAGGGAATGGGGCTAAGCCTAATATATGGGCTGTTAGTGTCAGCAATCCAACCTATAGAAGTGGAGATTCCATGAGATAGGTTCAATGGGTAAACAATAGGACATGAGGTAGACAATTGCATTGAGATATATGAGCCCCTACTATGGTGTACAGTACGAGTAGCAAAGTAGAAGGATAAGTTTTCTAGAACTCTTAATGGATCTACAACCATATATTTGGTAGTGCATACAGTTGTTGCATACACTTGATGAAATTCACCTGTATGGGTGTGGAGGTGGAGCAGCTTTCTATGAGAATCTAGGTGAATTCTCTAGAGCATTCATGAAATTCAGGTAATAGTGTATATCCAAAAAATACCGAACCACAAAATCACTTACAGAAGAAGAGTTGTGTGAGTGACATGTACTTGTGATTTACATTAAAAGGATTCAGGTTCAAGACTATATTGTCACCTAATTCCTATAAACTTATCTTGCTTACTCTAATGTTGGTTTAAGTTTATGGTGACACCGGCACCATTGCACAACTATTATGCTTTAACCCGAAAGACTTTTTATTTTGAAACATGTGGGGGATTGTTGTTTTTTGTTTCAAAATTAACATTAAAATTTGATTTTCAAAATTTTCGATTTTCCTCCAAATTGAAATTTTGGTGCTTTTAAGTTGTGAGTTTTGTCCTATATCGAATTTACCAAAGGAAAACATATTGTATATAAGATAGACTTTTTACCTTGGGGCTTGATCCCCATTCACGGGGCATGTGAATTTGGTCATTTGATGGGCTATGTCAATAGCTTTAATTTATGTCATTGACCACACATGTGTGCGTGCACCAAGCCGTGTCGTGTCGAGCTGAGCCGAGTCCGAGTTCGTGTCCGTGTCCGTGTGCGCGTGCATGATGGGACGGGCTAGGTTAGGTGCTAGTATACTCGCGTGGGTGTGTGTGTATGAGTACTCACAGGACTTTATTTACAAGAGTTTACTCACACTTATGCCTTTTCGTTTTAAACCAGATAGATGTGTCTGTTCCGGTTGGTCGCACCTTTTGGGTTTAAACGCAACGGACCTAACCCTTTCTAAAGGGTGCTTAATGCACCACTTCGGAGTCTATATAAGGACTTCCGCACTAGTTTCTAAAGTACAAAAATCATTTCTTATATTATAAAACTCTCTGTTCTTCTAGTTTGGTTTAAGAATTTTGCTGAGTTTAGTGCCAAGTTAACTCAGCACCTTCGGGTTAAACCGCAAGTGGTTTGACCCCGCGTACAATAAGTGCACCGGTGGGACTGAGTCATAGTCATTGTATCTTAGAGGTTGATTGCTCTGGAAACCTATTGCACTTGGGACATTGTCCAAGGGGAGCAAATTCGATTTCAAGCCGAGTGACTCATGTCATGCCTCAACGCAATTCAATATGTCATCTTTCTCATTTTATTTTATTTTTTTGTTCTCGATTTTTTAATAGTATATTTAATTCAACCAAATATTCCAACACTCGTAAGGTCAAAATTGTACAGCTAGAACGCCCACAAATATTACGCGTGGCTGAAGTTTTCATGGTGTGCGTTCAATCAATAATGTTTTCATGTGGTCTACCACTGTGAGATTTGCATCTCCTTATTTTTTGGGCATGCCTTAAGATGGTTTTGGAAAAGCGTATGAACGGCAGATGTGCAAACTCATACATACAGGTGTGCCACGTTGAGGGCTCACCCATTAGCATGTTACCCTACCTCTCCAAACCCGCGCCCACCTGTTGCATACGTGCATTACTCAAAGAAATTTCTGTGCTCACTATTTTCAAGAACTACCGAGGATACACAGAAATTCTTAAGATGCATCCACGTCATCCATCAGTTTTGAAAGACCACATTAGAAAAGGAATATAAAAATAAATTACATCCAATACACAGATGGGTTGCACCAAACGAGGCGGGTAATGGAAACATCTACTGTTGAAACCTTTCAGTAGAGAACCATATTGTTAATATGCCATCCAAACCATTCATAGGCTTATCACCATTTATATAAATCATAAGCACAATTTTTATCCTAAAACAACTTTTGTGCCTAAAAAGTTTTCAACGGTGGACATTCAATCCCCGCTATTTCGTGTGATATGGCCCAAATGAGTTTTGGATCTACCTGAGTTCTAAAATCCTATCCTATTGTGGTTTTTCAAAACTGATGGATGGATTGGATTTGGGCATATTAGTGCCCCATTAGCTTCGTACAACAAGGGCTATAGGAATATCTGTGTGCACAGTTAATCGGCCTCTTGCTGTAGCATTGATGAGTTTGAATGTTGCAACGAATAAATATAGATGGCACATATATAATGGTACTGCACTCCTGTGACTTGTCATATGGTACATAGAGTTGGGTAAGCCTGATCCGATCCGGTGGGTCCGACCCGATCCGAATCGAACCGAACCAACGACTTGGATTGGTGCTGATCGAGTTGGGTAATTAAGATCCGAATGAATTTCGAATCGAGTTCGGATTATAGTGGATCCAGACTGATCCGATTATGGATCCAGATTGATCCGATCCGACCCAACCCGATCCGGGGTCGGGTAATATATATATATATATATATATATATATATATATATATATATATATATATATATATATATATATATATATATATATATATATATATAATTTTTAGTTTTTTATCTTAAAAAATTACCCAATCGTTTTTACCCTTTCCCGCCCGAACGAACGCTGCTCCCTGCCCGGAATCCTCTACCCTTCTGCCTACCCGACGCTGCTACTGCCTACCCGACGTTGCTGCTACCTGCCCGGAATCCTTTACGCTTTCTGCCTGCCCGGAATCTTCTACCCTTGCCTTCTTGACGTTGTTGCTGCCTGCTTGTGCTGCTCGACGCTATTCCTCTCGTCCGGCCATCCCTGCCTGCCTAACTCGAATCGGGTAAGTAAATGAACTCCGAACCCTAACCCTCTTCTCTAACAGCCCGGTCGTGCCCGATCTGAACTCCGAAACCCTAACCCTGCTCGTTCGGTCATCCAATCTTGATTGGTAAGTTTATTGTTTTATTTATTTATTTATGGATGTTTGGGACTCTGGTAGACCACACTGGCTCGACGGATTTCCGGCAGTCATCGGGTGGTGCAGCCCTGGCTCGACGCTGGTCCAGCAGGGTGGTGCGGCCATGCCTGCCCGACAGGTGGTGCGGCCCTGGCTCGACGTTGGTCCGTCGAGTGGTGCGGTCCTGGCTCAACGCTGGTCCGTCGGGTGGTGCGACCTTGGCTCGACGCTAGTCAGGTGGACCCTGTGGCCCTGCCCGCTGGTCGAGTGGACCCTTGACCTATATATATATTTTTTAAAAAATAAATTATTTTTTAAAATTTTCAAAAAAACTAATCTGAAGCGATCCAAACCGTGCCCAATCCGATTCAACTTGGTTTTCCTAACCGAGTCAGACTCGGATCAGATCAGGCAATGTATATTTCATATTGGTCCGAGTTAGGTGACCCGGACTCGGTCCCGGATCGAATCGAGTTCGGGTCAAGCCATTGATACTTCGGAATGGATTGAGTTGGATCCAATCCGATCCGATTTGGACCGATGTCCAGTTTTAATGGTACATATATCATGAGCACGATGATGGCGTGACTTGAACTTGATAGGTGAGTATCAGAGGATGTTTACATAAGATACATTCTGTCCATCTGGCAAGAAATCGTATCTTCTACGTTTATCTTAAATTTTATTTAAATATAATAGTCATGTGTATCATATCTTAGGAAAAAGTGTACCACCTTGTAGAAAAAAAGTATGAAATCACGCGTAAAAATTTTAAATTTACTCACGGGAAAAGCATTCTTCCTTCTGAGTAGGGTTGGAGGATGAATAGATTGGATTGCGTGTATAGCTAGGTGATCCACACACAATTAATAATATTTTAATGGTGAGATTTCTAATATCAATTGTAGAGAATATGATCGCTGTATTACTCTGATTTTTTATTCCCGGAATAAATATTTGGTGGGTCACCCGATATACAGCTTAGATCTTGTTTACATGAAACATATTGTACGGATCAGCAAAAGTAACATGCTTTTTCCTGCGAGCAGAAAATTTTTGTATGTTACACTATACTTGAATGATGGCATGCATCAGCAGCGAATGCTGGCTTTTCAACGGATATCGGATTAGCTGTGGCATAAGCATTGCCGAACATTATGTGGACCTGACAATAGGTATCATATTGATGGACGCATTGATTATCCACGCCGTCCATCCGTTTTTTCTACTCGTTTTAAAGCAAGCTCTCAAAGTAAAGTATATCCAAATCTAAAGTGGAACAAACCAAGGGAAAAGTGAGAATTGAACGCCTACGGTTGATAACTTCTTAGGCCACCAAAGTTTTTATCAAGCTGATATCTACGTTTTCCCTTCATCCACGTCTTCCTGAACTTATGAACAGGTTGCGTGAAAAGTAAACATCATTGTCTGCCTAGTAAGATTTCAACGGTGAACGTCATTATTCCCACTGCGTGTTTATATGAAGTTTAGATATGCTTTAAACTTACTTTTAATGACTTAAAATGAGCTCAAAAAGCAGATGAACGGAATCGATGAAACAAATAAATCAAGGTGGGCCCACAGATTATCCACACGTGTTTTGAGCTCCACTCGCGTCCGTGAGAGTAACCTAACTAAGAACTAGCCATGGTACCTGTTTGCTAGGTTTTGACTGTATAGCTGTAGAAAAAGACCGATGGTTAGTTTATTATAGCACTGCCAATGCCTGACTTGTACTCCGCTGTTGTAACATATCCTACCGTAAGGATATCGTTTGGGCATGACTCGCACCAACCTAGTGAATATATCGGATAAATAAACATAAGATCTTTTCCGACCATCAAATGAGCCACCATATTTTTACCATAGATATTAAATTTCATTTAAATATAAATCTTAAATGGACCATAAAATAGAATTCTGAGTAAAACTTCCAAATTCACGTACTGTGGCACACATTGGTCTTGAAATGTTCTTAATTTCGAGAAGTTTATACATCCTTTTGTGAAGGGGGTCAATGGCATACTTACAACACACTTATCTGTACACAAATTAAAAGATTTTAATGGTAAGAGTTTAAATCTCAATTGTTTCTCATGGTGTAGCCCGCATAACCATTGAATCGTCCCTATCTTTCAGTCTCAAAATCATAACATAACGTGGGGCATCCAACCGACGGTGTGGATCCTATCCACAGGAAATTATACCATACAAATTTTAAAAAGAAATGAGAAAATGACCACGGTAGACAATACCTTTTATCGAGCGGTTTTCATGAAAGAATACACACTTAAGTTGACAACTTAGACTAGCACGTGCGGACAGCGACTTTGAGGACGAAAATATTCCCCCCCTTCCTTTCGAAGACGAGCGCTGACGCTCCTGCAACCGAGAGTTGTACGAACGGCTCAAAAGAGACCAAAGTTACATGGCCCCACAGCTATGTATTTATTATATTCACAACGTTCAACCATATTTCGAGATCATTTCGGAGCATTATCTAAAAAAAAATCATATCCAAAGATTAACTCGACCACACCACAAAGAGCAGCGGGAAAATTAATTTTTACCGTTAAAAATTTGGTAGGGCCCACCATAACATTTATTTTCCATCCAATCTATTCATAAGGTCACAAAGGCCTAGATGAAGAGGGAAAAAAAATCATAATGATCCAAAACTTCTGTAACCCCTAAAAGGGTTTTAATGGTAGACGTTCAATTTCTCATTGCCTTTTACAATGTGGTCCACTTGATAGTCATATCTGTCTTATTTTGCGCCTCCAGCTTAACATGAGCTCGCTAAGTAGATGGATGGTTTGGATATAACATAGACCTCATGATGGGACCCACAAAAAGTGGTGTGGATTACAACAACAACAAAAAATAAAAATAAAAAAATAAATCAGGAGCCTATGGCTATGTTTTTTCTAGAGGTACGGATTATAACCGTAGCCATACCCATAGCCCCTGCTTTTTAGATAACCTTAGCTCGGCGATCAATCGTGGCTCCCGCGATTCCATCGCAAGTCGCTGTCCTGGTCGGCGATCAATCATGGATTCTATGATTCCACCCCCGATCTTTGGCTACGGATTATAACCGTAGCCATAATCGTATCCTTATCCTTTTTTATTTTTTATTTTTTATTTTTTTATATGAAGAATTTTATTCTACCTACATTTTTCTCTAACACATTTATATAAATATGTATATATAAGCATATAAAAAAAATTTATCTATTTTTTTCATTTCTTTCTTTATTCATATAACAAGAATATCTTTTAAACCAAAATTAGTTACTTGACGTACCATATATGATTTTAGGGCTGAAAGTTGGGCGGGCTCAACCTGACCATCCTGTGATCGACCCGACATTAGGTTGGGCTTGGGAATGATGTATCAAGTTTGGTCTTGGGGTTGGGCCATACAAACACCAACCCGATATAACTTGGGTTGGGCTTGGGTTGAGGTCTTGGGTTGCCTGACCCAACACAAACCCGATTAAGATATAAGTTCATTATAAATTAATTATAATTGAGTGCAGTTCATTTGTGTTGAAGGCAAAGGAAATTCCAATGCCTCCCCTCAAGCTAACAAGATATGTCGGATTTCCCTCTCCCAAATAAATTGCTTGATACAAAATATGACTTGTAATGGAGTAGTTGTCCTATATTTTAGCTTGTTTGTTTAGAAAAAAAATGCATGGAAATGATCGTGAAGTGAAGGGAATTGACCGTGAAATGAAACGGAATCGCTGGAATTGACCGTGAAATGCATGGAAATGACTGTGAAGTGAAGGGAAATGACCGTGAAAGGCATGATAATGACCATGAAGTGAAGCGAATTGACCGTGAAATGTATGGAAATGACCGTGAAGTGAAGCGAATTGACCATGAAATGCGTAGAAATGACCGTGAAGTAAAGGGAATTAACTGTGAAATGCTTGGAAATGACCGTGAATCAACACGGAATGGTTGGGAATGACCGTGAAATGCATGGAAATGACCGTGAAGTGAAACGAATTGACTGTGAAATGCGTGAAAATGACCATGAAGTAAAGGGAATTGACCGTGAAATGCTTGAAAATGGCCAATGATTCCAATATTCTCTAACTTGGGATAATCATGATATTCTTCAATATGCAATGTATTATATGGTAATTCATTAATGATCGAGATTCTACTAGATATTTTAATGGATCCTATAAAGTATCCTTAATTATTTGGTCGATTGGAACTATCGACACTAGACCAACCAACCTAGTTATTTTTCAAGATTCCATCGGGTCGATGGTGAAAAATCCATTTGAGCGGGGCAAATATGAATTTCAGCGGGGCAAACATGAAATTGAGGCAGGCCAAACTGGAAATTGAGCGGAACAAACCGGAAATTAAGCGAGCCAAACTGGAAATTGAGTGGGCCAAACTGGAAATTAAGCGGGCCAAACTGAAAATTGAGTGGGCCAAACTAGAAATTGAGTGGGCCAAACCGGAAATTGAGTGAGATAAACTAAAAATTGAGTGGGACAAACTGAAAATTGAGCGGGACAAACTGAAAATTGAGTGGGCCAAACCAATACAATGACATTATATTAGTGAATCATTAAGTAATGAAAGTTTGCAATAAGACAAAACTCGATTAAATAATAGAGGATCGAGCACTCACCTTCTATAATAGATGACAATGATACAGAGCTAAAGGAAATAAATAGTAAGCAATGCGTTAAATTTTTTAAATAAACAAGAAGAGCTTATATGGATTACAAATTCAGAGATACGAATGATTTCATGTGGTTCTTGTTAAATTCAGCTACGCTATCTATCATGGAATATCCATATAGTCTTCTATTTTAACAAGGGACAATTCTATCATGGCCTAAAACACTTAAAAAAAAATATATACGAACCTAACATTTCTACATGAGGATTTGGGGTTAAAATATGTTAAACTTACATCAATTTTCAAAGCTAGTCTCAACAAGAAGAGTCTAGGGTTGAAATTTCACGTAAATTTTCACTATTAATTATTTCTAATTGTTGGAACATACGAGAGATGTTGTTTCTGATCAACGAGATGTATTTGGGGATTCAAAATACAAAATCCTAGTCTCAATATGCTCCATTTAGAGCTGATTTTTTTTTTTCTCAAATCTTTATAAATTTGCTTCTAGTTAGTGCTAATTGCTAAAAGTTATGAGAAATATCATCTCTAACTAATGAGATTTCTTAGCGAATTTTCATTTTTAACTCCTAGTGCGGGTTTTAAGTTTAGGGAGTGCTTAAATTTGATCTAATATACAATGTAATGGGTGAAGAACTGCTTACAATGCCTAAACTCGTTTCACCTACTGTCTACTGAGTGTCTTCACAATGTTATTTCAACTAAGAAAATTATGAAAAAATTCAATTCCTAAGTTGCTAAAAAGTTCATTGGAGGTCAAGTTCAAGGAACATTCTTGTTTAATCTAATATACATCATAGCAGTTTATTTGTTCTCCCATAATTCCTAAGTTTGGTTCTAAGTTCAAACGATCATTCTAAAAGTTTTTAATGGGGACCTAGGTTTTGTTCCTAGGTTTCATGGTTATGCAAGCAATCTCCTAGAGAACTTAAAATATTGAGCACGGCAAACGTGAAAATGATTAAGGCAAACATCTGATTCAACGAGGTAAACGTGCACTTCAATGAGGCAAAATAGAAATTGAGCGAGGGAAGCATGAAATCGAGCGAGGGAAGCATGAAATTTCAGCGACGTAACATATAAATTGAACGAGGCAAACTAGAAATTCAGCGACGGAACCTATAAATTGAATGAGGCAAACTAGAAATTCAACGAGGGAAAAGCGCAAGTTCAGCGAGACAGCCTAGAAATCGGGCGAGGCAAACTAGAAATTGAATGAGGGAAAAATGAAAACGATCAAGGGAAGTTCGAATTTGAGCGACGCAAAAGAAATAATTCAGCGAGGGAAGCCTGAAAATTTAGCGACGCAACCTACATTTTGAACGAGGCAAACTAGAAATTCAGCAAGGGAAGAGGGAAAATTGAGTGAGGTAAAGTATATAATGAGCAAGGCAAACTGACAATTGAGAGATGAAAGCTGAAATTGAGCATGGCAAACTGAAAATTGAGCGTGGAAAACTAGAAATTGAGCAATGCAAACATGAAATTGAGTGAGACAAGAATGAAATTCATCGAGGCAAACATGAAATTTATCAATGCAAACATTAAATTGAGCAAGCTTAGCATGAGATTGAGTTGGGTAAACATTAAATTGAGCAATCCTACCATGAAATTGAGTTGGCCGATATTGAATTGAGCGAGCCTAGCATGAAATTGAGTTGGGCAAACATTGAATTGAGTGAGCCTAGCATGAAATTGAGCTGGGCAAACATTGAATTGAGCGAGGCTAGCATGAAATTGAGGTGGCTAAACATTGAACCGAGTGAGCCTAGCTTAAAATTGAGTTGGGCAAACATTGAATTGAGCAAGCCTAGCATGACATTGACTAGTGCAAACATTGAATTGAGCGAGTCTAGCATGACATTGACTAGGGAAAACATTGAATTGAGCGAGCCTAGCATGGAATTGAGCTGGGCAAACATTGAATTGAGCGAGCCTAACATGAAATTGAGCTGGGCAAACATGAAATTGAGCGACCTTAACATGAAATTGAGTGATCCCTAAAATGAAATTGAGTAAGCCCTAAAATGAAATTGAGTGAGCTTCAAATGGAATTGAACGAGTTTCACATGAATTTAAACAATCAACGCATAAAATTGACTAAGCCTAACAAATGAAATTATAAAAGCCTGACATGAAATTCATCGAACTTCACATAAAATTCGACGAGTAGTGGATCTATTGTCTTCAACTTCCTCTCGTCTCAATTTCTGTGAGTTCTTCTTCAAATTTAAGTGTGCAATGGCTAAGTTTGACCAAGCACCTTTGCTGAATTACAAGATGAATTTCCACAGGTACTTAGTTAATTATTGTCCAATACTACAAAGGAATATATCTATAAACCACACTAGGGTTTTTTTAAATATTTGTACCTCCAGCAACCGTAGCCTCGCTCAATGCAAGTTGATGAAGAGTTCTTTCAAGTGAGGGATTAATTTGAACCTTTTCGAAGATTGGAGGTGCAACCACTTTGAAAGATTCCACATAACCCTCACCAAGATGGAAAATGCCAAATGTAGAATGATAAAGTTCGAATTTTAGTAAGGAAAATGATAAGAAAAATGGTCATGTGTCGGTTTTTCGTTGCAATGGAACGTAGGGATGTGTTTTGAAAAAGAGCGCATGTGTTTTCTGTTAAAGGGAGAGGAAAAGAGCGCATGTGTTTTCTGTTAAAGGGATGTGTTCTGAAAAAGAACGTAGGGTTGAACCCACCTAACTTTTAGCCCTAAAATCAAATATGGTACGTCAAGTAACTAATTTTGGTTTAGAAGATATTCTTGTTACATGAATAAAGAAAAAAATGAAAAAAGGAGAGAATTTTTTTTATATGCTTATATATACGTATTTATATAAATGTGTTAGAGAAAAGTGTAGGTACAATAAAATTCTCCATGTAAAAACAAAAAAAAAAAGTACAAAAAAAGTATATAAAAAAAAGTGCACAGTATATGACAATAGCTACGGTTATAATTCGTCGCCATAGATAACTATGGCCTTTTATTTGAAACGACGATGAATCGTGAATTCCGCGATCCATCCCTAAATCCTACAGGGAGTTGCGGTGGAATCACGGAATCCGCAATTCATCACTGATTCAAACAAAAGGCCACGGTAATCTATGGCTACGAATTATAACCGTAGCTATAGCCATACCCTGTGCACTTTTTTTACTTTTTCTTTGTACTTTTTTTTTACATGGAGAATTTTATTCTACCTATATTTTTCTCTAACACATATTTATATAAATCTGCATATATAAGAATACAAAAAAAATTCTCTCTCCTTTTTTCATTTCTTTCTTTATTCAACGAAAATTCCAAATACCGACTGCTTTTATTGGTCTACATCATTTTCGATGACTCCTCTCACATGTAGACTCTTGCATGTCAACATCACATCAGGGGACAATATATATATTGACTTCCCAAATGAAAATAATGGTTGTGGAAGATGTGGATGGGAAGTTGAGAGATTAGAAAAATAGAGGGTTTGGAAATTGAGCAGGCTAAACTAGAAATTGAGCGGGACAAACTGCAAATTGAGCGAGACAAACTGGAAATTGAGTGGGCCTAATTGGAAATTAAGTGGGACAAACTGAAAATTGAGTGGGCCAAACTGGAAATTGAGCGGGCCAAACTGGAAATTGATCAGGACAAACTGAAAATTGAGGGGGCCAAACTGAAAATTGAGCGGGACAAACTGGAAATTGGGAAATTCAGCAGGACTAACTGGAAATTGAGCATCATTCAAAGCATTCCTCAGAAAATCCATAAAGTATTCTTTTGGGACACCTCCATAGTTTAGTAGTGAAATTAATATTTAGGTACATTTTCCTTAGCTGGTTGCTAAAAAAGGAAGACAAGTAATTTGGATCAACTCTTCACATCACATTTGCAGATAACTTATAACCGTTACATACAAGCACTAAAAGCAAATAAGGTATTGTACTATTATTCACACAACCAATTCGAAGATGGAGAACCACAACCAATTCGGGAAAAGAATACATTAAACCAATGGCGGTAGGCATTGATAGCTAGCCTTATATAAGATGGAAATAAGAATACATCAAGTTAAAGGGGGGTTTAATCCTTACCCTTGGACAAATTGATCACAAAAACCAAACAAAAGCCAAACCACACCTAACCAAACAACAAACGATTATCTATTGTTATTAATCCCCAACCTAGGGAGACTTGTCCTATCCCATGAAAAAAATGTTGCATACGAAGAGGAACGACTTGAAAGCTCTGCGTCTCTTGCAAATATTCAAGAGCAAGGACATCATGAACATGTTAAGGGCCTGTTTGGCCAGTGGTATTAAGTTGTATTAAATGAGATTTCATTACTAATCCTACTTCAAAATAGGGAATGACATGTTTGGAAGGAGTGTCAAATGGGATTAAAATTAACTTTATAGACTTTGGAAAATGAGCCTTGTGTTGGAAAGTGTGAGATGGGATTACAAATTCCATGGAGGATGAATTTTTCCTTTATCCAAGTTCAATCCAAGTGTAATTTGAAAGTAAATCCTGGAATTTACTTTTAATGCATACGTTCCAAACATGGTATTAGAAAATATGGGATACACCCAATCCATGGACAATACCTTACACATGCATTTATTGTTACTTTTATAATTCCATCCACCTTAATCCCACCTAATGCAGCTGGCCAAACGGGCCCTACGGGTCCACATTCAACACACGTGTGGCATGCGTGATGAGTGGAATAACATGATTTTGCCACCTAATGTTTTCATGGCACTGATGTTTTACACAAGTGCTATATGCCCGCAAAATTATCAACATGACACCACAGGTTGTTGTACATTGCCACTAGGTTGTGGTACATTCAACGATTTTTTAGAGTAAGACAGAGAAAAGAAGCGTTGAGATAATACCTTTCATCCTAATCTCTTCTACTGAAAAAGGGGGCCCTTTTGATCACATGAAGAGATTTTTAGGCAGAATTAGCATAATTATGACCGCGAAGATTGAGCTGCCAAATGAGATTATCCTCATTCCTCGGCTGGGGTTCTGGAAGATAAGATTTATGTAGTAAAAAAAAATCCTCTGAATTGAGCGAGAGAAGCTAGAAATTGAGTGAGGCAACCTAGAAATTGAGTGACGGAACCCATGAATTGAGCAAGGCAATGTAGAAATTCAGCGAGGCAACCTAGGAATTGAGTGAGGGAAGCTAGAAATTGAGTGAGGCAACCTAGAAATTGAGCAAGACAACGTAGAAATTCAGCAAGGCAACCTAGGAATTGAGTGACGGAAAATCGGGGGTCGAGCAAAAGCTCAGTTCCCGAGTTCCAGAACATCACTTATGGAGCATTTTTTATGATGGATGAATGTTATCGGCATTAAGGCATAAAACATGAGGTAGATTAAACCAAAACAGGAAACATAGTTTAGGGACAGTCTAAAAGCACGAGCGGAAGACTGAAATACATATATAAATCAACATAAGTCCCCAAGATATGTATGCTCTACCAGGTCATAATTACAAGACGTGTCTCCAAATATATATATCAAAAAGTGATAAATCACTACCAATATAGCCCTGAATCTCCGTCAATTAGGGCATTGTTCATATGAACCTGCCTGAGAACTGCATATAGGAGAAATCCTCCTCATCATCATAAAGTCCGGCTCTGCTTCGCAAGCATCATAATCATCTGAAACTAAAATAGGGACTGGTTGGTGTTTCAAACACCGTCCCGTAATGTGGTAGTGAGTGATCAACTCAGTGAAATCTATACAGCAAAGGTTAACATGTTATCAATTCAATCAAGCAGTAATGATAAAGCAGTACAATCAAACATGTCTTAGATACTCTTATTAATGCAAGAATGATATGAGGGAATGATGCATGCCCTCACCACAAACTCTCTCATGCGACATCATCTGACGATCGCGGCATGAATCACTACCACTGTGCTCTCACACCAACGCCAATGGCACATGCAGTGCGATGTCATGAGTATGATTACCAAGTTCTTATTAGTCCTTTTTATACAGCAGGATTGGGAAGCTAAGACACCTCCCTTATATCAATTTCCAAACATTGATCCATTTTAAGGTCGTCAGTCCTAAGAAATCTCATACGATGTTACGATTCTAGGTCGCTGCAAGGGCTGTCAGGGCTCTTGCATGGAATCGTTACACCACTCCTCCATCACCAAATCAATACAGGCCTAGTTATATCCTCAATACTGCAACAAGACTCGTCGTCCTTATGTAGTGTTAGGATATACTCGAGGTCACTACAGAGGGCTCGTCACCAATCAATGTAGGCCAACAACAAGAATATAGTGTCCCATACCACTATAATCTACTCACGAGAGTAAGGTGCTCAATGGTCACTACGGGGAGGCTCGTCGCCCCAGCGTAGGCTGACAGCTCGGCCATAGTGTCTCATACCACCATGTCCAGCTCATGAGTCTTAGGGGATCATGGAACTAAGGTTAACGGGAGTTTCACCGGTAAGTTCAGTGCCTTATATTCAAACAATAGCAACCAAACATGGTGAATAAATATCGGTCAATCGGGTTAGTTGATAAGCTCAACTAGGCCAAGTACACATTGAGTTGAACGACATGGAATGCATAGGCACTACGTGTGACCTAACCACTGTCGAACATCCCAAGCACGACTCAGATTCATTAAACTCATCTTGTGTGGCGAAAATGACCTCAACCACCATTTGGAGTTCGATTACCGATTACCTGGACTGTAGCACAGCCCCATTCACGTACAAGCTCAATAATAGGCATATGAGTCATGTCCTACATTCATATGAACATTCATGAAATATAACTTGAACTTAAATACAGTACATGGAGGAAATCATCCGCACATTTAACATGATTCATCTAGGTTAATCAATCCATGGAGGAAATCATACACACAGTTAACATGATTGAGATTCATATCTCAACAGCCTTAATAATCAAACTTTACTAACTACTAACTCATTTAGGTATTTATACAAACACTTAGATTACACCATTCAACATACATCACGTATGTCGACTCCATTACATATTAGGGCAAGTCCTTTCGCCAAGGAGTTGCCGCATACATATCATGCATATATCTATGACAAATAATCATGGCAATTAAAACAGCATATTCCATACGTATACGGGTATTCTAACATATACATGAATTACTCTTTTTATAACATGGATTATACATATACGTAAATCATAACGGAAAGCACATCTGGCATGTGTAATAGCATTCACGTTATGAATAAATCATTATCCAACATTGAAAGTCTTGAAAACCATAACCTAAACGTATATAGTCTGCACCTTAAACCAGAAAATACGTATAAGATGTGATTCAGACGATATGTCTTCGTCAACGGCGGATACGCTACCTAAGGCATGAAACAGGTTAGCTATAACTTCACTACAGCTATACTAAGCTTCAAAATAGGTTAGGGTTGGCTTAACTTATCCAAGAATGGAATCAGAAACGTCATAATAGCGATACGGTAGTGGTGTTGAAGCACATGGAGTGGCAGGGTAGAATCTCTGGGTGAATCTCCTACTCTCTCTCTCTCTCTTTCTCTCTCTTTCTTAGCTAGGGTTTGAAATTCTTATGAGATTTGTGAGAGAGAGTTTAAGGCCTTTCTATAAGCCCAAAAGCGACGGAAATAGCCCTAGGGCCAAGGTATACTTAGGTTATAACCAAATCGGGTCTGTTCCGATCCAACGGAGCACTTCTGGAGGTCCTATTACTAAATGCGGTTGGACTTAAGCTCTCTAATATCAGATCTAGGTCAAGCTAAGTTTTCAGTCCGGTCGAGTTTCCAGATCGACCGTGTCGGACCAGTCTAGTTCAACGGTTATGAGAACTTGATCAGAGCAACAAGTACTATGACATGTAAGGGTCACCTATCCTAATCCGATGGTGAATTTGGGTCAAAATATAACGATAAGAATGCTTAGAAATAAAGCGTAAGCGACACGTCTCAGATTATTTAAAATCATATTTAATTTTCTAAAAAATCTTCGCTTTCTCACTCTCTTCACTCCGAACTCAAGGAAATGGTCTCAGGACATCATTTGGCCTTGATTTTTGAGGTGATAGTCAATTCCAACTAGGCGATCATAATGGTCTAAGTTCATTGCTATCGGACTTTCGACGTGCGGTCCAGGTCTGATACGAAGTTTCACGATGCTCCCAAGAGCAACTGGGTTTAGAGATTGATCCTAGGTTTCTAGGTAATGTATCATTAGCGGTCCTACTTATTTTGGATCTTGTAGTTCATACTAGAAGTGGTTCAAGTTAATTCTACTGAGTATTCAGTTTAGTACCTAACCAAATTCTACCCTAATTATGAAAGAATACTGTCCGAGGGCCATTCTATGCCACATTTTTGGCACTTCTAGTTCTTATATTATTTTAATTATTTTTTTAATGGTTCATCATCAAGTTTACCCTATCTCCTCCAAATTTCATAAGATTTTGAGTTGTAAAAAAATTTTAAAAATTCCAGAAACAGCAGCTGTCCAACAAGTAATTTTCGGACAGTTATCACAACGTCCTACTTTAAACTATATTAAATATTTTATTATATTTTTCACATATTTTTATATAAAACTAGACTCATTTATCTTCAATCTAGCACCTAAATCGGAGTTATAATGAAGGAGATATAATTTTTTAAAGTTGGACGAAATGTGTAGAAAAAATGTAGAAAATGGGCAGCCTGACTGCTGTACGGACGAGGCCTCACCAAACCGGCGAGGACCTCACCGGTCACTGACCAATTTGGTGAGGGTTCGCCCCAGGGACAAGGTCCTCCCCCCACCCCCCCTCCAGGGATGTCGGAAACATGTGAGACCTACCTTGGGTCCCCTCGAATTGACCCGTTTGGGCCCACGAGTCCGTTAAGACATTTATCGAGTCTCATTTGCAAACCAGAATAAGTTATGTGATGTACAATATATGATTTTGGGGTAGAAAAAGCTAATCCATCCAAATAACCTATCTACATCATGAGATTCCAAGAATTCTATAGTTAAAATCCTATTTTATGCATGTATAAACCATTTATAGTAAGTTTTAGTTTAAGTATAGTTCTTTACCATTTAAACTTTAGGATTTGTGTCTAATATGAAAGTACTTAGAGGAATTTGAATAATGAGGTGGTGAAAAGTGAGATTTTGAAGGAAATGGGTTGAAAAATGATGTTTAGACTTTGAGATTGAGCTCTAAGAGTGATATGGTTGACCCATTGCCTAAGGACGTCTAACTCCAGGTTGGAAAAAAATCTGGGGTGTTACAATCTACCCCCCTTTAAAATAATTTCGTCTCCGAAATTGGCGAAGGGTAATGAGTAAAGATTCTATTATGCTTTTTGCCTAAACTGTATTAATTTAAGTTTATATACATGGTGGGGTATATACATCTATACTAGTCTGGCGTATTTTTATCTATCCTCCTTAAAAATTTACTCTTTATCTCTTGCTTATACCCTGATGGTTGGCTACACTTGATTTCTTTATCTATTTGAAGTCTTGACGATGATTCCCATCTACATAGAGTAAGATATATGTTTTCAGTGGTTGACCAGTACGGAGAGACAGTTGTAGTGGGCTTGATCCTAATACATTGATCATCTACCTGACCAGGGTAGAAGGCTCATCGTATCCCTTCCTAGTCCTGGTAGATCCTGGCCTTCTGCTCGGTCAAAGCAGTGAGTCCATTGGTAGTCTCCCAGGATTGAGAAATGGGTCAAGCCACGAATGCTTCGCCATTGTATATTTCAGTAACTCCATATTATCTGATTACTCCAAAGCTTAGGGAATGCCCATCACTAAAAGGTTCAAATTTCCTATTTATAAGGTTGTGCTTTAGGTCTTGTTCTAGGAGAGTCCTCATCTAAATCTATGTCCAAGGTAGGGATTAATAAATACTTTAATAGATCATCATAAGGGGTTTCTAATCATATAAAGTCGACCAAGGCTTCTATTATGTTCGTATTTAACGAGTAGGTTTATGGATACATTGACCTTCGCTTGCTTCCATTGTTAGGCGTATGATTTAATATGAATGGGTTCAACACTTAAGCCCTAATTGTCTCCCTATAAAGACTTCAGTATTGACATTCTAAGGAAGGTTCAAATCCTATTTACTGACCTAACCTTACGTATAACCTGAATCAATTTCTTCGATCCTGAGCTAGTGGGAAAAGGGCCAACCATGCTTCCGCTGCGCTACTCTGATCCAACGGTTGCATTAGTTAACCTAATTAGATTGGACTCATAATGTTCTACCCCCCTTAAAAATTATTTCTACTCTCAAGGCTCAAGAATCTGTCTCGATCCGTATGTCGGAACGAGGTGTAATTTAGGACCTATCCTTGACATGAAATGAGAAACAACCTCTCAATACATTGGTCTTCCTTTTATCGATGATGTGTACTATAGTATTGGTACCTATGGTGTCACGCCCCAAACTCGGAGACCGGGCTCACAAAATTTTCGATCGTCGAATCCGGCGCCGACAGCCTCCGTAGAACCCCATTCTCGGCTCCCAGCTCCCATTCGCCAGGTTCCAATCCTGGGATGCTACGAGGAGGATTTCAACGTCAGTTTGATTCATAATAAGCATAACCAAAGGCATAACCCACAAACAACAACCAAGAATTCCATTACATTTCCACTATGATCAAAAACTTTACAAGTACAATGAACATAAAGGGAAATATAATGATGATAATTTAAAATCTCCAAAACGATCTGCAACACGCTCCTACCTTAGCGCTGCTGCGCCCCAACGTCACTTGCACACAACGGTCATGCATAAGCTTATAGAAAGCTTAGAGGGTGGTGAAAGTGTGTGCGCAAGGTAGTAATATGATCATGCAATATCAGAGTAATGCGAAATATACAGATGGATTCATAATATCATGAGTCATACCAAGGCTATGCGATGCAAGACATGAATGATATCGGCCATCCCAAGGCCATGCGAAGTGAAATGTAACTCAAGCATACAAATCCTCATCTATGTCCACACATCAATACTGCTCAAATCTGGGATATCACCGGGGTCTAGTACACTCTAAACCAGATCCTCACCTCATCGCGCGCAATAAGGTAAGTGGAAAAGATGTCACTATCCGTCTGCCAATATCGGGCGTGACTCGTCGATAGCGAACCCATTCCTCGAACTGGTCAGACTCAACCTAACATTTTCCCCTACACCCGGGTGGGTAAGGCCGCACCCTCTTCCAACTGACCACGACACAGTGGAGAGCGCAACCGTATGGTAATCGGCACTCAACGCTCATCTACCCACTTCATCTAGACGTTGGAGCAACCTCTTGGTACCATAAGGGTTTAGGGACTTTCACCCAGGGATATCTATAGCACCCCATGTAGAATAAGATTTCTGTTATCCCATCCTGCCAACCACGATCTGTCTGTGGAGGCTACGGCCCTGATGTCACTAGGGTGTACAGTAACCATATCACACAATGTGAGATGCATGAATCACACTATCCAATCATGCAGCAAATCCTTGCACGTATCGTGCGCTCATGCAGGGCAACAAAGCCTAATCGGGATCCCATAAACAATCTGCTCGAAGGCATATGCTATGATCAGTCACTTCTCATATCAAGCATACATATGATGCATATGATCATGAGTCATGAAACTATACTAAACATGTTATAATGAGATGAACTATCCTTACAATGCAGATGGGCTTAGACAGCCTATTCACAATAAGTACGGGACTAATAATGGGCCCTAAGGAGAGTCGTAATGTGGACATCCAACAAGCATTACACTCGCAATGTGGACGTCAAATCAACATTACTCCCAAGGCACGATCGTCATAAGCACCATTACATAATCCATGTTGGGATTACACATTGCAATGGACCTTAGATTCATCCCATTGGGCCTTGCATATATATCAAATGAGCCATATTATATGGGCCTTTTATTCATCAAATGGGCCACATAAATGGGCCGTAACAATGGGCCTTATGTGCATTGCAATGGGTCATAACCCGTGGGCCTTAGATTGCATCGAATGGGCCTAATCTCATGGGTCTTATGTGTCTTAGATGGGCCTAGTCCTATGGGCTTTATGTATTTCAAATGGGTCTAACCCATAGGCCTTTTATAATTCAAATGGGCCTATCCCATAACCCTTAAATAAATCAAATGGGCTTAACCCATATGCCTTTACAAATCAAATGGGCCTAACCCGTAGGCCTTTTACAATTCAAATACGCCTAACCCATAGGCCTTTTACAATTCAAATGGGCCTAACCCATAGGCCTTAAAATGATCTTTCCAAGTGGATGGACGGTCCGGATGCATCACATGCATCATGGCGGGGTCCACATGAGGGCCCGCCATTGCGTATTGTATATATTATATAATATATATAAACTACATAATATTTATATATATATATAGACACACATGCTGCACACACATGCTACACACACACGCTGCACATGTACACACGCTGCACACACATGCAACACACACACACGCTGCACATGTACACATGCTGCACACACGCTGCACACACATGCAACACACACACACGCTGCACATGTACACACGCTGCACACATGCTGCACACACATGCAACACACACACACACACGCCGTTTGGGCCCCACCGTCACGCTGACGGTGGGAATAAAACCCATACATCACTGTGGGTCCCATGTGGGGCCCACTGAAATGTTTATAGGCCATCCAGGCCGTTCATAAGGTCACACAAACCTGTGTGAAGGTAAAACACAAATTTCATCTTGATCTGAAACTCCTGTGGACCCCAGAATGGGTTTCAATGGTAGATGTTCATTCACACTGTTTCATGTGGTGTGGGCCACCTGAGTTCTGGATCCAGCTGAAACTTGGAGGGGGCCCACCCGAGGAGGGGACCCACCTCATGGACGGTTTAGATGGCATATAAAATCAAGGTGGGGCCCACGGCTGGAGGCCGTGAGTCTCGGTCTTCCCCTCGCCCGCCTGGAAACAGCGCAGGCGCTGCCTGCGCTGTCTGACAGCGGCAGCAAGCTGCTGCTTCCTTTCTCTCTCTCCTTGATTTTTAAAATTCCGTGGTTTTCCACAGGTGGGGCCCGTATTTGAATAATCCATCCCAGCCATGGAATTCTTCAGCCCATAACAAACCAAATGAGTCCAAAGTTTGAAATTTTTGGATGATTAGAAACATCAGACAATGCTTTTAATGGTAACCACCAAAGTTTCTAATATTATGGCCCACTAGATGATCACATCAGCCTCATTCTTCGGTTCAACGGTTAAAATGACCCGGAGAATAGAATGAACGATGTGGATTAACAACATGCATCGAGGTGGGGCCTGCATGAGCAGTCCACCCAATTAGCCTTGAACCAATGCTGACATTTGTATTTTTTTCCTCTCAACGTCCAGCGTCCAGGGATGCTGGATGGGGGTGTAGTTCAGGTGGTCTGCACACGTGGGCCACCAAATGATGTGTGGTGTGAAAATACTCTTATAAGGTGGGCCCCACTTAAAGGTAGCTTGGATAAAATATAAACTTCAAGGTGGGGTCCATTCAAGTGGGCCACACAAACACAATATGATCTAAAAAAAAGAAAAGAAAATGAAGTAGAGAAAGAGATAGAGGGTGGGACACGCTTGTGATGGAGGGACCCCGATACTATAGGCCTTCCCTTGCAATGAATCATACAATCAAATGGGTCATTTAGCACATGGGACCATCAAAACTTAAAATTAACGGTGGGGATCCTTTCCCCACCAATATGGATGATCTAGATGACCTTTCTAAAGAAATAAACATCATGATGGGGTCCATGGAGAATGGCCCCATCATGAAATGATTATGATGATCCAAGTGGTCCATCGGCCACAACTTAGGGTCCCAAGTGAGATCCAAACCATTGATTGGTTGGCCTCACTTGGCCCATCTCAAAAACATGAAAAACTACCATAATCTAGCATCCACCGTCCGATCTTCTTGCTCCTATGGGCTTCTTAGCACCTTAGCTTCAATCCTAATGGAGGAGATGAGAAATGGATGACTAGGATGTGAGATGAAGGGGTAGGAAAGGTGGGCCACACTTGATGTTTTGGAAGAGAGGGAGAGGCTTGGAGAGCTCTCATACGTGGGATCTCTTTTTTTTTGCTTGGAGATTTGAAATGAGAAAGAGAGAAAGAGAGAGAGTTGTAAAGGGAGAGAGAGAGGGTGATGGATGGATGTGGTGATAGATGGATGTGTAAGAAAATCTTGACTTTTGTGGCCTTTTGTGCAAGAGAAGCATGGGTGGTGTAAGAATCTCTTGACTTTTGAGACATTTGTGTAAGAAAAGTATGGGCATGAAAGACTTTTGTGACTTGCTTGGGAAAAGGGGTGAAAGTGATGTGTACTTGACATGTACTTGACATGTGATGGATTGATGGATGATTGATTGATGGGATTGATATGATTGATGTGACACATTGTAAAGATTCTCTTGAGTTTCGCAACGCGCGGCGTTTTCCTCGCACCAAACGTTGGCCCACATCTCTTGACCAGGGTATCGCCTCGGCGCGCAAGTCGCGGCATCGGAACCGCAGCGATGGCACGGTCGCTATGGTATTGGTCTTGGGTTGAGTCGATACAGGTTGACGACATATGAATCAGGGTCGCGCGTCGATATCAGTTAAGGGTCGAAGGTTGCCGGAATTCGACCGGTAAGACCGCGGAAGTTTACGGAATGGTACAGACTAAGATACGGGTCTTACATATGGTTGTAGAAATGAGCCTAATCTTTATTGGCTATATGTCCTTAACACTTTCCAAAGGCAATGCACTAACTTTTGGTTGTAGGTAGTCGGACCAACACGGAAGAAAAGTTGTGTAGTGGGTCTGAGCCAGATACATAGACTTTCTGCCTAACTAGGATAAAAAACTTATCGTATCAGTTCTTAATCCTATTTGGTCTCGATCTTCTACTTTATCAGAGCATTGAGTTCATTGGTAACTACCAGGATTAAGAATTCAGTTCAAATCACGAATACATCGCTTATATACAATTTCTTTACTCCGCGTTCCCGATTGTAATAAGTCCTTGGGAGGGCAATTCTAAGGGGTGTGCTGGTTTATCCTAGCATTTAATCTGAGGGGTATATAATTTTTCCCCCAAAACGTGACTAGTTCTAAGTTAAGCAAGTTTCTAAGAGTTACTAAGGAAGCCTTTGAGTATTATGGGGATCTATCGAAGGAATGAAGTCCTACTCCAACCAAATCAAACCTACTATTCCTTAGTATATTCTGTTGTCTTTCAATTGTCTTAGCATATTCAGTCTTTACACTACTTAATATAACTAGTAGTCTAGTCTGTAATTCACTAGCTGTAATTCAAGTCTAAGTTTATACTTTAGGTCGTTTCATACCATTTCTACTACAGGGAATCGTTCTATCACTTAGGATCAAAGGTTGCCTGATTAGGATTGAGTTGTCCAAACCTAAATTTAATTACGCTCAAGCTCTACACATATGTTCATACCAGCTAAGGAGGGCCTAGGATTTACGTTATTAATTTATTAGATATTCTATACTATGCGATCTTTCGAAATCTAGGAATACTAACTCTAAATCCAAAACTCTAGATGTTCCAGCTCTAGATGGTCACTGTTTATAGACTAAGCTACAGTGTTAGGTCTCGCCTATCGGTAAAAACATAAAGATCGAGAAGATGGCTAAAACTAGCTCAAAAGAGCCATGAAAAAGGAGGGAAATAAGAAGAATGGGATGAGAAATTTTGGTCTCCACGGATTTGAGCCTGATATGGGAGTGTAATGGGTCAAAGAAAGAGAAAATAGAAGAAAGAAAAGATCAAAGTAAGAGGGGTTGAGGGCTGGTACGATTTTGGAGCTTAAATGAGAGATTTGGAAGCTTAAATCAAAGAAAATGAAAGGAGTAGATGATGGGTATGGCTGAGCACGGTGAAGGGGTGAAGGCTTTAACAAAAAATGAAAGAGGAAGTGATTGGAATGCTGATTTGAAAGAGAATGGGCCAGTTTTGAAGAAAAGGGAAAGCATGTGTAACGCCCGTGAAAAATCCATACTTGGGCTCGAGTACCAACTCGACCCGAAATTGCGAAAAATTCATTCCTTTAAGAAATATGACTAGGTTAGCTAGTGCAACGTTAGAATAGCTGGGAAATGGTCCCTGATCACTTTAAATACGATCTACAAGGCCCAAAGCGAGTGGAACCAAGGGTGCTATAATGCTCTAAAGCCTCGGATCAAACTCTAAACCGGTTTGTTCTCGGGACCTCCTTGAAACTTTGTATTGGATCTAGACCGCGCGTCGTAAGTCAGATGCCTGCCATCTTAGACCGTTATGACCACTTAGCTGGGCTTGGCAATCGTTTCGAATATCAAGTCCAACTGACGTTCAGAGGCTATTTCATTGAGCCTGGAGTGAAGAGAGTGAGAATAGGGTTAAAATTGGAATTTGAAATTCAAATCTGACACACGAAATTGACGCATCAGTATTAAGCGTTCTGACCGTCAGAATGCAGCCAAATTACACCCTTGGATCAGGAAAAATTTCTATTAAATATCACGAGACTTATAGGCCTGATCTTGGTGCGGTGACCGTTAAACTGAAACTGGGCCGCCACATGCGATCTGGGAACCCAACCGGTCTGAAAACTGGATGTGTGCTAGATCCAGTATGCATGAGCTTAAGTCCGACCGCATTTGGCCTGGGGACCTTCAGAAATGCCCTTTTGGACCGAAACGGCCCCGATTTGGTTAGGCACCAAGTAAACATTGTTCCCAAGCCTATTTTGGGCATGTTGTTGGCTATAAAAGGGGTTGAAACCCTCACTCCTCTCTTCCATCCGAATTTGAGAGAAACCCTAGCTTGGGAGAGAGAAAAAGGTGGGAGATTGTGAGAGTGTGGGAGAGTTCTTCCTGCCACTTGTACTACGCGTTGCACGTGCTTAAGCAACACACCTCTACCGCTTTCCCGGCGATTCCACCACGATCCTAGGTAAGTAAAAACCCTAAATAGTTGTTGATTTGAGTTTCCCTTGTTTCCATAGCGATGTAGCTTATGGATCTTGTGTATTAGGCTCCTTATTCGCCGTAGACGAAGCGTATACGCTCCGTTTCAATTCCCGAGTCTACAAGACATAAGGTGAGGATTTTAGACGCTTTGATTGACGGTTCCCAACGCTTTCAACGTCATTTAATAGTAGATTCTTGACGGCATCGCCGTTTGACATGTACAAAATGCTCTCCGTTTCCCGTTTCGTAAGCTAACGAAGAATATGAGATTTAGGGCATTTTAGTCATTTGTAGGAAGTACTGTTTACATTCATATTTTGCTGATGTGATTGACATGGTTTGTTGTCGCATTAGGAAGTTAGGAATGCGTGTATAATTAGTTTGGCGAAGAGATTCGCCTAGTTGCGCACTTTGGGTCGACATACTATATGTAGACTTAAGTGTGTAGTGTATGTGTTTGTATAAATGCTTGTATTAGTATGTATTGAATTAAATGATGTTATTTGATAGTTTGTGATTGATTTTTCAATTATTATGCTGACCTAAATGATTTTCTACATGTTGACTAAATGCATGATTTCATTACATGCATGGAATTTATGTGCTTGAGGATTTGCTTAAGTTGAATGTTATAACATGTGTTAACATACTCACATGATGTATTTCAATTCCAATACCCGGGTATATAGTGTTAATGTAATTCCATAGATGTGTGGGACTTGACTTAGTCCAGGCAGTCGGTAACCGAGCGAATTCGTGGCTGACTGGTCATAGCCACGAACGACGCGTCGATGGACGTGATTCGGGTTGAGAGTTGGCGGCAGTGGTTAGGCCACGCGAAGTGTTTTACGCACTTCATGTCGTTCAACTTGAGATGCGATCGCGCTAGTCGAGCCCGTCAAGTAACCCGACTGGCCGATGTTTGTTCACCTTGTATGTATCATAACTGCTTGAACCTAGGGTACTGAACTTACCATTGTAAACCCTATTAACCGTGGTACCTTGATCCACGAAGACTCATGAGCCGGGCATGGTGGTATGGGACACCGTGGTCGAGCTGTCGGCCTACGCTGGGGCCACAAACCTCCCCGTAGTGACCAGTGAGCACCTTGACTCGTGAGCAGATTATGGTGGTATGGGACACTATATTCTAGCTGTCAGCCTACACTGATCAGGCGACGAGCCCTTTGTAGTGACCGCGAGCGTATTCTGAGTCCACGGGAGGCGACGACCCTTCCGTGCAGTAGAGCACAGTAGGCCTGTATTGATAAGGTGATGGGGGAGCGGTGCAACGAGTGCGAGCAACAGCCCTGACAGCCCTTACAGTGACCTACGAAATACACATCGTATGAGATTACTAGGAGTGACGACCCTAGACAGGATCTGTGTTGGGATTGATACAAGGGAAGTACCTTAGTTTTCCAATCCTGCTGTTTGAATGGACTAATAACAACTTGGAAAATCATATCACCATAGCATTGCATGTGCCTGGAAGATGTGGAGCACTCTAGGGAGTGTGGCATGCCGCGGTCGTAAGATGTTGCTGCATGAGGGTGATTGTCGGTGAGGGCATACATCACGTCATATCATCTTGCATTAACAACAGTATTAGGATTGTCTGATTTACTGCTTTACTATTATCGCGTGATTGAATTGTGAACATGCTAATCTTTGCTCTATGATTCCACTGAGTTGATCACTCATTCCCACGTTACGGGATGGTGTTTGCAACACCCACCAGACCCTGTTGTAGTTGCAGGTGAGGACGAGATCCAGGAGGTGGAGCTAGATGTTGACGAGGACCAGGATGAGTTCTCGTATATGCAGTATCATGACGGCTTCCCGTAGGCGACCTGGATCGAGGGGACATCAGTGGGACCTTTCTTTTTGAACATTATTCTTTTGTTATGTATATGTACATGAGACTCAGTGATGTAGTCATACTTTGGAGACAGATGAGATTACTTTGTTCTTTTTCCATACAGTGATATATACTTTGTTTAGTCTTCCGCTTGCTTTTATCACTGGATCTGAAGTATGTATTGCAGTTTTGGTATACTTTTACTCATGTGGATGCTTTAAATCAGACAACATTGAATCATAACCATTTTTGTTGCATAAGTGACGGTCTGAAACTCGGGAGTTGAGTTTATACACGACCCCCGATTTTCAGGGTGTTACAGCATGGGAGGGTGGTTTGTGAAGGAAGTAGCAGAATGGGGATGAAATAGGGGTTGAACCCTACACCATTAGGTCCCACTAGTCCCCACATACAATCGGCCCGAAGGCCCGGTCGCAACTGGCCCACCAGTCGGCGAGGCCCTCGCCGGCCACTGGACAATTCGGTGAGGGCTTGCCCATTGGGCGAGGGCCTCACCACCCCCTGGGTCTAAAAATGTTGGGGTCCCACCTTGGAATCCCCTGAAAGTGATTTGTTTGGCCCCCTCTTCCGATTTGAGCTGTTTCGGGTCATTTCGGAACTAATCTGATCTCTATTCACTTTTAGCGATTTCTAATGACTGAAATGGGATGAAACGCGGTATATACCCATCAATTAATGATCTAGACTTGATTTGGGGTCGTCGTGTGTGATTAGGAGTGTGCACGAACGCGATCTCAGCGATCGTTTTCAGTAAACTTTCGCCAACAAACAAAATTGGGGGTCCTAAACATGTTTCTAGATTTTTCTCGCACCCTCCTACATTAAATTGGCGTCAACGTGTATTGTGTGACCATAACCTAGGACCAGTTTAATCCAGATTATGCTCTGATACCGTCTTGTAATGCCCTAAAAATTGGGGGTCGAGCAGAAGCTCAGCTCCCAAATTCCAGAACATCACTTATGCAGCATTTTTTATGATGGATGAATGTTATCGGCATTAAGGCATAAAACATGAGGTAGATTAAACCAAAACAACAAACATAGTTCAGGGACAATCTGAAAGCACGAGCGGAAGACTGAAATACATATATAAATCAACATAAGTCCCCAAGATATGTATGTTCTACCAGGTCATAATTACAAGACGTGTCTCCAAACACATATATCAAAAAGTGATAAATCACTATCAACATAGCCCTGAATCCCCGTCAATCAGGGCATTATTCATATGAACCCGCCTGAGAACTGCATATAGGAGAAATCCTCCTCATCATCATAAAGTCCGACTCTACTTCGCAAGTATCGCCATCATCTGAAACAAAAATAGGGATTGGTTGGTGTTTCAAACACCGTCCCGTAACGTGGGAATGAGTGATCAACTTAGTGGAATTTATACAGTAAAGGTTGACATGTTATCAATTCAATCAAGCAGTAATGATAAAGCAGTACAATCAAACATGTCTTAGATACTCTTATTAATGCAAGAATGATATGAGGGAATGATGCATGCTCTTACCACAAACTCCCTCATGCGACATCATCTGACGATCGCGGCATGAATCACTACTACTATGCTCTCACACCAATGCCAATGGCACATGTAGTGCGAGTCATGAGTATGATTACCAAGTTCTTATTAGTCCTTTTCATACAGCAGGATTGGAAACCTAAGACACCTCTCTTATATCAATTCTCAAACATTGATCCATTCTAGGGTCGTCAGTCCTAGGAAATCTCATACGATGTTACGGTTTTAGGTCGCTGCAAGGGCTGCCAGGGCTGTTGCACGGAATCGTTACACCACTCCCCCATCATCAAATCAATACAGGCCTAGTTATATCCTCAATACTGCAACAAGACTCGTCATCCTTATGAAGTGTCAGGATATACTTGAGGTCACTACAGAGGGCTCGTCACCAATCAATGTAGGCCGACAGCTAGAATATAGTGTCCCATACCACCATAATCTACTCATGAGAGTAGGGTGCTCACTGGTCATTGCGGTGAGGCTCGTCGTCCCAGCGTAGGCCGACAACTTGACTATGGTGTCTTATACCACCATGTCCGGCTCATGAGTCTTAGGGGATCACGGTACCAAGGTTAACGGGAGTTTCACTGGTAAGTTCAGTGCCTTCGATTCAAACAATAGCAACCAAACAGGATGAACAAACATCGATCAATCGGGTTAGTTGATAAGCTCAACTAGGCCAAGCGCACGTTGAGTTGAACGACTTGGAATGCATAAGCACTCCGTGTGGCCTAACCACTGTCGAATATCCCAAGCACGACTCAGATTCATTAAACTCATCTTGTGTGGCGAAAATGACCTCAACCACCATTTGGAGTTCGATTACCGATTACCTGGACTGTAGCACAGCCCCATTCACGTACAAGCTCAATAATAGGCATATGAGTCATGTCCTACATTCATATGAACATTCATGAAATATAACTTGAACTTAAATACAGTACATGGAGGAAATTATATGCACATTTAACATGATTCATCTAGGTTAATCAATCCATGGAGGAAATCATAAACACAGTTAACATGATCGGGATTTATATCTCAATAACCTTAACAATCACACTTTACTAACTACTAACTCATTTAGGCATTTATACAAACACTTAGATTACACCATTCAACATATATCACGTATGTTGACACCGTTACATATTAGGGCAAGTCCTTTCGTCAAGGAGTTGCCGTATACACATCATGCATATATCTACGACAAATAATCATGGCAATCACAACAGCATATTCCATACGTATACGGGTATTCTAACATATACATGAATTACTCTATTTATAACATGGATTATACATATACGTAAATCGAAACAGAAAGCACATCTGGCATGTGTAATAGCATTTACGTCATGAATAAATCATTATCCAACATTGAAAGTCTTAAAAACCATAACCTAAATGTATATAGTCCGCACCTTAAACCAGAAAACACGTATAAGATGTGATTCAGACGATATGTCTTCGTCAACGGCGGATACGCTACCTAAGGCATGAAACAGGTTAGCTATAACTTCACTACAGCTATACTAAGCTTCAAAATAGGTTAGGGTTGGCTTAACTTACCCAAGAATGGAATCAGAAACGTCATAATAGCGATACGGTAGTGGTGTTGAAGCACATGGAGTGGCAGGGTAGAATCTCTGGGTGAATCTCCTACTCTCTCTCTCTCTCTCTTTCTCTCTCTTTCTTAGCTAGGGTTTGAAATTCTTATGAGATTTGTGAGAGAGGGTTTAAGGCCTTTCTATAAGCCCAAAAGCGACGGAAATAGCCCTAGGGCCAAGGTATACTTAGGTTATAACCAAATCGGGTCTGTTCCGATCCAACGGAGCACTTCTGGAGGTCTTATTACTAAATGCGTTCGAACTTAAGCTCTCTAATATCAGATCTAGGTCAAACTAAGTTTTCAGTCAGGTCGGGTTTCCAGATCGACCGTGGCGGACCAGTTTCAGTTCAACGGTTACGGGAACTCGATCAGAGTTACAAGTACTATGACATGTAAGGGCCACCTATCCTGATCCGAGGGTGAATTTGGGTTAAAATCTAACAGTCAGAATGCTTAGAAATAACACGCAAGCGACACGTCTCAAATTATTTAAAATCATATTTAATTTTCTAAAAAATCTTCGCTTTCTCACTCTCTTCACTCCGGACTCAAGGAAATGGTCTCAGGACATCGTTTTGCCTTGATTTTTGAGGTGATAGTCAAGTCCAACTAGGCAGTCATAATGGTCTAAGTTCATTACTATCAGACTTTCGACGTGCGGTCCAGGTCCGATAGGAAGTTTCACGATGCTCCCAAGAGTAACTAGGTTTAGAGATTGATCCTAGATTTCTACTTAACGTAGCATTAGCGGTCCTACTCATCTTGAGATTTGTAGTTCGTATTAGAAGTGGTTCAAGTTAATTCTACTGAGTATTCAGTTTAGCACCTAACTAAATTCTACCCTATTATGGCAGAATACTGTCCTAGGGCCATTCTATGCCCCATTTTTGGCACTTCTAGTTCTTATATTATTTTAATTATTTTTATAGTAGTTCATCATTAAGTTTACCCTATCTCCACTAAATTTCATAAGATTTCGAGTTGTAAAAAAATTCTAAAAATTTCAGAAGCAGCAGTTGTCCAACAAATGATTTTCGAATAGTTGTCATAACGTCATACTTTAAACTATATTAAATATTTTATTATATTTTTTTACATATTTTATATAAAATTAAACTCATTTATCTTCAGTCTAGTTTTTGAATCACCTAAATCAGAGATATAATGAAGGAGATATGATTTTTTAAAGTTGGACGAAACGTGTAGAAAAAATGTAAAAAATGAGCTGCCTGACTGCTGTACGAACGAGGCCTCGCCAAACCGGCGAGGACCTCACCGGTCACTGACCAATTTGGCAAGGGTTCGCCCCAGGGACGAGGTCCTCCCCCCCCTCCCCCTCCGGGGATGCCGGAAACATGTGAGACCCACCTTGGGTCCCCCCGAATTGAGCCGTTTGGGTCCACGAGTCCGTTAAGAAATTTATCGAGTCCATTTGTAAACCAGAATAAGTTACGCGATGTACAATATATAATTTTGAGGTAGAAGAAGCTAATTCATCCAACTAACCTATCTACATCATGAGATTCCAAGAATTCCATAGTCAAAATCCTATTTTATACATGTATGAACCATTTATAGTAAGTTTTAGTTTAAGTATAGTTTTTTACCGTTTAAACTTTAGGATTTGTGTCTAATATGAAAGTACTTGGAGGAATTTGAATAATGAGATGGTGAAAAGTGAGATTTTGAAGGAAATGGGTTGAAAAGCGATGTTTAGACTTTGAGATTGAGCTCTAAGAGTGATATGGTTGACCCATTACCTAAGGACGTCTAACTCCAGGTTGGCAAAAAATCCGGAGTGTTACAGGGAAGCTAGAAATTGAGCAAGAGAACCTAGAAATTCAGCGAGGCAACCTAGGATTTGAGCGAAGCAACCTAGGAATTGAGTGAGGCAACAAAGGATTTGAGTGAGGCAACCTACAAATTAATCGAGACAACTTAGGAATTAACCGAGAGAAGCTAGAAATTGAGCGAGGGAAGTTAGAAATTGAGCGCGATAACCTAGAAATTGAGCGAGACAAGCTACGAATTGAACAAGGCAACATAGGATTTGAACAAGGCAACATACAAATTGAGCAAGGCAACCTCAGAGTTAAGCGAGGGAAGTTAGAAATTGAGCGAGTGAACCTAGAAATTCAGTGAGGCAATGTAAAAATTCAGCGATGGAACCTACGAATTGCCCAAGACAATTTAGAAATTGAGCGAGGCAACCTAGAAATTGAGCTAGACAATTTAGAAATTATACGACGAAACCTAGAAATTGAGCGAGGCAACTTAAAAACTACGCGAGGCAACATAGAAATTGAGTGAGGCAACCTATAGAAATTCAGTGAAACAACTTAGAAATTCAGTGAGGTAACCTAAGAATTGAGCGAGGCAACATAGAAATTCAACGAGGAATCCTAGAAATTGAGAGAGGGAAGTTAGAAATTGATTGAGGGAACCTAGAAATTCAGTGAGGCAACCTAGGATTTGAGCGAGGGAAGCTAGAAATTGAGCGAGGGAAGCTAAAAATTGAGCAAGGCAAGGTAGGAATTCAGTGAGCCAACCTAGGAATTGAACGAGGCAACCAACGAATTGAGCGAGGGAAGCTTGAAATTAAGCGAGGCAACGTAGGATTTGAGAGAGGCAACCGAGGGAACCTAGGAATTGAGCTAAGAAAGCTACAAATTGAGCGAGACAACTTAGAAATTGATCGAGGGAACCTAGAAATTGAGCGAGGGAACCTATAAATTCAACGAGGAAACCTAAGATTTGAGCGAGGAAACCCAAGAATTGAGCGAGGGAAGTTAGAAATTGAGCGAGGGAAGCTAGAATTTGAGCAAGGGAACCTAGAGATTCAGCGAGGCAACCTAGGAATTGAGAGATGCAATGTGGAAATTCAGCGAGAATTGAGCTAGGGAAGCTAGAAGAAGCTAGAAATTAAGAGAGGGAAGCTTGAAATTAAGAGAGGGAACCTAGAAAGAGGTTACCAATAAATTGAACGAGGCAACCTAGAAATTGATCGAGGGAAGCTAGAAATTGAGTGAGGTAACCTAGAAATTGAGCGAGGGAACCTAGGAATTGAGCGAGGCAACGTAGAAATTCAGCAAGGCAACCTAAGAATTGAGCAAGGGAAGTTAGAAATTGAGCGAGGGAACCTAGAAATTTAGCAAGGCAATGTAGAAATTCAGTGAGGCAACCAACGGATTGAGTGTTAGTTAAATCATTAACAAAGATAAGAACGACTTTTTTTGAGAGACTATCTATCCTCTCATAGATAGAGAAATGGATAGAAGAGAGAAGATCTCTATATCTTTTCTCATATATATAATATAGAAGAGAGATCCCTCTCATTTTTTATTAGGAGAGAGATCTCTCTTCTCTAAGGGCTTTGGATTCAACGATTTTTAAGAGCAAGACATAGAAAAGAAGCGTTGAGATAATACCTTTCATCCTAATCTCATCTATTGGAAAAGGGGGCCCTCTTGATCACTTGAAGAGATTTGTAGGCAGAATTAACATAATTATGACCGCGAGGATTGAGCTGCCAAATGAGATTATCCTCATTCCTCAGCTGGGGTTCTAGAAGATAAGATTTATGCAGTAAAAAAAAAAGTCTTTTGAATTGAGCGAGAGAAGCTAGAAATTGAGCGAGGCAATCTAAAAATTGATGGAATTGAGCAAGGCAACGTAGAAATTCAATAAGGCAACCGAGAAATTGAGCAAGGGAAACATGAATTTCAGTGAGGCAAGCTTGAAATTGGGTGAGGCTAACATGAATTGGAATGAACTTTAAATGTAATTGAACTAGCTTAACAATTTGCTCTTAAGTGAATTTGACCGAGCAGTTAATGAAATTGACCGAGCTTTACATGAAATTCTCTTCAATGAATTTGACCGAGCAATCAATGAAATTGACCGAGCGGTTCATAAAATTTTCTGTTACATTACATGAATCCGTGGAAGTTCCCCATCATATTTTTATGATATCTCCATCAAATTTATGAATTGCTCTGGGAATTTGACCAATCATGAACTGAATAGTAGGTCAAATGGGTCAAAACCTCTCGCAAATTGGATTTATTGTTTGCTCAGTATGCTCTTATAGTGCTGAGTTAACTGAGTTGGGCACACTCAGATCCATAGCTCAATTGGCAGACTAAGTGGAGATACCTTATGTCAACACTTGAGGTCTTGGTATCGATCCCTAGCGGGGGTGGCTAACATGGAGTGTGTGTATTGACATGGGTGTGTACTAACAAGCTAACCTAAAAAAAAAAAAAATTTTAAAAAAAAAAAAAAAAAATAAAAAAACTTAGTTAGGCCTGCCTTGAATGTATGTGGACTATCCATGATGTTCATCCGGTTTTCCATCTAATGGGTTTCAGCCTAAAAATGGTGGCATATAGAAGTATCAAGTGGATCATACCACAGGAAACATTGGTTCCGCCGTAGAAACCTTGTCATGCCCCCACAATAATGTTTTATTTGTAATCCATCATGTTCGTAGGCTGATTTTTGTATGGATGAACCGAAAGCCAAGATGCGAGCTTTATCCAGCAGTTCAATGGCCCATAAAAAATTTACACCGTTTAGGTAAATATACTGCATTATACCTGTGGTGCATGCTTTCTTCCCTAGAGGGATCATTTTTAGAAAAATCAGATAACGCTAATGAATAGAGAGGGTGGGATCCAACTAGAGGGTGGTGCGATCTAAGCAACGGAAGTAGTGCAGGATTCTTCGTCTTTTTTCTTCTTTTTTTTTTGGAAAATGGAGCGAGGGAAGGGAGGGAGAGGAAACGCAGCAGCGGTGAAAAGGAGGGGTAATTCCGTCCACGTGCTAGTCTAAGTTTGTATTCCTCCATGGATACTGCTGGACAAAAGGTTCTGTCTAAGGTGATCATTTTCTCAAAAGTAATGAGTCCGAACCATCCGTGCCAAAGTTACTTCGAAAATTTTCAAACATGAGATGAGTAGTGAGAGACATTAGGAGCAGGGAACGCCAGCTTTTCAGACGATACGGAAGTAAGATAAGAGTTTTGCAATACTGGTTATAAAAAATTCTGCTACATTAAGTATCGTGGGCCCACCACGATGCCCGTGTAAATCCCTCCATCCATCATTTTTTACGAATCATGATTCGAATGAAAGCTAAAAAAATGAGAGAGATCCATGGACAATACTACACCATTGAAATTTTCTACTACTCTTTTTTTACGCTGTGGCTTATGGTCTCATGGTCTTCAGGTGTTGCAGCCGTGAACGTGTTTCAGGGAAGTCGCGTCAGGCGCGCTACGGTACAGACCCGACTAGCATCTCCTGTCTTATCCCGTTTTACTCAGCGGATAAAAGGAAGCGTTGTGGGCAGCGACGCTGCCACTAGGCATACTGAGCAGTCCGATTTCACGGTACACCAGCCAATACCAGCCCATCCGCTTCCAATTTTAGGAACAAATCGCTAAAATTATCTTTAAAAATAGGAAAATGGATGGATAATGTGCACGAAACACATGCATCATTGCTGTGCTGGCCACAGGGCACCGACTACTAGCCAGCGCTAGTTGCAGCATTGCTAGCGGAAGCTGATTGCGTCCTGAGCAACGACCTACCTCATTTTTTGTATACTGCCGTAAAATTATCTGAGAAAGTAGATGAACAGCGTGGACAAGACCCTTGCATCACGGTGTGCCCCCACAAAGCCCGGCACGGACGGATTAATGTCTGGGCGGGGTAGTACGCCATCTTCTTCCGTCACTACCCAAATCACGTCCGACTTCACAATTTCCACATACATAGCCAGAGTCAGTGTGGAAGTCTACGTCCCAAGCCACTTTGTTTCACAAGAAGAAGATAATTGTGTCTTTGTGTGTGTGTGTGTGAGAGAGAGAGAGAGAGAGAGAGAGAGAGAGAGAGAATGGATGTCAGGCTTCACGAAGCAGCTCTAATGGGCGATGTTGATTCCTTGTCTACATTTGCTCGAAGGAAATGCTAATATTCTCGATGGGGCAGCTGATTTTGCGGAGACCCCTTTGCACATAGCAGCTCTATTTGGGCACCTCGAGTTTGCAAAGATAATCTTAAGAAGAAAGCCGGAACTCACGCGTGTATTAGACTCTGAACGATCTTCGTCTTTGCATTTGGCGTCAGCAATAGGGCATGTAGAAATGGTAAAAGAATTATTGGCGATCGACGCCAATATGTGCCTTGTTCGTGACAAAGATGGAAGGATTCCTCTCCATGTAGCAGCACTTAACGGTCATGAGGAGGTCGTGAATGTGTTAGTTGATAAAAAGAGAACAGCGACTCGGGTCTTGACGAGTCGAAGGGAGCCGATTTTACACCTTTGTGTGAATCATGACCGTTTTGACTCCGTGAAGTGGCTCTTAGATTTTGTAGAGGATGGTAAAGATAATGAGTTTGTGAAAATGAAGGATCATGAACGCAACACCATCCTCCATCTTGCAGTTGCTAAAAAGCATATCAAAGTCAGTATCCTCTTCTTTATCTTCTTGTTCTTCTTCAAATTGGCAACGACACCTATATTGCATTATTTTTCACCATCTTCCTTATAGAAGTAACAAGGAACTGAAAGTATCCATCGTACCTTTACTATATATGTATTGAATCACGTAGTTTAAAAGGCGAGAACTTGTGTACCTTGATTTTCTGTTGTCGTGTACATTATTGCATCGTATTAAAGCTTTAAACTTCACTCTAGTATCTCCCTAACGTAGTTTTAAAGGGGAGAATGGGATTGTTGCAATGGTGGAGATAGACCCGAGATCAAGAATCTTGTATAAAAGTGTGAGAGTCCCAACGCCCCAGTAAAATTATTTCTTAGCGACATGACCCAAATTAAAGCTCGATATCTCTGTTTTCTTCATGAGAAACCATATTCTTTATTAAAAGAAATTTTCTCTCACAGCTACAATTTCTACACTAAGCGAGCCCCCTTCTTAGTTGGAGCAACAACTAACACTGTTGTCCTGATGCAGGATGAATGATTTATGATGAGGTTTACTAACAGAGATCAAAGTTTATATTTTCACAAACTAAATCAAGTATAAAATTCAATCATTCTTCTACAAAATCAGAAAATTTTAGATTTAACAATTCAGGTTCCAAGCAAGAGTCATTATCCCATAATACATAATAAATATAAAATCATGAAAGAAAATGTCTTACGACATGTAGGAATCTCGTTCGAGCATAGGAAAAAGAATCCCAACATACAAATAGAATCCAGATTTCAGGTTTTGGAACCCAATTTAGGATTCTATTCAAAATTAGAAACTTACGGTTTATAAATTGGGAAAAATTATATTACGCTTAGGATTTGGGATGGGTTAGGGTTTCATAAAAGGGGTTTTTGTGAGGAAACAAAGGGAAAAGAAAAGAATAGCACAAGGGCTGCCACATGTGCACCCTCACACCTGCGTGCTTGCGTGCGCATGTGTGTACGACCTTAAGGAGAGGTCGTATGGATGTTTTTTTTTTTTTTTTTTGAATGGAAAGAAAGAATAAGAACGAAAGTTAGAGGCTTAGCATGGAGAAGAACAAAAGATAGGAAAAAAGGATCACCCTCGGGCTTCACATGCTCTCTCCAATCCCTGGAGATCTTCAAGAATTTACTTGCAAATCACATGCAGAAGAAATGAAGGAAAGAGCTCTCTCTTGTATTTATTATTATTATTATTTAAAACATGGGCTCTCGCTAGACGTCCCCCAATTACTTATATTTCCATATGCTAAAATTTATAAAAATATCCATCGTCTCTTGAAATAAAGTCTTTACTCAAAAATAAGAATTCTAAACTGCCAAATCCTAATCCAACCCACTAATCAAGTCCAAAAAAAAAAAAAAAGTAAAATGAAAACATAAATGCCTACTAGTAGGTAACCATGTGGTCCAAATTTTAAGAAGATCATCGGTCTAATGGCCCACAGATGATGATCTGGCAATCGGATGGGCCAACGGGCACGATCCAACGGTCCTATACTCATATGTTCACAACTTACATGCATATTCCTAGTGTGGGATCTTCCATATGAACATACTACACATGTGAGGTGTTTAAAATGGCCCGGTGGTGGGTCCCATGTACGGATCATCCATCCATAATGAAACTGGGGCCCTCCTCTTTTAAAGCTTATATGATGATTTGATGTCCTCGTCAGTCCTCTCTGGCTAGGAAAGATTCACCTTTGGTGAAGAACTACGAAACCACTAGAGAAGATCAGGGTCCAGTCTTTGGAACTCCTCTATGATCCACGTGCTATCTGAAGTTGGTCTGTTCTTTCATTTGACAAGAAATTTCTGAAATCTCCCTTATCTCATGGAAACCACTTGGTGATCCAACATATCCTCAATCTTCTCTCTTTTCTCAGGTAATGATGGTAGATAAAGTAAAGGATGGGATAAGTGGCTAGGCAAAGGCCAAGGACTCAGGGACAAATCTAGTACACTGGGATTTATAGGAGGCCTAGTAGGTGCAATAACAAGTTCATCATAAGAAATCAGGTCCTTTATATTGAATGTGGAACTAATTCCCATGTTAGATGAAGATCCACCACATACACATTAGCGTCCATTCTTTACAAGATTTTATAGGGACATGCACTATGAGCATGTAACTTTTTAACGGATCCCTGGGGAAACCGCTTTAGTTGTATACGAACCATAATGTAGTCACTGATATGAAATTCCTTGAACCTTTAGTGAGAATCAACACCATTAATCATTCTTTTAATTTGAGCATGTAAATCATGGATATGTTATACAAATGTAATTGCTGACTAGATAGCCTATGTGACACGAACATGAAGATATGAGTTATAGGCTACCATTTTCCTTTGGCATGTCTATGACTGGATTGTGTACCAGTTAAGGCCTTGGTTTGACTACTAATGCATGTCCTGACTCCAGAATAAGTGGGCCGAACATTCGCATGAACCTGCTTAACGAATTGGGCTTTAACGTATTACTCTGGTTCCTACAATATCTGATAGGCATGCATTAAGGTGCTTACATTGTTAGGAATGGGCTCACATTAAAGCTCATATTAGAGGTACGTCCTAAACGAGATATGGTTACGACGAGGTTTTCTTACACGGTACATCGCATCATATATTCATCAAACTTGACAATACATTCTGTCACGGGCATAGTTTCCTATCTAAGGTATTGCCATCAATCCAACATCTTCTAACTGTAGGAAAGTGGGAGGTACTTCTCCTTCAGGACCTCCTTCATCTTAACCTAGAATGTAACGGGCTCTTTTTCGTGTCTTTCCATGGCACGCTTAACGTTAGTCCAGAACAGCTTCGCTAACCCACTAATTTCATCATATAGAATTTGACTTAACATTGTTTGGACCATGTCTGCTAACCAATTCAGAAAAATATTAGGGTCTAAGCAATCATCAAAACTAGGGGCATCAACCTTAACATTATTCATCACACTATCCTCAGGATCATAGTGATCTTAGAACTCTTAGCGGGGTGGCTGGGCATGCACCCCCCCTCCCAACCGCCTACTCCCTAACGTTGGTACCTCACATGCCCCCTAACGGACTCTCCCCTATCATACCCAACTTCAACTTATTCCTCAGATTGAGAATGACGATCATCCCTAATGTTGGGGTTAGCTGTACAGGACGCTTCCCACCGAGCTAGGCATTGGGCACTAGTGATTATCTAAGTCGCAATGGTCCGCTGGTTGTTCTCAACATTTGTGAGGCGACGGTTGATATTTTCAATAGCCTCGAAAAGTTGTTCCATATTCTTCATGGGAGAAAGACCAAAGTCACGACATGTGCGAGAGTGCATACACTGAGAACCCCACTAGACACAACCCTAAGGACTACTAGACAAAGACGAGGGTTATGCGATGACAAATGATAACTTCTATACCTAGGCACTGAAATTGCGATAGAACCGCTATAGTAGAAGTATGGAATTAATCCAAGTGTCCTAGGGGGGGGGGGGGGGGGGGGGGGGATATGACTTTTCAAATTTTATTTTCTTTTAATCAACAAACAATACCTAACTTTTAAGCAAGATAAGTAAGGCAGAGTAACTCTATGGCTTCCAAGCCAATAGAGGGTCCAAACACTTAGGCTGCATAAGATTTGTATGAAAGCAACAAGCCTATTGAGATAGTGAATGTGAGAGTGTGTGGGATGTGATTCCTATCAATGCTTACACATTCATTTAATCATGCATTATAAATAATCATTCAAGAGACATAAGCATAATTAGATCAATGCACAAATAGCAATCCCAAACACAATCATATATAGTAGTTCAACTACTTGCCTACTCCACTCCCGGTGAACGCACTCTCTCCTGAAGTATACCAGATTTCATTATTCAATGGTTTTAAATCAAGTTAACCATCAACTTTCACAACTTACACAAGGTTAACTAAGGAGCCTAAACAAGACAACCTTAAATGCCTACATAAGGTGACAAGTCCTACACAAGGACACACCTAGGAGCCTATACAAGGCAACATATGCCTACACAAGGCAATGAGTTCTACCTAAGAACTCCTTTAGGAACCTACACAAGGCAATGAGTTGTACCCAAGAACTCCTTTGGGAGCCTACACAAGGCAATGAGTTCTACCCAAGAACTCCTTTGGGAGCCTACACAAGGCAATGAGTTCTACCCAAGAACTCCTTTAAGAGCCTACATAAGGAAACCCATGCCTACACAAGGCAAACACGTCCTACACAAAGACAACGTATTCTCTTGTCGGAGGCCTTATGAAAGGTCTTGACGAGTTCATCACTCAAAATATGAATCCCAATCCTACACAAGGAAAGGGCTTCAAACTCAACAGACTCCTCATACTTTCAAATAAGTGAGTGAGTCTCTTTCTCGCACAATCTGAAGATGATCTTCAATGTTGATGAAGAGTCTTCGACTCCCTTGAACACAACTATTTCTGATGCTTCGATCAATGCTCCGAGGTTGTGAGGTTTAGGGTTTTGTTGTTCTTCTCTATTTAGATTATATGATTTAAACACATAGAGAAGATTTCCATGAGCTAAGCATTCAAGAGTTTCATCATAATGATTTTCCTATGAAGGGTACTACTGAAAATTCAATGAATGCTAGAGTTCAAGATTCAATCCAAACAATGAAGATATGAGTTAATGCTTGTGTAATAAATTGAATAATGAACTCTAATTGGAAAGAGGGAATGAGAACATGGATAATAACTCTTGTAACAACTCTCTCAAACTCTCTTAAATTCTAGCTCATTTTATAGGAAGCAAGCCATGTGTATTTATAAAGTTGAAATCCCAACAGTAAAAAATTAGGCAGAAATCTAATATTGTCAATGCCATCGAAGGATATTCGATGTCATCAAAATTTGAATTTCGATGTCATCGAACTTACTTCGATTTCATCAACTTCCCACACAAGATAATCATTTGGGTGTAGAACAGATTCAAGTCCATTGTCATCGAACATCCGTCGATCTCATCGACGTGCACTTCGATTCCATCGAGGGATAGTTCGATCCCATTGGGATTTCCTTTTTAAATATATACAATGGTTGTTGGACAGTTTTGTCTCTAGTTTGATACCATCGAATAGTCTTTTGATCATTGAGATTTGAATTTTGATGGCCTTGAAAGGTCTTTGATGTGCTTGAAGAAAATTTAATTTTTCTTAAAATCTTGCTGGACAAACTGGTGCTAGTTTCGATGTAATCGATTAGCCTTCGATGCCGTCGATAACTTACAATTGATCCCACCGAAGAGGGTTCGATTACATCGAGGAGCACTTAGAGTATTTTTTGGAGTTCTAGAAGAAGCTCAAGGTCGATGCAATCAAATGTCATTCGATGCAATCGATAATTCACAACATGTTTTCATTTTGATACTGGACAGAAGAAGACGTCTTCGATTGCATTTCGATGCACCCGACAGGGCATATGATTTTCCTGTTTGTTCCATCATTTACTCCTCTAAAACTCAAGTGTTCAAAACTTAAGCTTACCAAGGATGATTTTAAGAGTTATTGTGGGCAAGAATAAGTTAAAATGGGGTCATTTACCTTAGGGTTTGGTTAGGGAAGTGAGGCTTTGTTTACCTGTGTGAAGCACTTGAACTTCTTCTTGGTTGAATCTTGGGCTTGATGTCTACAACTTGGGGCTCACTTGACTGACAGACTCAACACTCACATATATTGACAAATAAGGGTACTTTTAATCTCCTCCTTTGTCAATTACGTGACAAAAATAACTAACAAACCCTAGATATGACAAAAAACTCAATATATTACAAATTTACAACTCGATTACACACTTGATATAACTTGAGTTACCTATTGCTCCTCCTTTGTTTGTACTCTCCCCCTTAGTTCCTACATTTGAAGATTTGCAAAACACAAAAGCAGCATACTCAAGAGTATATGGTTCTCCCCCTTTTTGTCAGCTATTGGTAAAGGGCACTAAAAGTAAGAGATAGGCCAAGATAATTAAAGTATGGAATTTCATCATTCATATTCAATGTTAGAGGGAGAAAAGATCACATAAGTTCATAAGATAACAAAGTATGAATTTAGAACATGATGTGAAGGAGAATTGAATGCCATAGAGAGATAAATATACTAAGAAAAATGAAATGGCTTCAATAACTAATAGCTTGTAATGCCCTGAAAATTAGGGGTCAGGTAGAAGCTCAGCTCCCGAGTTCCAATGCATCACTTATGCAACATAAATAATTATGATTAAATGTTGTCCATATTAGTGCATTAAACATGAGCGAGATTACACCAAAACCGCATATCATACTCAACAGTTAATGTAATTAAACAAGCGAAAGACTGAATTTAATATAAAAAGTATAGGTATGTGTTTCATAACCTCCCGAGTATGATCATGTAGCTGGGTTGCATATATATACAAGTGTTGTTTCAAACTTACAAAATGCCAAAAATGTAAATATTCAACTAATCCAGCATCCCTGTAATCCCATCGAAGCAGCACGAGGTCTACATAGACCCGCCTAAGAGTTGCACATAGGATAACTCCTCGTCTATGAAGACTGGCTCCATCGCGCAGAACTCGCCAAAACTTGCATCTAAATCAGAGTCTGGTTGGTATTTTAAAATACCATCCCAGGTGGGAATAAGTAGCTAATTCAGTGGAACTATAAAGCAAAGGTTAACATGTTATCAATTCAGTCAAGTAGTAATGAAAAAGCAATACATCAAATAGTCCTAGCTACTCTTATTAATGTAGGGATGATATGCTATAATGATGCATGCCTTCGCCTGCACTCCCTCAGCGACTTTATCTCATGGTCGCGCATGCAACACTCCCGCTATGCTCAACTCCAACGCCAAAGGAACATGTAATGCGGTTCATGTGTGTGTTAGCCAAGTTCTTAATTAGACTTATTCGTACAATAGATTTGGAAAGCTAAGGTACCTCCCTTTATATCATTTACCCAAACAAAGATCCATCTAGGGTCGTTAATCCTAATTAATCACATACGATGGGCAGTTCCAAGTCACTACAAAGAGGCTCGTCATCTCATCGCAGGCCTAATTTATACTCGAGGTCACTACAGAAAGGCTCGTCACCTTAGCGTAGTCTTAGTGTATACTCAAGGTTACTCCACCAACGCCTTACCAACTAGCAATCTATTTTCGAAGGCTCGTCACCAACCCGACTTGAGACCACAGCCAGGCTGCGCTAATGTAGGCCGACAACTCAAATACAATGTCCCATACCATCGTATTCGGCTTACGAGTTTGGGTTGCCCACTGGTCACTACGTGGAGGCTCGTTGCCCCAGCGTAGGCCAACAGCTCGACCACGGTGTCTCATACAACCATGCCCGACTCATGAGTCTTAGCGGATCGTGGTATGAAGGTTGGAGCGGATTTTATATTGGTGAGTGGTACCTTAGATTCAAGTAGTGGCGTTTATAAATGGTAAACACACAATAGGCCAATCAGTTTATTAGACAAGTTCGACTGGTACGAGCGTACGCTGAATTAATCGACATGGTACCATTGTCGACAATCATCGTACGACTCGGATTCACCGAATGCATCAAGTGTGGCGAGACTAATTCGTCCACTCAAACAGTAATTGTTACCAATTGCCTGGATTACGTAGTAGTCCCAATCATACTTAAATGCAGCATATGTATACATGTGATAATCATATAAGTATTTAAAGAACATTTCAAAAATAAATCTCATTCAAGCATTTTAACAAACACACTGAACATGTTATCATACATATGCATTTCATACATAAATCACGTGGTAACAATTTAGGTTACGTGAATGAATTCATACATATAGATAGGGTAGTTGAGGATTCCATCTCAACACCCTTAATAAATACAATTCATCAAACAATTACTCATTCAGACATTTTATCAAACACATAAAACATGTTATTATACATATGGATTTTATACATAAATCACGTAGTTGGAATTAAGGGTACATGAAGGAAATTATATATCTAGATAAGGTAGTTGAGAATCCTATCTCAACACCCTTAATAAATACAATTCATCGGACGATTTCTCATTCAGACATTTTATCAAACACTTAGCTTACATATTACTACATATATGAACTGGAGTAATTATAGCATATATTATGGCAAATTCTTTCACAAAGGAGTTATCATACATACAACAAACATGTAATCAAGATTAATAGTTATGACAAGCACAAATCATGACTTCATATTCATTCGAACATTTCAACAAACACATAAAATGCATTATATATTCACATAGTTCACAAACATGTATAATATATGGAAAGCATCGTAACTAAGATCATATGACAACAATCAAGTCAGGCATAAATCATTAGCTGACATTAAAAGCCTTGAAAACCATAGCCTAAACGTTTATAGTCTGCACCTTTCGTCAGTTTGCTTGTTATGAACTCGGTTTGTACACTATATCACCGTCTATAACACAACGGCTACCTAAATCATGAAATAGGTTAGCTATTTCACTGATTCCTTTATTTGAATTCCTAAAACAAGATCAGGGTTAAGATTTCTTACCCAAATCGAAGTTGGATTCGAGGGTGTAGCTAGATGAATAGGCGATTCAACATGTGGAGTAGCAAGAAGGAATTACGACAGTAAACTCTAAGGACCTCCCTTCGATCTCTGCTCATTTCTCCCCTTTTCTCTCTTCTCTCTCCTAGGGTTTGGAAAAAATCGTATGGAATAGAAATGGGGTGGGTTTATGCCCTTATATAGGCCTAGAACTGATGATAATGGCCTCAGGGCCATGGTTGTCACGCCCCAAACTCGGAAACCGGGCTCACAAAATTCCGGATCGCCGACAGCCTCCGTAGAACCCCATTCTCGGATCCCAGCACCCATTCACCAGGTTCCGATCTTGGGATGCTACGAGGAGAATTTTCAACATCAGTTTGATTCATAATAAGCATAACAAGGCATAACCCACAAACAACAACCAAAAACTTCATTACATTTTCACTATGATAAAAAACTTTACAAGTACAATGAGCATAAAGGAAAAGACAATGATAATGAACAAAATCTCCAAAGTGATCTGCAAAGCGCTCCTGCCTCAGTGCTGCTGCGCCCCAACGTCACCTACACGCAACAGTCGTGCATAAGCTTATAGAAAGCTTAGAGGGTGGTGAATGTGTGTGCGTAAGGTAGTAATATGAACATGCAATATCAGAGTAATGCGGAATATGCAGATGGATCCATGAAAACCATTAGCCGTACCAAAGCTATGCGATGCAAGACATGAATGATATCGGCCATCCCAAGGCCATGCGATGTGAAATGCAACTCAAACATACAAATCCTCATCTATGTCCACACATCAATACAGCTCAAATCTGGGACATCACCGGGGTCTAGTACACTCTAAACCAGATCGCCACCTCATCGCGCGTAATAAGGAAAGTGGAAGAGACCTCACTATCCGTCTACCAATATCAGGCTCGACTCGTCGATAGTGGACCCATTCCTCGAGCTGGTCAAACTCAGCCTAGCTTTGTCACCTACACTCGGGCGGGTAAGGCCGCACCCCCTTCCAACCTACCACGACACAGTGAAGAGCGCAGCCATCTGGTAATCGGTACTCGACGCTCATTTACCCACTCGGTCTAGACGTTGGAGCAACCTCTTGGTACCATAAGGGTTTAGGGACTTTCACCCAAGGATATCTATAACACCGCATGTCGAACGAGATTTTCGGTATCCAATCCTGCCAACCACGATCTGTCTGTGGAGGCTACGACCCCGATGTCGCTAAGTCGTACAACAACCATGTCACACAATGTGAAATGCATGAATCACACTATCCAATCATGCAGCAAATTCTGCGCGTATCGTGCGCTCATGCCGGGCAACACCGCCTAATCGGGGTCCCATAAACAATCTGCCCGAAGGCATATGCTATGATCAGTCACTTCTCATATCAAGCATACATATGATGCGTATGATCATGAGCTATGGAACTATACTAAACATGTTATAATGAGATGAACTATCCTTACAATGCAGATGGGCCTGGACAGCCTATACACAATAAGTACGGGCCTAATAATGGGCCCTAAGGAGAGTCGTAATGTGGACATCCAACCAGCATTACACTCGCAATGTGTACGTCAAACCAACATTTCTCCCAAGGCACGATCGTCGTAAACATCGTTACATAATCTGTGTTGGGATCACACATTGCAATGGACCTTAGATACATCCCATTGGGCCTTAAATACATCAAATGGGCCATGTCATATGGGCCTTTTATTCATCAAATGGGCCACATAAATGGACCACACCAATGGGCCTTATGTGCATTGCAATGGGTCATAACCTGTGGGCCTTAGAATACATTAAATGGGCCTCAACCCATGGGCCTTACATCCACATCAAAGTGGGCTCCAATGAACTACTACAACTCATTAGATGGGCCTCAAAACAGGCCAAGGTGGGGTCCACTTGGACTATGATTTGGCTCATCTAAGCCTCAATTTATGAGCTTTTAAAATAGATAGACGATTTGAATTTAGCACATGTATCACGGTGGGGGGTCCACATGAGCTAACGATCTGACTCATTCTTTAGCTCATGTGTGAGCTTTTAAAATGGGTGGACAGACAGGATGTAACACATGCATCATGGTGGGTGCACAAAAGCCCACTATCAGGTATATTACATAATATAATATATATGTATATAGTATATACAATAATATATATATATATATATATATATATATATATATATATATATATATATTCACACATGCACAACCCCACACGTACACACACACCCACATGCATGCACACGTACACACACACCCAGAGGGCTCCACCGTCCACTGGACGGTGGAAATGAAACACATATATCACGGTGGGTACCACCGTCCGCTTGGACGGTGGATGCAGAACACATACATCACTGTGGGTCCCATGTGGGGCCCACCACAGTGTTTAAATGCCATCCAAACCGTTCATAAGGTCACTCAGACCTGGATGAAGAGAAAACACAAATTTCAGATTGATTCAAAACTTATGTGGGCCCAAAAATGGGTTTCAATGGTAGAGGTTCAATCCCACTGTTTCGTGTGGTGTGGGCCACCTAAGTTTTGGATTCAGTTGAAACTTGGAGGGGGCCTGCTTCAGAGAGGGGCCGCCATATGAACGGCGTGGATAAGACATATACATCATGGTGGGGCCCACGGTAGGGACCGTGGGACGCTGCCCGCCCGCCTGCTGCACGCAGCAGCGTGCTGCTGCTGCAGCGCGTTAGAGGCAGAGGCAGACCCTGTGTACTTTTTTAAAAAAATAATGGGAAAACCCATTTTTCAAGGGTTTTTCGCATCTGGGGCCCGCATCAAGTAGATCCACCCCGTCCATTGGCTTCCTCGGCTCGGAATAAATCTAACGAGTCTAATATAGAGTAATTTTTGTGTTTAGAAAATAAAATAAAATAAAAAAAGATCTTTAAATGGTAAGGGTGCAATCTCCAACGCTATAGCCCACCAGACCTTCCAACCAACCCCATCACTTGGCCCAACGCCTAAAATGACCCAGGGAAGGAGATGGACGGCGTGGATTGAACACATACAACAAGGTGGGGCCTACACAATGGCCCACCCCCAAAGCTTTGAACCAAGCTTATATTTGTGCTTTCCTTAAACAGAGATGTCCAGCGTCCCAGACGCTGGACGGTTGGACTTGAGCAATGAGGTGGGCCCTGATTAGGTGGGCCACCTTAAGGAGGATAATGCAGGTACAATGCATTCAAGGTGGGCCCCACTTGAGGATAACTTGGATAAAATGAATACTTCATGGTGGGGTCCATTCAAATAGGCCACACAACCCTATTATATCCTCATAAAATAAAATAAAAAGAAATAAAAAGGGAGAGAGAGATGGAGAGTGGGACACGCGTGTGATGGAGGGCTCCGCCACTATGAGCTCTCTCTTGTAAGAGATCATACAATAAAATGGGTCCCTTTACACATGGAACTAACAAAATCGAATTCAATGGTGGAGATCCTTTCTCCACCAATATGGACGGTCTAGATGACCTCCCTAATGCAATGAAATAAACATCATGATGGGGTCCATGGAGAATGACCCCATCATGGATGATCATGATGATCAAAGTGGGCCATCGGCCACAACTTAGGGTCTCAAGTGAGATCCAAACCATTGATCGATTGGTCTCACTTGGCCCAACTTAAAAACATGAAAAATTACTATCATCAAGCACCCACCGTTCGATCTTCTTACTCCTATGGGTTCCTTAGCACCTTAGTTTTGATTTCAATGGAGGAGATGAGAAATGGATGGCTAGGATGGGAAATGAAGGGGTTGGAAAGGTGGGCCACACTTGGAGCTTGGAATGCTTGGAGAACTCTCATACGTATGGGGTTTTCCTCTCTTGCTTGGAATGGGTTTGAAAAATGAGAGAGAGAGACTTGTAAAGGGAGAGAGAGAGATAGAGACAGAGAGAGAGAGAGTGAGAGAGTGATGGATGATGGAGTGATGGATGTAGTGGTGATGGGTGTAAGAACTTTGTTGACTTTGGTGGCCTTTTGTGTAAGAAAGGCATGGGCTTGTAAGACCTTTTTGACTTTTGTGGTTGTTTAGGTATGGATGAAAGGTGATGTGTACTTGACATGTGATGTGATAAGATTTGATTGATTGATGGGATTGATATGACACCTCGTAGAGATTTTCTTGGGTTTCGCAACACGCGGCATTTTCCTCGCACCGAACGTTGACCCATATCTCCTGACCAGGGTATCGCCTCGGCGCGTGAGTCACGGCATCAGAACCGCAGCGACGACGCGGTCTCTATGGTAAAGGTCTTGGGTTGAGTCGACTCGGGTTGACAGCATACGAATCAGGGTCGCACACAAATATCGATTTAGGGTCGAAGGTTACCGAAATTCGACTGGTAGGACCGCGGAAGTCTACGGAATGGTACGGACTAAAATACGAGTCTTATAATGGTATACTTATGTTATAGCCAAAAGTTGACTGTTTCGGTCCAACGGGGCTCAGGTCCCTTTTCTGTACACGGTCCAGAGAAAGTTTCCTAATAATGAATTTATGGCAGGTTAAGATTTCGATTCGATCGGATTAGTGGATCGACCGTGGAGGACCAGTTTCAATTCAACGGTCATTGTCACTCGATCAGGGCCATAAGTACACTGAAATGTGTAGAAAAATTTTCCTGATCCAAGAGTATAGTTGGGTCAGAATCTGACGGTCTGAATCCTTAAATTTGGCCTGCAAGCGAATGGCCCAATTTACTTAAATCTGAGTTTATTTTTTAAAGATATTCGCTTTTCTCACACACTTCAATCCGGCCTCAAGTTGTGTTTTTCGGGATACTATTTAGACTTGCTTTCCAAGATGGTTGTCAAGGCTAGTAAGGCGGTCATAACCGTATAGTTTCGCGTTAATCGAACTTTCGATGTACGGTCCAGGTCTGATACGGAGTTTCAATGTGCTCCCGAGAGTAACCGGGTTTTGAGATTGCTCTCAGGTTTTTAAGTAATTTTGAGTTAACGATTTTAATGATTTTGGATCTTCTAGTTTGTATAGAAAGTGGTTCAAGCCAAATCCATCGATTGTTTAGTTTAGTACTTAACCAAATTCTGCCCTAATTACGACAAAATAAGGTCTTAGGGCAATTCTATGCCCTTTTTTGGCACTTTTAGTTAGTATATTATTTTAATTATTTTTTTAGTAGTTCGTCATCAAGTTCACTTCGTCTTCACCAAATTTCATGAGATTTCGTATTGTAAAAAATTCTAAAAATTCTAGAAGCTGCAACTATCCAAATTTATGATTTTTGAATAGTTGTCACAATGACCTATATTTAACTACATTAAAATTTTTATTATATTTTTTACTTATTTTTATATGAAACTAAACTTATCAAGCTTCAATCTAGCTTCTGAATCACATAAATCGGAGTTATAACGAGAGAAATATAACTTTTTGATGTTAGACAAAAATTATAAAAAATGGGGCAGAAAACGGGCCGCTCGGCCCGCTAGACCGCGAGGCCTCGCCGTTGGGGTGATGGCATCACCGTTTGCTGTCCCGTCTGGTGGTGATTCTGCCATATGATTTTTGAAATGTGCATATCTTACAAACCGGAATGAGTTATTCGACATGCGATATATGATTTTGGGGTAGGAGAAGCTGCTTTATCCAAATAATCTATTTATTTCGTGAGATTCTAAATGGTTAATGGTAAAAAAACTCAATTTATTTATATATTCACTATTTATAGTAAATTTTAATCTCATTGTTGTTCTTCATCATTTAAACTTTAGGATTAGTGTCTAATATGAAAGTACTTGAAAAAATTTGAAAAATAAGGTGGTAAAAGGTGAGATTTTTAAGGAAATGGGTTGAAATGGGATTTGAGACTTTATGATTGAGTTTTTGAGAAGTAATTAAGGTGATATGATCGATCCATTGCCCAAGGACGTCTAACTCCAAGTTGGCAAAAATCTGGGATGTTACATAGCAACATATAAAAGATATCATCATTCAATCATTCAAAAGACCTACCCTAAGCTTGGGTAATATTAATATCCAAAAGGCCCTTAAGGGCATAATCAAAACAACAACAACCCAAAAGACCCAACAAGGGCATGAACATCCAAACAACATAAAATATCCTTCAAAAACCCTAAAAATATACACCTTTCAAGGTACACATAAATCTGATAGAAAATGTAGAGTAGAAACTGATCAGATTGGCTCGTCATCCTAAAAATATCTGATGAGGGAGCCTGTGACCTCGAATATCTATTAGTGAAATGTTTTAGGTAGAAGGACTAACTTCATGTGAAGTGGTATCGTCATGTCGGCATATGACTGCTGTTATCAGGTCCTGAATTGTCTTTTCCACTCTCTTCAACCCTCTCTGCATCACTCCAATGATTTGCTCCAGCTGTGACAAGTGCTCATCTTGTTGGCGAAGCCGATGTAGGATTGAGTCTCAACGCTCGCATTGACCAACATGACAGTGGGTGCGAGTAACAAGAGTGTATGGAACATCACTGACTGGTTGTCTTTCGTCTTCTGTTACAGTAGCCTTGGTGTCCATTGTCTTAGTCTCGACGGCCTTAGCTTCAGTTTCTCCCAAGGTGTCATCATGATGAGGAGCTGAGGAGGGTGGTGTGTCCTTCAAACTTATCCTCTTGATATTTGATTGTGTAAACTTAGGAGGAGGTCTAGGGCGATCGATAGTGGGAAGCAGAACCACATGTTGGGATAGGAGACAGATAAGGTGAGGAAATGGAATGCAAGTATCCCGAGTGCCCTGAATAGCGACTTCCAACTGTTGACGAATGAGGGTTGACAGACAAAGGTGCACACCTTGGCAAATAGCATAGAGGATTTCCCAACATGAATGGAGTCAGATCTGATTTGTTTGTACCCCTAGGATAGACATTAGAACTAAAAATCCCGTGAAGGACTCAGAATTTTGGGGACATGAAAGATCCACACAAAGCATTCCCTTCATGCCAAGGGACGTTTATGCCATTACAAAAATAACGAGTGATTTCAGACCGAACTTTTAAAGAATTGAAATCATACTCAACAAACTCCTGTGGTTTGGTAGGTATTCTAATAATCTGAGCAATCAAGGCTAGCGTGAGACGGGTGGTTGTTTGAACGATTGTGACATCTAGGGATGGTGGATGAGAAATAGGTGAGTGACAATATGCAAGAAACCTAAATACATGTTCATCTCGAGAGACGCCACCAAACTCAAGCACTTTGGTCCGCCCCATAGCATCTAGTATAGGCACAATGCCATAGGGCTAGAGTCACTTTCTGTTTACTGGTCTTTTGTAGACCATCTTTCTTACTTTAAATTTTTCATAGAGTGTCTCAAGTGGTGGTGGCTCAACCGAAATTTGGATTTCCGATTCTGGAGCTCTTCTACTCGAAGTCTCCTGCTGTGAGGCGGGAGACATGGGTGGAGAAGGGTCCATTGGTGTTGATGGCCTTGCGGATTTTCTCTGGGCACATGTTTTAGTTCGTTTTGCCCGTGATGATTCTCCTTGAACCATTTTTTTACTTTTATCCTTCCCCATTTTTAAGGTAATCTCAACAATGTACAGGGTATTCAAAAGAGGAATAGTGATAGAAGAGAACAAAATAGACCAAATGAAAACCTAATGAACAAGATGTTCTTATTTGGAGAGATGATCCTTAGGTTTGTAAAAAACAGAGTGAAGATATGTTGAGAACCTAAACCTTAAAATTAACTTCAAGAAACCCTAGGAAGATGATCCGATAGAGTAGAAATGAGGTTCAAATGGACAATCTTACAAGACTTGGAGCACGATGGTGATTATGAGATTCAGCTGGTTGTCCAAGAGAGGTTGGAAGTCGATCGGATGCAGGGAACCGATGAAAAAGGAAAAATCCCACCTGCGAATTATATATAAGACCTAATACTTCGATGTCATCGAAGTATGTTCGATGTCATCGTAGAAGGAACTTCGATTCCATCGAAACATGTTCAATGTAATCGAATAAAGTCCACATAGGTCAGTGAGATTCAAGAGTTCTTCGATGCAATCGAGTAGTGTTCAATTCCATTGAGGTTGGCTCGATGACATTGAATGTCCCTCAATTCCATCGAAATAGTCCAATTTTTTTTCCTACCAGTTCAACTTGCACTAACCTATACTCAACGATGTACACTTATATTTACCAATGAATTAGTATTTTGTACATAAAATTTTTTTAAAAAATAAAATAAAAAATAATAAAATACACATATTGTCACACCCCAAACTCGAAAATCGGGCTTACAAAATTTTCAATTGCCAAATCTGGCGCCAACAACCTCCGTAGTACCCCATTCTCGGCTCCCGGCACCCATACACCAGGTTCCAATCCTGGGATCCTAAAAGGAGGATTTTTAATATCAATTTGATTCGTAATGAGCATAACCATAAGTATAACCCACGAACAATAACCACAAGAACACCATCACAAAATCCATATGATCAAAAACTTTAAAGTACAATGCGTATGAAGAAAAATACAAGATAATAGTAACTGAAACTCCTGAAGCTCGATGACACACTCGTACTACGGTGAAGCTACGGCTGCGTCCTGACATCACCTGCATGCATCATTCGTGCATAAGCTTATCGAAAGCTTAGAGGGTGGTGTAAGTGTGTGCGCAATATAAGCGTGCTCAGAATGTAATGTTAGAGTAATGTAGAATCATGCTGATGAGTACACCAATGCAATTAGCCGTACCAAGGCTATGCGGTGCAAAATATGAATGCTATCAGCCATGTTAAGGCTATGCGATGCGAAATGCAACTCATGCATGCCAATCCTCTTGTCAATGCAACTCCTCACTAGAGCATCAAATATCAGTACGGTTCTCTCTAGATAATCAACGGGGTTTAGTACACTCTAAATGACACTCCCCCTTTCCTAGGCGTGCGGTCCAAGTGAGAGTAAGAAATGTCACTATCCGCTTGACCAATAGTCTGCCAATACCTATCCGGCACGTCGATAGCAGACTCATTCACAAGCTAGTCATACTCAGCCTAATAATGCCCCATACTCTCGGGCGGGTAAGGCTACACCCCTTTCCAACCGACCACGACATAGTGGGAGACGTGGCTTCCTGGTATTCTGCCCATGTGCGCTCATGTATCATCTCGGTCTCGACGTTGTTGTCATTCTGCAGAACTATTAGGTTTAAGGATTTTCACCTAGGGACATCTATGGTGCCCCGATGCTTAATAACAATATTTTCGGTGTCCAATCTGACCTCTCACGATGTGTTTGTGGATGCTATGGCCATGATGTCGATAGGGCATACAGTAATCACAATCACACAAATGCAAAGTGCATGAGTCATGCAGTCCAATCATGCATCAATCCTGAGCATATCTTGCGCTCATGTGGGGTAACTCTACTTATCAGGGAGTCCTATAAACCACCTACACTATGGCATATGTGATGGCCAATCACACCTTATAACAAACATACAGATGATGTGTATGGGCATGTATGATAATTCTATGCTGTCACAAACTCATAATTGACAACAATAGCCGGTATCAACAATTAGCACCAATAATCGGCATCGATAATTAACTTCGACGCAAGGCTGGGTCTATAAATGGACGACCAATGATGGATCAATTAAAATCAATGGGGCCCAAGCGTTTGGATTAACCTACTAGAGAATGATGAGAATGGGCCTAACAAGCCCTAAGGAAAGGTCACAATGTGGACGTCCAACCATCATTGCCCATCAATGTGGACCTTTAACCAACATTACTCCCAAGGAATGACACCCATTTGGCCAATCGTATAATGGGTCCACGGCCTCATATAAGAGCCTTAATATACATCATCATGGGCCTCGCTTATGGGGCATATACGCATCACATTGGGCCTCACTCATGGGCCAAAATATATATAACATCAGGCCGTATCAAATGGGCCGAATCAATGGGCTGAATTAAATGGGTCGATTTAAATGGGCCGATTCAAATGGGCCAAATCAAATGGGCTGATTCAAATGGGCCGAAACCAACCACACCATTCAACTACTACTAGAGATCACTTTAGAGCATTATTTCAAAAAAAAAAAAGAATCATATCCAAGGATCATCTTGACCATATCACAAATGGTAGCGGTGATAATGATTTCCACGACTATATTTCTAGTGGGCCCACCATAATATTTATTTTCTATCCAATCTGTGCATGAGGTCACAAAGACCTAGTTATAGAGGAAAAACAAATATTGTATAGGTCCAATGTAATCCCAGGGGGTTTTTTTTTTATGGTGGACGTTCATCCCACTGTTCTCTGCAGTGTGGTCCCCTTGATATTGGATCTGCTTTATTTTTAGTCTCAAGCCTGGAGACCTCGCCAAATGGATAGACGGTAGGGATACAACACATGCATCATGGTGGGGCCGTATGCACGTCAAATGGATGGACGACATGGTTTACATCACGGTGGGCTCCACCCGTAAAAATGGATGGACGGTAGAGATATGACACATGCATCATGGTGGGGCCGATCACCAGATGGACGGTCTGGATGGGATACGCCCACCAGTGGTGGGTCCCACTGAACTGACTGACATCCTATGGCCATATGCAGGCATATATATATACATATATATATATATATATATATATATACATATATATATATATATATATATATATATATATATATATATATATATATATATATATATATTATAATATAATATAATATGATATAATATAATATATAATATATTATATTATAATATAACATATATACATGAATTATAAAAAGCTACTGTCCAAACCCCTGGATGTTCTGGACGGTGCTAATTAGCGCATAAATCATGGTGCACACATAGGAGTGGCCCACCATAGCATTATTAATATAAATTATTATAATACACACACACACACACGCGCGCGTGAGTGTAGGAGGGTGGCAGTGTCAACTTCCAGCGTCTAAAGACACTGGACGGACGACCTGATGAATGGACGGTTTGGATGTAACACACACATCACAGTGGCTACTCAAAGCTCCTGCCCGTCCCAACTATAAATGGATGGACGGTTGATATGCAACACACATCAAGGTGGGCCCCACTTGATTGATGGTGTCGGTAAAACCCATACATCATTGTGGTTCCAGATGGGACCCACCAGATTAACGATGTTGATAATGACATACATCATGGTGGCGTCCAGTAGCAATAATGGTGTGGATAATGACATCCATCACAGTGGGCAGCATGGATGAAACGCAGACATCATGGTGGGCTTCCCACGTCCACCATGTTTGGACGGTATAGATAAAACATACATATTACGGTGGCCATCACGTGTGGCCCACCAGCTACTAGAATCAAGCAGACATTTGTGTTTACTCCACCATCCAAACCTGCTAGACGGTGGACAATAACATGTATCATGGTGGGGTTTCTACTCCATCATCGATATGATGGACGGTGTGGATAATATTATGCATCAAGGTGAACCACTAGATGGGAAAGCAAGAGAGAGAGATATATATATATATATAGAGAGAGAGAGAGAGAGAGAAATCGGTGAGATGGAGGGACCCCGCCACTACGAGCCCCTCTCTTTACAATACATACAACAAGTGGGCCCTAAAATTGAAATCAATGGTGGATCACCCACCTATCGGCCTCCTTCTTTAGCTCCTTGGACTCCTATACTCCTTGCCTTCAATTTTGATGGAGGTAGATAATGAATGAATGGTTGAGATGGGAGATGAGAGAGTGGGAAAGTGGGCCTGTAACACCCTGAAAATCGGGGGTCGTGTATAAACTCAACTCCCGAGTTCCAGACCGTCACTTATGCAACAAAAATGATTATGATTCAATGTTGTCTGATTTAAAGCATTCACATGAGTAAAAGTATACCAAAACTGCAATTCATACTCCAGATCCAGTGATAAAAGCAAGCGGAAGACTAAACAATATATATATCACTGTATGGAAAAACAAAGTAAACCTCATCTGTCTCTAAAGTATGAATACATCTCTGAGTCTCATATACATATACATGAACAAAAATAAATATCCAAAATGGTCCCACTGAAGTCCCATCGATCCAGGTCGCCTACGCAAAGCCATCGTGATACTGCATGTACAAGAACTCGTCCTGGTCCTCGTCGAAGTCTGGCTCTGCCTCCTGGATCTCAGCCTCACCTGCATCTACAACAGGGTCTGGTGGGTGTTGCAAACACCATCCCGTAACGTGGGAATGAGTGATCAACTCAGTGGAATCATAGAGCAAAGATTAGCATGTTCACAAATCAATCATGCGATAATAGTAAAGCAGTAAATCAGACAATCCTAATACTGTTGTTAATGCAAAATGACATGACGTGATGTATGCCCTCACCGACGATCTCCCTCATACGGCAACATCTTACGACCGCGGCATGCCACACTCCCTAGAGTGCTCCACATCTTCTAGGCACATGCAATGTTATGGTGATATGATTTTTGAGTTGTTATTAGTCCATTCAAATAGAAGGATTGGGAAACTAAGGTACTTCCCTTGTATCAATCCCAACACAGATCCTGTCTAGGGTCGTCACTCCTAGTAATCTCATACGATGTATATTTCATAGGTCACTGCAAGGGCTGTTGCTCGCACTCGTTGCACCGCTCCCCCATCACCTTATCAATACAGCCCTACCGTACTCTACTGCAACGGAAGGGTCGTCGCCTCCCGTGGACTAAGAATACGCTCGCGGTCACTACAAAGGACTCGTCGCCTGATCAGTGTAGGCCGACAGCTAGAATATAGTGTCCCATACCACCATAATCTACTCACGAGTCTAGGTGCTCACTGGTCACTACAGGAAGGTTTGTGGCCCCAGCGTAGGCCGACATCTAGACCACGGTGTCCCATACCACCATGCCCGGCTCATGAGTCTTCGTGGATCAAGGTACCATGGTTAACAGGGTTTACAATGGTAGGTTCAGTACCCTAGGTTCAAGCAGTTATGACTCATACAAGGTGAACGTACATCGGCCAGTCGGGTTACTTGATGGGCTCGACTAGCGCGATCGCATCTCAAGTCGAACGACATGAAGTGCGTAAAACACTTCGCGTGGCCTAACCACTGCCGCCAACTCCAAACATGACTCGCGTTCATCGATGCGTCGTTCGTGGCCAAGATAAGCCAACCACGAATTCGCTCGGTTACCGACTGCCTGAACTAAGTCTAGTCCCAAACACTTATGAAATCACATCAGCAAATTATGTAAGAGTATTGGAATTGAAATACAATCATGTGAGCATGTTAACACAAGTTATAACATTCAACTTAGGCAAATCTTCAAGCACATACATGTCATGCATAGTATGGAATCATGAACTTAGTCAATATGTAGGAATTCATTTATGTCAGCATATAAATTGAGAAATCCATCTCAAACTAATTCATAACATCATTAAATCCAATACATACTAATACAAGCATTTATACAAACACATACACTACACACTTAAGTCTACATATAGTATGTCGACCCGAAGTGCGCAATTAGGCGAATCTCTTCGCCAAACTAATTATGCACGTATTCCTAACTTCCTAATGCGACAACAAACCATGTCAATCACATCAGCAAAATATAAATGTAAACAGTACTTCCTACAAATGACTAAAATGCCCTAAATCTCATATTCTTCGTTAATTTACGAAACAGGAAACGGAGAGCATATTGTACATGTCAAACGGCGATGCCATCAATAATCTACTATTAAACGACATTGAAAGTGTTGGGAACTGTCAATCAAAGCGTCTAAAATCCTCACCTTATGTCTTGTAGACTCGTGAATTGAAACGGAGCGTATACGCTTCGTCTACGGCGAATAGGGAACCTAATACACAAGATCCATGAGCTACATCGCTATGGAAACAAAGGAACCTCAAATCAGCAACTATTTAGGGTATTTACTTACCTAGAATCGTGGTGAAATCGCCGGGAAAGCGATAGAGGTGCGTTGCTTAAGCACGTGCAACACGTAGCACAAGTAGCAGGAAGAACTCTCCCACTCTCTCTCACAATCTCTCACCTTTTTCTCTCTCCCAAGTTAGGGTTTCTCTCAAATTCGGATGGGAGAGAGGAGTGAGGGTTTCAACCCCTTTTATAGCCTAAAAAATACCCAAAATAGGCTTGGGAACAATGTTTACTTGGTGCCTAACCAAATCGGGGCCGTTTCGGTCCAAAAGAGCATTTCTGAAGGTCCCCTGGCCAAATGCGGTCGGACTTAAGCTCATGCATACTGGATCTAGCACACATCCAGTTTTCAGACCGGTAGGGTTTCCAGATCGCACGTGGCGGTCCAGTTTCAGTTTAACGGTCACCGCACCAAGATCAGGCCTATAAGTCTCGTGATATGTAATAGAAATTTTTCCTGATCCAAGGGTGTAATTTGGCTGAATTCTGACGGTCAGAACGCTCAATACTGATGCGTCAATTCGTGTGCCAGATTTGAATTTCAAATTCCAATTCTAACCCTATTCTCACTCTCTTCACTCCAGGCTCAATGAAATAGCCTCTGAATGTCAGTTGGACTTGATTTTCGAAATGATTACCAAGCCCAGCTAAGTGGTCATAACGGTCTAAGATGGTAGGTATCGGACTTTCGACGCGCGGTCTAAATCCAATACAAAGTTTCAAGGAGGTCCCGAGAATAAACTGGTTTAGAGTTTGATCCGAGGTTTTAGAGCATTATAGCACCATTGGTTCTACTCACTTTGAGCCTTGTAGAATGTATTTAAAGTGATCAGGGACCATTTTCCAGCTATTCTAACGTTGCACTAGCTAACTTGGTCATATTTTTCTAAAGGAATAAATTCTACACAAATTCGGGTCGAGTTGGTACTCGAGCCCAAGTATGAATTTTTCACGGGCGTTACAATCTACCCCCCTTAACAAATAATTTCGTCCTCAAAATTTTGTACCTTTTCGTACTCCTCGAGAAGCTGTGGGTAGTTCTTTCTGATCTCGGCTTCTGTCTCCCAAGTAGCCTCCTCCTCAGAGTGATGCGTCCATAATACCTTCACAAGGGGAATCACCTTGCTACGCAGTACCTGCTCCTTCCTGTCTAGGATACGTGTCGGTCGCAGGATATATGTAACATCCTCTCCTAACTGCACCTGCTCCCATCTGATGATATGGGAAGGATCAGCAACGTACTTCTTCAGCATAGAAACATGAAATACGTTGTGAACGCTCACGAGAGGCGTGGGTAAAGCCAATCGGTAAGCCACCGCTCCCACACGATCGAGGATCTGGAATGGACCAATGAATCGCGGTGCCAGCTTCCCCTTCTTCCCGAATCGAAGGACTCCCTTCATAGGAAAAACTCGCAAAAACACATGGTCCCCAACTGTGAACTCTAGTGGCCTCCGTCTCGTATCGGCGTAGCTCTTCTGTCTACTCTGCGCTGTAAGGAGCCGACGTCGAATAATATCAATCTTCTCTGACGTCGCCTGCACTAACTCTGGGCCAATCAAGCTACGCTCACCGACCTCTAGCCAGCAATGCGGTGCGCGACAAGGTCGCCCATACAGCGCCTCATAAGGTCTCATACCGATAATAGCCTGAAAACTGTTGTTGTACGCAAACTCTGCAAGCTCACAAGTGAACCGCGTGTCTCTGTCCGACACGATCTCCAGCAGAACTCCATGCAGACGCACAATCTCTCTGATGTACAATCTAGCCAGCTCGTTTGCAGAGTTCGTAACTTTGATCGGTAGGAAGTGCGCCGACTTCGTCAGACGGTCGACGATCACCCAAATGGAATCATGTCCCTTCCTCGTCTTCGACAACCCAGAGATGAAGTCCATGGAAATGAAATTCCACTTCCACTCTGCAATCGGCATAGGCTGCAAAAGTCCAGGTGGTCGGCGATGCTCTGCCTTCACCTGCTGACAAGTGAGACAACGGGACACGAACTCTGCTATATGGGTCTTCATACCTTCCCACCAATACGTCATCTTCACGTCATGATACATCTTTGTGCTGCCTGGATGCATCGCGAGTCTAGTAGAATGCGCAGCCTCGAGAATCTCTCGTCTCAAGTCAGGGACATCTGGGACGCATAGGCGGCCACGATAACGTAAGCCCCCATCCATACCAACTCGCCAGTCGACGTCAGCATCATCACTGGCCTGCTCTCGAAGCTCAGTAAGATGCGCATCGTCCCTCTGCGCCTCGATGACTCGGTCATCGATCTGAGATCGCACCTGTACATGTGCGATAAACTCAAACGGCTCCTCTACGGTGAGTTTCTGCTCAAAGTCTCGCAAAAACTCAACCATATCCCACTCGGCAACCATCAGCGGAGCCGCAAACTCTATCGCCTTCTTGCGGCTCAACACATCAGCCACAAGGTTCGCCTTCCCAAGATGGTAAGAGACTTCAAACTTGAAGTCCTTCAACGTCTCCATCCATCGCCGCTGCCTCATATTCAAGTCTCGCTGCGTGAATATGTACTTGAGGCTCTTGTGGTCGCAAAAGAGCTCGAACTCCTCTCCGTAGAGGTAATGTCTCCAGAGTCTCAGTGCGAATATAACGGCTGCCAACTCTAAGTCGTGTGTAGGGTAATTCTCCTCGTGCTTCCTTAATTGTCTCGAGGCATACGAAATTACCCTGTCCCTCTGCATAAGGACACAACCCAGACCAACGCTAGACGCGTCAGTGTATATAGTGTATTTAACCCCTTGCTCTGGCAATACTAGCACAGGGGTGGACGTAAGTCTGTCCTTCAGCTCCTGAAAAGCTGACTCCGCCTTGTCGTTCCAGGCGAACTTCACGTCCTTCCGTGTCAACTGAGATAAGGGTCTCGCGATCTTCGAGAAGTCCCGAATGAAGCGCCGATAGTAGCCAGCGAGACCCAAGAAACTCCTCACCTCAGTGACAGAACCAGGCTGCTCCCAGTCCTGCACCGCAGCTACCTTAGACAGGTCAACTGCCATGCCATCCTTGGACACCACGTGTCCCAGAAACTTCACCTCCTGCTTCCAGAAGTCGCACTTCTTGTACTGTGCGAACAACTGATGCTGTCTGAGCGTATCCAGGACCAAACGTAAATGCTCCTCATGCTCCTCTCGACTCCTGGAGTACACCAAAATGTCGTCAATGAATACAACGATGAATCGATAGAGGAAAGGTCGAAATACCCGGTTCATCAGATCCATGAACACGGCGGGTGCGTTCGTGAGACCGAACGACATCACGAGGAACTCGTAGTGGCCAAAACTGGTCCTGAATGCTGTCTTCTGCACGTCCTCATCCCTGACGCGCAACTGATGATATCCTGACTGAAGATCAATCTTCGAGAAGTACTGCGCTCCTCTCAACTGATCAAACAAGTCATCAATCCTGGGTAAAGGATACTTGTTCTTCACCGTAACCTGGTTCAGCCTGCGATAATCAATACACAATCGCATCGAACCGTCCATCTTCCTCACGAATAGGACCGGTGCTCCCCAAGGAGACACACTAGGCTGTATAAGGCCAAGCTCTAGCAGACCATCAATCTGCGTCCTCAACTCCTCCATCTCACATGGTGTCATGAGATACGTCGACAGTGAGACGCGCGTAGAACCAGGAACCAGATCGATAGTGAAATCGATCTCACGTCGGGGCGGCAAACCAGGGATCTTCCTGAACAGATCCCCGAACTCGAAAACGACTGGCACATGCTCGAGTACCTGGGCACCAGCGTCGCGCAATAAAGTGGCGTAACTAAGTATGCGGAAAGGAAGATTTACCCGCACTGGAAATGTGAAGGATGCACCCTCAGGCTAGTACACAGTCACTATACGAGTCTCGCAGTCAATCTCGGCCCTCGCTGCAGTCAACCAATCCATGCCAAGAATGACGTCGAGATAAACAAGAGAGGGATCAACGATAAGATCAATAGCCATCGTCCTGCCTCTCAGATCAACTAAACAGTCCTCACACATCTGGGTAACATCCAAATAATCCCCATGAGCTGCAAAGACTCGCACGCTATCCATAGTGATAGTCTGTAACCCAAGACGCCTGACTACAGCACGCGATATCAAAGAAATCATGGAACTAGTGTCCACCATCACAAGAATAAGAGTACCTCCAATATGGGCTGTGACCTCGAAGGCTGAATGCTGAAAAGTCGGTGTCGCAGCTGCCTCAGCTGTCAATGCATGAACCCGAGCCTGCTGTGGCCGGTTCGGCCGCTGTGTCAAGGGCCATGGAGGCTGTCTGATCTGCGATACCGGAGGTCTGAATGAGGGGTGCGCAGGAGCTAACCGTATAGGCGGTGCTGATATCGCCTGTGGACATACACGGTCAATCTTCTGCTGCGGCGAGAACCCACTGTCCCGCATCCGAGAAAAATAGCTCTGCGCCAAGTGGCCTGTCCTCCCACAGTATGTACATGTCAAATCAGGGCGCCGAAACGGTGGTACAGGCACTGTAGTCCTAGTAGGAGGATCAATGCGAGGCCTCTTGCCCGCGAGGGGCCTGTCCTGCATGTCTGGTCGCGGCCTAGAAGCAACAGGGCCGCGAGATCGCGCAAGTCGATCCACATCCTGCTCTGCCCGCATAGACATGTGAATCAACTCCGCATAAGAGGGAATGCTCAAACAGCACATCTTCGACTGAATATCCGGTCCCAAACCCTCTAAAAAGCGCCGTATGCGCATCTGCTCATCAGCCAAAATTGTCGAGACGTATCTGCCCAACTCCGTGAACCGATGCTCATACTCTGTAACTGTCATGGCTGCCTGTCTGAGGCGGAGAAACTCATTCTCCCTGTCGTGCCTGTAAGTCTGAGGATAATACTTCTCATGGAAGAGGAACTCAAACGCTGCCCATGTCCATACAAAGTCGGCGGCAACGGTCCGCAGTACGCTATCCCACCACAGGCTGGCCTCTCGCTCAAATAGGAAGGTAGCCAGCTCTACCTGCTCGGCCTCTGTACAATGTAACATCCGCAAAATCTTCTACACACGGTCGAGCCAGTACTCATCCTCCTCGGGTCTGTGAGAACCCGTGAAAGTGGGAGGCCGTAAGCGCTGAAATCGCTCCAATAGGCCCTGTGTATCTGTGGCAGTCGCCGCAGGGTAAGCAGGCGGCGCAGGATGAGCCATGCCCTCATCCTGTGCGTATGTATAAGCATCCCCAGCTGGATGCGCAGGTGGTGCAGGTGGAGCCACACCCCCACCCTGTGCTAATGTCCCCACGATGGTAGTCAGAAGCTGCTGCTGCTGCTGCATCATAGCCAACATATACTCAAATCTGTCAGGAGGTGGAGCAGGCTGTGGCAGATGTTGTGTGAAAGTAGATGCGCGATGAGGCTCTCGGACTGACGGCGTAAATGGCGGTGGTCCAACTGTAGGACCAGCGGCAGGCTGAGACGATCGAACTGCCTCAGGAATCGGGCCCACAGCAGGGTCCGCATGAGTGTCAGACTGTGAAGGAGTCTGATCCATATGCTCAGTCAATGCAAGCCGAACCGTGCTCCACGTAGCCTTAGGCGGCATTCCCTATATTCAAAATAGGGTGCAACCTTGTCAGTCTGAATAGTACAAATACACCGCAATCATTCACACAAGGAGTCAAAGGCATTCCATGCATTTCATTTAATCAAAATTGTCACAATACAAGGGATATATCCTTACAAACATCATGACGAGAAATACATGGGAACTAAGACAGTTAAAATTACAACAACAACATAAACAAAGCACTAGCCCAAACAGGCTTACACACATAAAGCAGGAAATGACTAACTACTAACAACTACATCAAAGGTCGCATCGTAGGTCTGAATCGGGCGACGGAGGAGGAGCACCCTTATCCTGCAAGCAACACAGGATCGCCTTCAAGGTGCGAGTCACCTTGCCGAATTTCTTCTTTGTAACGGCCTTGGCATCCTCGACTTCAGCGCGAAGTTCCTGAACTTCCCTTCGCAAGGCGATCTGACTCTTCTCGATCCGAGCAATGCGATCATCGCTAGTAGTCTGCGCAGAAGGAGGGCTCTCATCTGTATCCTGAGCCTCCTCTTCTGCCTCTTCCTGAGCTTCTTCCTGAACCTCTGCTCCAGGTTCTTCTTCGCTTTGATCTTCCTCATCATTAAAGTCATCCTCGCTGTCCTCCTCAAGCTGATTTTACGGTACTGCGACCCAATCTTCATCTTGACCATAGTCGACTCATCAATGGTATGAATCGAAACTGGCAATTCCGGCCCAAGTCTGTAGGCAAACTCAAGCGCAATCTTGTAAATCAGTCGGCCAAAAGGAAGCGATTCGGATGTTCTTCTCGACTTGGCTATGAGGATTATTTGTCGTAAGATGAAAGTAGCCATACATACGTTCTCTCCCTGGGCCACCAGATACAGAAAATCAACCATAAGGCGTGTACATTCAATGCGATTCGTCGACCTGGGATAAACATTGAACGTGCAGATATGGTGCAGCAGGCGCAAATCATCAGACATATACGTCGCCTTGAGGCTATTATTAAGCTGCCATGGAACCAACTTACCGCACAGAAACCTAATGCGGCGATCTCGTTCACGTCTACTCCTCAGATTCTTCTCACTAGGATGAACATCACCAAGAGGTACGTTCAGAAGTCGCGCAATCAGTCGCACATCAATCGTAGCCATCCGATCTCTACCAAAAGGGATTTTAAACTGCAATGGCTCCAAGGTAGGATTCTAGATACTAGCGTAGAAGGCACGAACGGTGCTCACATTAGCACAAAGGTCGGACCCCAATGTGCAGCTTCAATGCGCTCGAGCAACAAAAATTCACCGAACAGTCGCCCTTCCACGTCTGCCTCAAATAACACTTTGCGATCAGTGTATTGGCCATGAGGCATCTCTGATAGAATTACTCACCTAAGGTGAGCGTGGGGATCCAAATCCAGCTTTGTACGGCACTCCAGGGCTGCAGCTCGACCTGCGGCGGCGCTTGAACTTGCGGCACCACCCCGCGGTCTCCTCAATTGAGCAGGGCGGCTTGGTCCAGCCTCGTCTGTTGCGGTTTTTCTTTTACCCATCAAAGATATGATGGATGAGAGTGATAAAAGGCCTAAAATTGGTTCCACGAAAGCCATGGAAAACGGAGAAAATGCGGAGAAGTGGCTATCCAATCTGGAAAAAGGAGATCTAGGCGTCATAGAGGGATGCTTCAAGCTTTCCAAGGATGTATTTTCAAGGAAAAATGGAAATGAAAAAGTGGAATGGAGCACCTCACGATTTCAGCTCGATTTGGAGGTTTTTGGAGCTCCAAATGATGGAATCTTCAAGAAGAAGGGCTGCCAACTCCAAAGGAATGATGGATGATGGTCATTTTTTGGCCAAGGAGGGATCTAGAGGCGATTTGGAACCACGAAATTTGGGGATGGTTGCTGAAAAATGAAAATAGGGCTATGGGGAGGGCTGTTTGTGAAGGAGGGGTATGATTAGGGGATTTTCGTTGGACGGGACCTATATGGGGAGGGTAAACATGAGATTTAAGGGCGTGCGCCCAAAAATCATAGCAAACCGGCCCACCTGTACGGCGATGCATCGCCGGATCGGCGATGGCATTGCAGACCGGTGATGCATCCGGTCGGTGGGGCTGGATGAGTTCGGTCCCCCATGGTCCAAGGACCCCAGATATGTATGGTTTGCCCCCTGGTTCATGATATTTTGGCCTATGTGAGCCCAAACATGTGTTCGGGGATTTCTGGGACCATTTCGCAATCCCGAATACCAAATCCCATGATGCAGCATATGATTTTGGGGTAGAAGGATCCATTACATCCATCTAAACCCTTAGTTGCTAAATAAAGTGAAATTAGAATGGCCTTATGGCCATTTTTCATGAAATTTTACTATTCACTATAAAGTTTTGTGAAAGTATTATTTTGTGTTATTTTCACATTAGGTTTGATGCCTAACATGAATTGGATAAGAAATAAATGAAGATTAGAGTGGTGAGAGGAAGAATTTTAAAGATTTTTGGTGAAACGGGGTTTTTAAGCCCTGGCGATTGAATACAGGAGTCGTGGTCATCCCACGGCCCAAAAATTTACTTTTATGGGTTTAAAATCATTCATAGGACGTCTCAACTCGACTTCCTACGGCTTAGAAGCTATTCGGGTTGCTTTACGCGATCCGAGATGCGTTACAGACTCGATCGTGTGATCGATTCAAATAGACTTCGCCCATCGGCGAATCTGCGATCATAGAAATATTTCTAGACCCTTATCGCACCCATCTAAGTCAAAAGAAGCGACAACGTACGTCGCAAGACCATAACCCAGGCCCAGTATACTCTTATTCATGCTCTGATACCAACTTGTAACACCCTGAAAATCGGGGGTCGTGTATAAACTCAACTCCCGAGTTAATTTACGAAACAGGAAACGGAGAGCATATTGTACATGTCAAACGGCGATGCCATCAATAATCTACTATTAAACGACATTGAAAGCCTTGGGAACCGTCAATCAAAGCGTCTAAAATCCTCACCTTATGTCTTGTAGACTCGTGAATTGAAACGGAGCGTATACGCTTCGTCTACGGCGAATAGGGAACCTAATATACAAGATCCATGAGCTACATCGCTATGGAAACAAAGGAACCTCAAATCAGCAACTATTTAGGGTATTTACTTACCTAGAATCGTGGTGAAATCGCCGAAAAAGCGATAGAGGTGCGTTGCTTAAGCACATGCAACACGTAGCACAAGTAGTAGGAAGAACTCTCCCACTCTCTCTCACAATCTCTCACCTTTTTCTCTCTCCCAAGTTAGGGTTTCTCTCAAATTCGGATGGGAGAGAGGAGTGAGGGTTTCAATCCCTTTTATAGCCTAAAAAATGTCCAAAATAGGCTTGGGAACAATGTTTACTTGGTGCCTAACCAAATCGGGGCCGTTTCGGTCCAAAAGAGCATTTCTGAAGGTCCCTTGGCCAAATGCTGTCGGACTTAAGCTCATGCATACTGGATCTAGCACACATCCAGTTTTCAGACCGGTAGGGTTCCCAAATCGCACGTGGCGGTCCAGTTTCAGTTTAACGGTCACCGCACCAAGATCAGGCCTATAAGTCTCGTGATATGTAATAGAAATTTTTTCTGATCCAAGGGTGTAATTTGGCTGAATTCTGACGGTCAGAACGCTCAATACTGATGCGTCAATTCGTGTGCCAGATTTGAATTTCAAATTCCAATTCTAACCCTATTCTCACTCTCTTCACTCCAGGCTCAATGAAATAGCCTCTGAATGTCAGTTGGACTTGATTTTCGAAACGATTGCCAAGCCCAGCTAAGTGGTCATAACGGTCTAAGATGGTAGGTATCGGACTTTCGACGCGCGGTCTAGATCCAATACAAAGTTTCAAGGAGGTCCCGAGAATAAACCGGTTTAGAGTTTGATCCGAGGCTTTAGGGCATTATAGCACCATTGGTTCCACTCGCTTTGAGCCTTGTAGAACGTATTTAAAGTGGTCAGGGACCATTTCCCAGCTATTCTAACGTTGCACTAGCTAACTTGGTCATATTTTTCTAAAGGAATAAATTCTACACAATTTCGGGTCGAGTTGGTACTCGAGCCCAAGTATGGATTTTTCACAGGCGTTACAGGGCCACACTTGGATTTGAGAGAGTGAGCTTGGACATTGGGTGTTACTTGGGAGGTTTGAGAAATGAGAGAGAGAGAGAGAGAGAAGTGATGGGATGATATGGGATGGGTGTTGTAAGGAAAGGATGGTTAGGGTATGGGCTTGGTTGAAATTTGGGTGAAAGAGGGATGGGTGGTGAGAGAGAGTTGACTTTGGGAAAGGAAAAGGAATGGGTTGCTTATACTTGTGGTATGGAGTGTACTTGATTGATTTGATTGATTGATGGGACATGTTGTAGAGATTCTCTTAAAATTCGCAATGCGTGACATTTTCTTAGAATTAACGTGGGCCCACATCTCCTGGCCTGGGTATCAAATTGGTGCGCGATTCACGGCATTGGAACTGCAGCGACGACACGGTCGCAGTGGTACAAGTTTCGAGTTGAGTCGACTCTGATATGCGGGACTCAGCTTAGGATCGCGCGTAAACGTTGGATACGGGTCGAGGGTTGTCAGAATTCGACCGGAAGGACCGAGGAAGCCTACGGAATGGTACGGACTATGATACAGGCCTTACACATATCTTCAAAAAAAATGATGAGGCTATAGATCCTCAAATATTATCATTAAAGCAAATGGACCATAGATTAAAATTAGATTGCATAATTTTCATATGGTGATCATCGATCTCCTATTTTCTATTAAGCGATGATTGTTGTATGAAGATCAAGCTTTTCTGGTCCTATTAGGGCATCAAAAACATTTGGTATCATTTTCAGTGATGATTCCAAAACATGTATGCTACCGTAATCAGATGGAGAAGCAGAGAGATTATCTAATTTTCCTGCACAACATGGTTCTCAACAAACTCCATATTATTAGTTAAGTGGTTGGTCGTTTATTGACTCTTACAAAAGGACTTAACTCATTTACCTATGTATTCCCATTGTTCTTGAGTCAACTGATAGATTATGTTTTTAAATACCTTGACTGAATATCTTTGATTAATCCTTACTCAAAACTTTTCTTTTCTCATTTCTCCTTGATATAGCTCCCTTATGAAGTACCCAACCTATTATAAAGTATAGCAAAAATAAAAGGGGTGGGGGGGGGGGGGGGGGGGTTGTATTTATGATCACAGTTGGTTTACTTGGAGCAATCAATACAAGAACCCGAGTTAATTTTCTCATTATTCACAGGGAAATTGTATTTGTTTTGTGTTACCCACTTGGAAACCATTTTCTTTGAACAGGAAGTTTCAAGTTCTTTCTTAGAGTGACTTCCAGTTTATTTGGATTTATAGTTCGATCTAGAAGTAGGGCGAGGTTGTCTAATCATAGGACATTCACCTTTGTAATGTCTCATTTTTCCGCATAGATGGTAAGATGAGTCAACCAGATTTTTCTTGTTTGATATGGTTGAATTTATCATTACAGAGGAAGTAGGGGAAGAGTCCAATTTATCTAAAACATATCCTAGGCCTTTCATGTTTTTGGAGTTCCTACCCCATGCCTAAAAGTTTTTCTAACTTTTCATTACTTTGAGTGAATTTGTGAGTTAGTTCTGCTGTATGATTAGATTTTTCTACTTCTAGTTTCAAACTCTTATTTTCCTTTTCAGTTTCTCAACTTTTGATTCTAGAAGCACTATTTTCTTGATTAGATTTTCAAAAAGTAATACTTTTAATAGCAGTTCCTCTTCCATATTTGATTCTCTCAAAATTAAGTTCATTTTCCTCTTCAAGATTCTTGGAAATGACTGTAGTGGTTGAGGCCATGAGTATTTTTAATGACTTTTGGTCTACATCACCTTCTAAATCACTTGTTTTTGAGTTGGAGTCGTCAGTGTCATCCCAAGTGGCTGCCATAGCTTTTCCCTTAGATTTCTTTGTGGGACATTCCATGGAGATGTGACAATACTTCCTTCAGTTATAACATTGGGGTTCTTTGGATTCGTTAAAAGATTTGCCTATTTGGTGCTTGTGATCCAAATGAATCCCTTTATCATTATATGGTTTTCCACGGTTCTTATTGAAAAATCTTTTGAACCTTTTAGCTAAGAGGGCAACCTCCTCATCCCCATCTTCGTTCTCGCTTTCTCCTTCCTCTATTGTGTTTGTAGTTCTAGAGGCTTCGAGAACATTGTTTTTAGATTTTATGGATGGTTTGAAGTGTAGTTCAAAAGTTTCTAGGGAACCCACTAGTTCTTCTACTTTCATCTCATCAATATTCCTACACTCTTCAATGGTGGCAACTTTGGAGTTAAAATGTTCTGGTAATGATCTCAGAATTTTTCTACATATTTTAGGTACTAAAATTTTCTCTCCAAGTCCCCCCCTTAGAGTTATATATGATTTTAGTTTGGTGAAAAACTCCGTGAATGTCTCATGCTCTTTCATTTTTATGTGTTCAAATTGAGATGTTAAGAGTTGAAACATTGACCTCTTTACTGTGTTGGTTCCTTCATGGGTAGTTTTCAATAAATCTCATGCTTCTTTTGAGGTTCCACACATACTGATCCACACAATAGATGGAATTCATAGCTTTGGCCTCATTAGTTTTCTTTTCTTTATTAAAATCTATCCATTTTTCTTTTGACTTGGGTTTGGTGATGGTTGTGCCATTTTCAAGAACCACTTGTTTGGTTAGTGGCACATATCCATTCTTAACGATTTTTCAAATATCATGGTTCAAGGATTGTAGAAAATAGTTCATTCTTGCTTTCCAATATGCATAATTTGAACCATCAAAGATAGGTAGTCAAGAGACCGATATTCCCTCTCCTTTGGTAATAATTCCAACTTCAGTCAGGATCTCCCTCTAGGTTGTTAAACCCTTCAAGAGGAACCCGTTGTGTTACCAATTGAAATTGTGGTAGAACCACTATAGTAGAAATATGGAATTAGTCCAAGTGTCCTAAAGGGGGGTGAATAAGATTTTTCAAAAATTATTTTCTTTTAATCAACAAACAATGCCTAACTTTTAAGCAAGATAGGTAAGGCAGAGTAACTCTATGGCTTCCAAGCCAATAGAGAGTCCAAACACTTAGGTTGCACAGGATTTGTATGAAAGCAACAAGCCTATTGAGATAGTGAATGTGAGAGTGTGTGGGATGTGATTTCTATTAATGCTTAGACATTCATATAATCATGTATTATGAATAATCATTCAAGAGACATAAACATAATTAGATCAGTGCACAAATAGCAATCCCAAACACAATCATATATAGTAGTTCAGCTACTTGCCTACTCCAGTCCCGACGGACGCACTCCCTCCTAGAGTATATCGGATTTCACTATCCAATGGTTTTAAATCAGTTTAACTATCAACCTTCACAACCTACATAATGTTAACTAATGAGCCTACATAAGGCAACCTTAGATGCCTATACAAGGTGACAAGTCCTACACAAGGACACACCTAGGAGCCTATACAAGACAACCTATGCCTACACAAGGCAATGGGTTTTAACCAAGAACTCCTCTGAGAGCCTACACAAGGAAACCCATGCCTACACAAGGCAAACACGTCCTAGACAAGGACAATGTATTCTTCCATTGGAGGCCTTATAAAAGGTCTTGACGAGTTCGTCACTCAAACTCTGAATCTCAATCTTACACAAGGAAAGGGCTTCAGACTCAGTGGACTCCTTATACTTATAAATAAGTGAGTGAGTCTCTTTCTCACACAATCTGAAGATGAGTTTCAATGTTGATGAAGAGTCTTTGACTCCCTTGAACCGCAACTATTTTTGATGCTTCGATCCATGCTTCGAGGTTGTGAGGATTCCTATGAGCTAAGCATTCAAGAGTTTCGACACCATGATTTTCCTATGAAGGGTACTACTGAAAACTTAATGAATGTTAGAGTTCATGATTCAATCCAAGCAATGAAGATATGAGTTAATGCTTATGCAATGGATTGAATGATGAACTCTAATGGGAAAGAGGAAATCAGAATGTGGGTAGTAACTCTTGTAACAACTCTCTCAAACTCTCTTAAATTCTAGTTCCTTTTACAAGAAGCAAGCCATGTGTATTTATGAAGTTGAAATCCCAATGGTAAAAAAATGAGAAGAAATTTGACAATGTCGATGCCATCGAAGGGTATTCTATGTCATCAAAATTTGAATTTCAAAGTCATCGAACCTAATTCAATTGCATCGACTTCCTACACAAGATAATCATTTGGTTGTAGAACGGATTCAAGTCTAATCTCATCGAACATCCTTTGATGTCATCGACGTGCACTTTGATGCCATCGAGGGATAGTTCGATCCCATTGGGTTTCCTTTTGAAGTATACACAATGCTTACTGGACATTTTTGTCTTTAGTTTGATGCCATCGAACAGTCTTTCAATCCATCGAGATTTGAATTTCGATAATCTCGAAAGGTCTTCGATGTGCTCGAAGAAAATTCGATTTTCCTTGAAAGCATGCTGGACAAATTGGTGTTAGTTTTGATGTCATCGATTGGCCTTCGATGCAATCGATAACTTACAATTGATGCCACCGAAAAGGGTTCGATTACATCGAGGAGCACTTGGAGTAATTTTTGGAGTTTTGGAAGAAGCCCAAGGTCGATGCAATCGAATGTCATTCGATGTCATCAAAACATAAGTTTCGATGTCATCGAATAGCATTCGATGTCATTGATAATTCATAGCATGTTTTCATTTTGTTGCTAGACAGAATGGACTTATATTCAATGCCATCGAAGATGTCTTCGATTGCATTTCGATGCACTCGACGGGGCATATGATTTTCCTGTTTGTTCTATCGTTTACTCCTCCATTACTCTTAAGCAATGTTGTCAAAACACATATGTGATCCCGTGTGATTGCATATGCATGTGCACATGCGATCGCACAATCGCATATGCGGTCACATATTTTTTATTTTTTATTTTTTTTTGCATTTTTTCAAATAAAAAAAAATCAGAAAAATCAGAAAAAATTCAAAAAAAAAAAATCAAAAAAATTCAAAATAAATTATTATATGTCATTGGGTCATGAAATACATTTAATTCAAGTAAAAAAATAAAATAAAACCATACATGATACATGATACATAACATCATAATTCATACATACATATACATTTACAATTTAGTAATTTACAAATTACAATATAGTTAACTTTTTAAATGATCTTAAGTCTTAAGTTCTTAACATTAAGAATTAATATTTTAGTTAGTAGTTACATAACTTACATTTAACAATAACAAATATGTAATATGAAATATGATTTATGAAATATCAAATATGAAATATCCATATTCAACATTCATCAGTCAATATTACATGTACTGATGTACATGAATGATAGATAAGTAATACAAATACAATCATACAATACATAATATATCAAGTTAATTATCAATGATTTAATATCAAGTTATCAACAAACAATCGATAACATCAACACACTTAGACTTTGACACCATTAAACAAAATTAAGAAATGTATTTATTATTTATCTAATCAATAATCATGATATACATTGATCTAGCATCCATTGTGGCACATCACCACCAGGTCCACCACCACCACCACCATCATCATCATCATCATTCGAGTCATCTCCTTCTTCCACATACACTTCTTCTTCTTTCATTTCTTCGTCATCTGTATGTACTAATACTTCATCAACATCCAATGGTGGATAGTCTTCAATTTGATCATCATTATCACCTTCTCCTTCTTCAATCTCCCCAATCTCATCAATGGGTTGACGGCTACTACTTGCCCCCCGGCTTCCCCCCGTCCTTCGCCTTCGAGTGGTACTAATACCTTCACCAAGCATCGATCCATATGCGGCTTCTTCAACTTGTGTCCATTTCAGATCCTCTTCAGCAAATACCTGGTCCTCTGTCTCTACGAGCCACTCGTTATCTGCATCCAACTCATCTAAGCAGATAGGGTCAAAGAAGCCGGGCTTTTCTTTCCTACTTTGGAATCGTTCTCGTAATTTTTGATTGTATTGAACGAAAACCAATTCATTGAGCTTTTTTTGCTCAAGGCGATTCCTTTTCTTGGTATAAATCTGCAAGAAAGAAAGCACATTTGACATTAGCTATTTAAGTAATTAATTTAGCTTACTAGCTTATGTCACTAAAAAATTAAAGTATATAAAAAAATTACTAAACACTCTAAACTTACCGCCTCAAACGTGCTCCAATTGTGCTCACAACCACTGGCAGAACACGTGAGTCCAAGAATCTTCATAGCCAGCTTCTTTAGAGCTGGATCCTTCCTGTTCGAGTCCACTCCATAGGCAGCCCACCAGTCAGCTGAGAAAAATAGTTTAAGTATAGGTTAGATCTCTTAGAGACACTTTGTAGAAAAACTTTTTGTAAGAGTTCAGTACACAATTCACAGTGTACACTAACATTCATTCATAGAAGTACTTAGTGGGTAATTTCATTGTCTGATGTCTTATTACGATATCCCTTGAAAATATCCCTTCACTTTTTGTGTAGAAGTCCAGCAAAGTTGAGATCTTGTCCTGTTCTCCTCTATCTGGAGTCATTCTTTCTAAGACATCAATAAATCCAACCATATGCATAGTTAGTGCTTCTGCTGGATCAGCAGAAGCGAATAAATAGGCTGGGTTAAGGATGTAAGCAGCGAAATACAATGGGGATGACATTTGGCTGACCCATCTTCTATCTATAATTTCTAAAATTGGCTTGTAATCACGGTTTCTATAGTTAAAATGGTCCATAATCTTATTTTTCGCTCTCTCCATCGCATCATATATGTAGCTCATTGCGGGCTTCTCATCCCCGTCCACCAATCGCAACACAGTGACTAAGGGCTCGGATAATTTTAGCGTCTTTACCCCTTGAATCCAAAAACTTTGAGAAAAAATTGTTAGTTGAACCTGTTTCCCTTCAGCCTTCCTTGACCAAGGCCCACTTGTAAAATCGGCCGACACTACAAAGCTTCTAAGTTCTGATTTCTTTGCATGTAGCCTTTGTAGTGTTAAAAAGGTTGTAGCGAAACGGGTGACTGCTGGACGTAGTAAGTTACCCCCAATGTGTTTTCTCATTAGACTAAGAAGAAGGGCGTGTTTGTACATAAAGACCGTGATTCTTCTAGCCCTTTCAATTATATTTATAAATAATCTACCTATATCTTCTAACATGAGAACAGGGGGTCCAAAATAAACGTTGTCTCTTCTTCATAAGAAGATGACCAGCCATTACATATGAGGCTGCGTTATCTGTAATTACTTGTATAACGTAGTCCTCATGTATTTCTTCAACTACACTATCTAGTAAGTTAAACAAATATTCTCCTATTTGTGAATGACCCGACGCATCCACTGACTTCAAGAACATTGTCCCAGCTGGACAATTTACCAAGAAGTTAATGAGAGACCGACCGGATTTATCGGTTCATCCATCGGCCATTAGTGAACAACCATATATTTTCCATGATTTTCCATATTCAGCTATGAAAGATTGTGTATATTCAACTTCAGTTCTAAGGCATGTCTCCCTCATTTCATGATATGAAGGAGGTTTAAGCTTAGGTCCAAATTGACCTATAGCCTTAATCATTACTTTGAAACTTTTTGATTTAACGGCATTGAAAGCAACGCCGGTTTGATAAAACCACTTAACAATATATTGAATTACAGTTTTTCTATCTTTTTGTTTATACCGGTTCTCTAAAGTTGTTTGAGCCGGCCCTTTCCCTTTACCCCTTTGGTCGACCACATCCTCGGGGTGTGGTCTACACCATCTATCTAAGGGTCCATGCCCTCGGGCTCTTTTCGATGATTATACTTGTGGTCTAGAGCGTCCTGTCGAAGTAGGGGGAGTAGGACTAGCTTCATCGACATCTACTACATTTATATCTTCATATGCATCTTATTCCATATATTCCTCCTGACGTATGGCACTATCGTATTTCTTTTTTAATTATTTTTGCATATACTCCACGATCTCCCTTCAAATTTCTGGAGTAATCTTCTCACATGCTTTTGCATTAGACCCGGGTAAATGTGCAAGGTGTTGCTTGTGCTTTGTAATGCCACCAGAACTCACAAATCCACATAAATCACATACTATATGAGTCTTTTCAGTAGCACTACGGTAGTGCCCATACTTCCAACCCGGGTCATTCGACTTGGGCCTTAAAGAGGAAGATTGGAAAGAAAACATTATGATGGTGGATGGTGGTGTGTGTATCTATTAGCACTAAAAAGTAACTAGTTAGGCTAACTACTAACTAGAAACTAGAAAGTAAACTATAAATAAAAAGAAAACTAGAACTTGGGACTTAGGGTTAGGGGAGAGAGAGAGAGAGAGAGAGAGAGAGAGAGAGAGAGAGAGTTACACACTTATACTCACACACACACACACACTTACACTTGTAGTCTTGTAGAAACTAGAAAGGGAGAAGAACAGGGAGAGAGAGTTGAGTTAGTCTTAGAGACTTAGAGTTACACACTTACACTTATAGAAAGGGAGAAGAAGAGGGAAAAGAAAATGAGAAAAAGAGAAGAGAGAGTTGTTACACTTGTAGAAAGAGAAGGAGAGAGAGAGAGAGAGTTACACACTTACACTTACACTTACACACACACTTTTAAGTTACACTTACACACTTATACTTGTAATTTGTAAAAACTAGAAAGGGAGAAGAAGAGGGAGAGAGAGAGAGATTTGAGTTAGAGTTAAGTTATACACTTACACTTGTACAAAGGGAAGGAGAAGAGGGAAAAGAAAATGAGAAAAAGAGAGAGTTGTTACACTTGTAGAGAGAGAGAGAGAGAGAGAGAGAGTTACACACTTACACTTACACACTTACACTTGTAGAAACTAGAAAGGGAGAAGAAGAGAGAGAGAGAGAGAGAGAGAGAGAGAGAGAGAGAGAGAGTTACACACTTACACTTACACACTTACACTTGTAGAAACTAGAAAGGGAGAAGAAGAGAGAGAGAGAGAGAGAGAGAGAGAGAGAGAGAGAGAGAGAGAGTTGAGTTACACACTTACACTTGAAGAAAGGGAGAAGAAGAGGGAAAAGAAAATGAGAAAAAGAAAAGAGAGAGTTGTTACTTGTTACACTTGTAGAAAGAGAAGGAGAGAGAGAGAGAGAGAGAGAGAGAGAGAAAGAGAGAGAGAGAGATTTACACAAATAAAATTAAAATTACAAATCTAAAAGAGGTTTGGGTTCCTAATTTCTAACCTTCAACTTCCAAAATTCCAAATTCTTGTATAAGTTATCTACTTTTCTTCTCTTCACCTTTGCCTCTTCACTTGACTACTTGAGTATTGTATTTGTTCTTGAATTCTTGCTGTAACTTGTACTTGTAACTTGTAAGTTGTAAGTTGTAACTTGTAAGATGTAATGTAACTTGTAAGTTGTAACTTCAAAGTTCAAACTTTTAAGTTGCTAACAACTAACAAATGAATCAATTAACAAATAAAATAAATTAAATAATAATAAAAATGATAGAAAGAAGTTGTTAGAAATTAGAATTTAGAATTAGAAACTTGGAAATTAGAATAGAAGTTAAAACTTAGAAAACTTAGTGGATGAAGATTGGAGAGTGAGGAGTCTCTTGAGTCTTGACTCTTGTCTTGAATCTTGATTCTTAAACAATGAATATGGATTGGATCAATGATGTATCATGTATCTTGTTGGTGGATTCTTGATTCTTGTATGGTTGTACACTTGTATACACTTCCTTGATTCTTGAATGTTTAAAAGAAAAGAAAAGAAAAGAAATATGGAAAATTGGAAATGAAATTGGATGGAGAGGAGTATATCATGTAACTTGTAAGACTCTTAGAATGTATGTAGGAATGAGAGAAATAGAGAATAGAGAGAGAATTTGAGGTTTTTTTGCATTTAGGAATGCTTAGAATGTAACTTTACAGAGAAAAAATTTGAATTTAAAAAAAAAAAAAAAGGTCGAAAAATGGTTAGAAATCTGACCGTTGGCTAGTATGCGATCGCATATGATGGCTCAAATGGCATATGTGATCGCATACTGGCCAGATCGCATATGCCACTGCCGCATATGCGATCGGCCCACTAATATCGCATATTCGCATATGCGATCGCATTTGACAACGTTACTCTTAAGTGTTCAAAACTTAAGCTTACCAATGATGATTTTAAGAGTTATTGTGGGTAAGAGTAAGTTAAATGGGGTCATATGCCTCAAGGGTTTGTTTAGGGAAGTGAGGCTCTGTTTACCTGTGTGGAGCACTCGAACTTCTTCTTGGTTAAGTCTTGAGCTTGATGTCTTCAACTTGGGGCTCACTTGACTGACAAACTCAACACTCGTGTATATTGACAAATAATGACACTTTCAGGCATTACAACATGTTGCACCTATACTCTATGGGTATTTTAACCCCTATAGACAGTCCTTGGATGCTCGAAATTTGGCTAATACTAAAAATCCAGCAACATGGTGCCTTTAAAATCACTAAATCTAGAAATTCCAACACTATAGAAATTTTAGGATAACAAAACAGAAAATTTAGTAAGATAATAAAAGAATCTAACAAGATATATGCAACATATATACTTTACAATATGATAGGAATTTCATCAAACACCTATCCTACGGTAGACCTAGGATCTGATACCAAAATTGATGCAGGATGAATGCTTTATGATGAGATTTATTTGAAAAGATCAAATTTTATATTTTTTACAAAATAAATCATGTATAAAAATTAATCATTCTTCCACAAAATTAGAAATTTTCATATTTTTCTATTCAGGTTCCAACGAAAAGTCATTATCTCACAATACATAATCAATATAAAATCATGTAAGAAAATGTCTTACAAGATGTAGGAATCTCATTTTAGCTTAGGAAAAAGAATCCCAGCATACTAATAGATTTCAGATTTTAGGTTTTTTTTAAACCCAATTAGGTCTAGGGTTCAAAATTAGAAACTTGGAGTTTAAAAATTGGAGAAACCTATATTAGGCTTCGGATTTGGGATGGGTTAGGGATTCATGAAAGGAGTTTTTGTGAGGAAACAAAGAGTAAAGAAAATACTAGCACAAGGGTTTCCACGTGTGCACCCTATGCGCATGTGTGTACGACCCTGGGAGAGGTTGTATCGATGGATTCTCTTGGGTTGTTTGGGATGAAGGAAGAAGAGGATCGAAGAAAATGAAGGTTTCTAGGGATTTTTTTCTTTTTTAGATGAAGACAAAGAAGAAGAATGAAAGTTAGATGCCTACCTTAGAGAAGAAGAAAATATAGGAAGAGGGAATCACACCCCTCGGGCTTCGCACCTTCTCTAATCCTTGAAGATCTTAAAGAATTTAGTTGCAAATCTCATGCAGAAGAAAGGATGGAGAGAGTTTTCTCAAAAAATATGGGATCGGACTAAATGTCCCCCCCCCCCCCAATCTACATTTCTAGAAGTTGAAATTTATTATTAAAAAAAAAAAAACCTCTTGCCCCATACAATAAAGTGAAAAGTAAAAAAAAAAAAGAATTGTAAACTATCAAATCCTAATCCAAACCACTAATCAAGTCCAAAAAATATATGAAATTATAAATGCCTACTATTGGATACCCATGTGGTCCAAAATCTAAGAAGATCAATAGTTTAATGGCCCACAGATGATGATAAGATGGGCCAATGGGCACGTTCCAAGGGTCCAATACTATTATGATCACAACACACACACACACACACACACACACACACACACACACACACACACACACACACACACACACACATATATTCCTAGTATGGGGTCTTACAGATCCGCGTAATTATGTTTGTGAGGTCTTCAAAAGGACCTGCTGGTGGGCCCCATGTACGGATCATCTATCCACAATGAAACTAGGGCCATCCTCCTCCTCTAGTAGACCCTATATGATGGTCCGATGTCATGATGTTCATAATCCAATGTTGGAATGTTGGACTGAAAGAACAAAGCAAACTAACTTAAGCCTAAAGGCTAAGCAAAATTTAAGCAAGAAGGGGAAATAAAGTACTTCCTGAAGAATATGGCCATTGCCAAACATTGTAGTGATTTCTACTTCTTGCACATGCTTAATGTTATCTGCAGTCATTACCAACCTGTTTCCATCATACGGTTGAATGTGTCTAAACTGTTGTTTGTCACAAGTCTTGTAATTTGAAGACCCCGAAGCAATGATCCAATTGTTGACATCATTGGCTTACTCTATGATAACACCTTTTCATGTGCAATGAATTAATGTCATGTTGGATTGATCACAAGATTTTCTGTCATCATGATGATGCATGAGGTCCAATCAACATAATCTAATGACGGAATTTCTATGGTAAGGTATAGTATCTAAGATTTCTCTTCAATATTTGATTAATCAAACTGTTCTTCTCCAGTTTTGGCCCAATCAGACCATTCCTGGTCCACTCATATAGTTGATCTTCAATATCAAAGCTATTAAATTATTTTTCTTCAATATCCAACCAATTGCATCTCATATCTCCAATTTTTGGAAAATTAAATAGTTCACCTCTAATAGTGGCCCAATCAACTATTGATATTCAATATTTGTTTAATCATACCACTCATCTTCAATTAGGGCCAATCATACCATTTATCTTCTATTACAGCGAGAGCTGTACACGAGTTGAGTCGAGTCGAGCAGGGCGATACTCGTACTCGGCTCTTAATGCCCGAGTGCTGCTCGTACTTGGCTCTACTCGGCCAACGAGCAGGGACTCCCTGTTCGTACTCTACTCGCCCGAGTACGAGTAGTAAATGAGTCGAGTCGATTCGAGCCCGAGTTTTCGAGGCGAGTTCGAGTACGAGCAGAAATCGAGTCGAGTAGAGTGCGAGTTTTCAAGGCGAGTTCGAGTCAATTGGAATTTGAAGTTAAACTAAATAATAAAATATATAAAATGCAACAATAAAATATATAAAATGCACATAATTTATGATTAAAAAAGTAAAAAACTTTGATAATTACATTAGCATATTTACATTACATTGTTCACTTTAAAATGACAATTTATAACTAATAACCTATATAAGAGGAGTGTCTTCCTGTATTGTCATCTGATCCATCGGAACTGCTATCTATTTTTCATATACAAATTGGTTCACTTCCTCTAAGTCAGAAGGTGAAGAGATTTTTCCTTCGTGCTCTTCTACACTTTGAACTAGATTTTTCAAACTTTCTTTATGTGAAGAATTGTATGTAGTACCCAATGACAATAAAATTCACCGAGACGAGTCAGGAATTTCAATTTGTTGATCTTTTTCTTCTTCTTGTTTGTCGTACTCGAGTAACTCGACCTTACTTCAACATCGTGTTGTCTTTGACTCGAATATCGCTGAAGTCTAAAAAGATCTTCCATACTGCGTTTTAAGGCGAGTTGGAATTGTTCTTCCTCCAAAGCTTTTAATCTGGCCTCCTCCTCTGCATCTTCTGTGGATGTCATTCATGTACTAGATCTTGAAGCAGAAGGTTTGGATGGAGTGGAAGGTTTTCTATTCGAATCTAATAGAACTTGAAAAATAATTTGGACATCCTTAGGGGCATTGGGGCACGGTTTTGCATCACCACCTCGACATGACAAGTGTAAGCGAAAGCGATTAGTCTTGTGCACAAACTTTGCGCCACACAAACCACACTTAATCTTTATTTTTTCAGACCTTAGTGGTGATTCAACTAGGGAAGCATAGTCCCAAATGTTTGTCGATGGCTCAGATGACGACATATCTACATTCAATTTTTAATAAAAAAATATCAGAATATTGATAAATAAATTGAACTTGATATAGAAACAAAAGAAAGAAATATAAATGTATCTAAATTCAAAAATAAAACTAAATGAACATGTATATGTAAATAAATATCAAAAATTCAAAGTCTTCCAAACCACATTTCAAAAGGACCAACACTTTCGTGTTTGCAGTTGCAGTGAAATAATATTATAGATCATTCAACATTCAACCAAAAAAATTAAAAAACCAAAAATAATTACTAATCTGTAGGTAGAGACTCGTCACGAATCTCAATCTCCTCTTCTTCATCATCATCATTCATATCTCCTCCACATATTGGGTGCAACCAATCCTGCGTACAAATCAACCCTTCAACTGTCTTTGACGAATGTGAGCTTCGATACTTGCTCACAACCCTGCTCCCTATTCTGAATGCGGATTCTGATGCCACTGTTGAAACTGGTATTGATAATATGTCCCGTGCCATCACAGATAATGTAGGGTATTTTGATTCACTAACCCTCATCTTCCACCATTCCAACACATCAAATTCAGCTCGCACTATGATTGGCTCCTTGAGGTACATTTCTAACTCTGATTCCTTAGTATCAACTCCCATTCGTGCTTGTGTCAAATATAATATGTATTCATTTAGCACATCCGGATTACCAGGTACATAAATATTCGCATCTCTACTTTCTTCAACACCCATTGTAGGTAAAGTAGTAACATATGATTTGTACAGATTTTCAAGGGCTTGACGAACCTTAGACGTCTTTGCTGCTTCTCTTTCAGTAGGATAAAGCTTCATGAAAATAAAGCTAACTAATCCCATATTACAACGGGGATCAAGAACAACTGCCAAGGACATCAACAAATGACATTCGTCCCAGTATTTATCGAACTTCGTCTTCATACCAACTGTCATCTGGCGTATAAAATCTGGACCTACACTAGCATTTTTCTACAGAGCATCCTTAATCTTCCAAAGAGACGGAAGAAACAGATTCGCGGTTGGATACTGATTCCCAAAAAAAATCTTCATGCAATCGTAGAAAACTTGGAGAAATGTGTGAACATGTTATGCTTTGGCCCAATCATCTGTGCTCGGCAACTAAGAATACATTCTGTCATGCACCGCATATTCAGGAAATGCAAGTTGTAATTCCATTGCCGCATCTAACATTTCATAGGTCGAGTTCTAACGTGTACAAACATCCAACTTCAACATTTTTTTAGATGACACATTCAAACGTTAGATGATGTTATTCCATACACTCAGTCTTGATGGCGACCCCCTTATATATTTCACACTATCTCTTATGTTCTTTATAGTGTCATCGATTGCTTTCAGCTCTTCTTGTACAATCAAATTTACAATATGGGCACAACATCTGACATGAAATATTTTTCCTTCAAAAAATAAATTTCCTGTAGCCCTAAACTGGTTAGGTAAGCATGAAATGACACTATCATTTGCTGAACCATTGTCTAAAGTTATTGCTGAAATTTTTTTCTCAATGTCCCAACCTTCTAGACAACTGCAAATGCAATCTAAAATAAGTAAACCAGTATGTAGAGGAGAAAGGTGTTTGAAGTTCAAAATTCTCTTGCATAGTTTTCAATCTTTATCGACATGGTGAGCGGTTAATGAAATGTATCCTTTTCTTTAATTGGACGCCGTCCATAAATCAGAAGTCAAAGCTATTCTGGTCACTGAAGCTAAAACTTTTTTCAGTTTCATCTTCTCATTTGCGTACATCTTCATGCTTTCTCTCTGCACTGTGACGCGGGAGACATTCTCGACCTGAGGGTTAAGGAATTGATAGAAAGCCCTAAACCCTTTATTTTAAATCATTCTGAAAGATTTTTCTTCCAAAATCACTAATCTAGCAAACCACTCATTCAGCTTCTCCTTGTCAAACTTATGAGTAGACACTACGCCTTGGGAGTCGTCCCTTTCTGACTTCATAAATGACAGCGTCTGTTGGCCGGGAGGAGGGAATCTTGCTTTCTTATGACACGTCTTCAAATGTCTAATTAGATGTGTCGTAGATCCTCCTGAAATCTTGCTGAATAACCCTTTGCAGTGATTACACTTTATCTTCTGTACACCGTTAACTGTCAGATCTTCGAAATCATCTCACACTGCTGATCTCTTCTTCTTCCCTTTTCCTGCGGTTGACGTGTCTGTGTCTCCCTCTACTATTAGAGGAGATGTGGTCGATGCACCCATTCCAGGGGTATTTGGGCTTTCGTCTTAACTAGCCATCTATAAAATAAAGTTCTCGATATGTTATACGGCTATACCTAGGGTCCTAGATGGCTAGACCGCTAGACGGGCATAATTACTTAATTGTCTAAATCAGTCACCCATTCAAAGTTAGATAGATTGAAATGCTTCATTTTTCAATTTAAATGCTACGCCAAAATTTCGGCAGCATCTCCCCTTATCTCTCCAGAATATATTAATCTTGTATTTGATTCCCATGTCAATCATCAACACAAAGTGTGGACATTTGATGACGGAAATAAATACATTAAATATATCCAGAGAGAAAAAGGAGAGACGAAACTAGAACAGGCATATTCATTTAAATTGGAATAAATGAAGACATTACAATCTATCTAACCCTAAACTATCCAAAAAAGGACAATTTGAGCTATTTCTATGCATCCAAGAACACACTGAATCTATGTCTGACAACATAGAAATCCTCAAATGGGCAACTGATTATCTTATACTACAACTAAAACAATAATAATAATAATAAAACCTAACAATCAAACAATAAATGAATTGAAGGAATCGAAAGCACTAATATTAATTTAATCCAAAATTATTGTGGCTCAAAAAGTTTTAAGGATAGTTTGGATGGAAGTGAACAGAGGTAAATGGAGTAAATTGTGGATAAATAAAAGTAAATGTTATTTTAACTATTTTCAGGTATAAATAAATTCATGCAGATGGAAATAAAATGAAAGTAAATTAGCTTGTAAATGAAGTCCTTTAGCATAATTTATAAGTAAATAAATTGAAATGACTTTTATGAGTTTCAACACCTGGTCAAGGGTTCGAGTACCCATAGGTGGTGAAATTCCACTATTATGTGAGTGTGTGAGGGTATGTGTGCATGTGTTAAAAAAATAAAATAAATGAAATGACTTTTTGAGATATCTTGGGATGTGGCCCAACTAAACTAAGGTATGTGCAACCTGGATGAAGGTTTACCTAAACACAACCCATTCTAAAATTTAGGTGGGTCATAACAAGTGAATATATATAAGTTTTAAGCATTATTATATATTGTTCTTATGGTGCACCCCACCTAAGTTTTTTATGGATGATTCTTGGGATGTACGGTGATTATGAAGATGCCTACCAGATTCATGGTTTGGATTACACATACACATAACAGCTTGGCCCCACATAGCGCATGTGATCATTTCCCTTCTAGTCATAAGCCCAATTTCTTATTGTGCGTATCTAGAATACACCAAATGACAGTTTATAAATCTGCCTCTAGCTTCTGATTCTACGCAATCGCGTTGATCCGAGCTGTTCACTGGATTGTCCATCTCTTGGATTGATTATATTATATCTAAAAAATATTCATGAAGATAAATCTTCCTACCCTTGGATGGTCAACAAAAGGCTAATTGGACGTGGACTATTTGCATCTGTGACATGAGCATTCCCCCATATCATATCAATGCAATTTTGGGGGTGTGGCCCATCTAAGATGTGGCCCACCATTTGTGCCATTTGGATCAGTAAGCATGCGCAACAACTGAACAGGAACATATGATTATACACCAAATCATTATCACCCTTTATTTCATTGAGAAACACCAAGGAACTTGCCTGCCATTAGCAGGCAAGCTGCCAACCTACGACAGAGAAATCATATCCACATAAGATGTGTTTTGGGGGCACCCCACACTCAGTGTCCGGGTTGGACAGTCACAACATACACACAAAATGGTGGGCCCAACACAAGAAAATCTGCGGACGGACAGGGGCACCGGACACAAGATGGTGGGCCCAACACATAGATTATGTAATCCATCAAAATCAACTTCGGAAATCAACATATTCAAAATGAAATTCTTACCTGATGGACGGACAGGGGCACCGGGCAGGGGTGGGATGAACTATGGACAGGGCAGGGCAGGGACGAGCTGCGGACAGGGGCGTCTCCGCGTCGGGCAGGCCAGGGACGAGCTGCAGCAGGGACAGGGGCATCGGGCAGGGTAGGGAAGAGCTGCGGGCAGGGCAGGGCAGTGACGACTGACAAGCTGCGGACAGGGACAAGCTCCAGGGAGAGAGAGAGAGAGAGAGAGAGAGAGAGAGAGAGAGAGGGAAGAAGAAGATGGACGTTCCGGATAGGGGAATGAAAGGAGAGAGAGAGAGAGATAGAGAGAGAGAGAGAGGGGGGGGGGGGGAATGGGAATGGCCGAATGGGTAGGGTCGTAGACGGGCGCTGGCCGATGGGAGGGAGGGAAGGAAAGGGGAGGGTTTTTTTTCAATTTGGTCGGGCGGGCGAAAGCTGAAAGTGATCGGGATTAGGGATTTAGAGGTATATATAATATGGCCCTGGTCGAGCAACGAGTCGAGTACTCCTTTGCTCGTACTCTACTCAAACTCAAAATGAGTAGGAAAAAACTGCTCGTACTCGGCTCTAACTCAGCCGCGTCGAGCATCGAGTTGAGCATTCTGAGTCGAGACGATCAAGTACCCGAGCTTTGCTTGCTCTTGTACAGCTCTATTTACAGCCACACTAGATCATTTATCTTCGATATTGGCCCAACCAGACTGTCTATTTGTACTGTGATGTGAATTAGACCATTAATTGTCTCCAACATCAATTCAATCGAACCATTCATCTTCAATATAGGCCCAATAAACCATTAATCCCCAACTAGACTGTTGATCTTTGATATTAATTCAATTAGTTACTAATATTCAATTTAGCATAACCAAAATGGTCATCTTTAATATCATTCGGATTTGACATTGATTCGATTATATTGTTGATCACCTAGTAGAACCATTGATCTTCAATGTCGGCCCAATCGTACCATTCTTCTACAATTTTTGTCCAATTAGATTGTTCATGTTTAATATCAATTCAAATAGACCATTAATCTTCAATATTGGTGCAACTGGACTATTAATTGCACTTCAATATCAACCAATTAGACCATTTCATTTTCAATTTTGACCAAATCATGCTATTCATCTTTTCCATTGGTACGATTAAATTGTTCATCTTTAAAAAAGTTTGAATAAGACCATTTGGCTCAGACATCAGACTAATTATTTTATTAACCTTTAAGACTGGCCCAACCAGACCATTCATCTGTAATTTCAGTCTAACATCGGTCTAATCATTCTATTAATATTGGCCTAATGAGACCATCTATCCATAATATTAGTCTATTTTTTTTTATTTTTTTTTTTAAATCTTTGATGTCGATATGATTTGGGTCCAATCACTCTTAAAAGTCATTAGAGTAAACTACAGGTTGGTCAGTCCGGGCGAATGGGAGGGGGGATAAGGGAGGCTGTCAGCACTAATTGTCCAATGGTGCATATTAAAATTAAGGATACACATTGATTATATGGGGTTCAGTTATTGATTGGAGTATAGCTGATGTAGGTGCAATTATAATAGCCAATTGAAATGAAGGACTGAAGGAGATGAAGGGAGAGGATGAAAAAGAGGTGTGAGAGTTGTAAGTAGAATGACGTAATAGTAAATTAGGTTATCTCAATTTAAGAAATGTATCAAAATTATAATAATGGGTATTTCAAATACCTTTCATTAGCATAATATATTATGGTAAACACTTTTTATAATCTATAAGTAGGTCCATAATGAGTTGGCTAATTATGCCCTAAATGTTAATGACCAAATAAGCTGTCTAAATGAGCCCTAAATGTTAAAGATCAAATGATGGTGAATTTAATTACCTGGACACTCCACATAAAGTGAACCATCATAATTTCTAGATTGATATATATGTTTGGTTCATCTACAATAACCGGAGTCCTTTGGATGCTGTTTGCACACACACATGCAAAGGCAGTTCATGTACATGCGGCCATATGTACCAGCATGCCACGTAGGTATTAGATCCGATCCATCCTTCAGGGTTCCTCCTATTTAGATGTTATGTCCCAAGAATTAGATCGGTCCAGCAATCAAGGTGGCTACAATTGATGAAAAAGATGTATTATGGAAGAAAATCTGGTTAAAATCTTCTAAGCTGTGAACAACTAAATGCATGTGCTTGTGACATTGGACAATCGACAGCTTCCTCTGATTTCCAGAGCCCGTCTCTAAACGACTAAAACCCACAGTAACAAGTAGGCCCACATTAGATGGCCCATGCGGTGAAGACCTTGATTAATAAGTTGGAGTGTTCCAAACTTTCAATCAGTTGCCGGCAATGAACAGTTAAAAATATGCCAACTGTCCCCAATTGGCAAAAAATTGGATGGCTAGAATCTTTTCATTTTCTAGTTTTAGGGCATGACAGATCCATGGTGGGAGCCATCAAATCAATGGACTAGATCTTCCTCCTTCATAGTTCTTACTGCTAATCTAACAATTGTGATAAATGCTGCCTACGCTACTCTGCACTTTTGATTTTTTAAAAGAATTATCTGTTTTTTTTTTTTTTTTTTCAAAATGTTCATATCTTCATTTCAATGAAAACAAGTAGATATAAAATAGGCCATTCGGACAGGGCCTAAGACAAATGATAGGCTCTGTCTATCATATCCTATGCAAAGAATTTATACGAGTTTTCTTAATTGAGCCTAACCCAACTTTATCAAGGAACATCCTACCCTTAACTAGGCGAGGGAGATTTGATGAGTCTCGGAATACACTGCATAATTGCCTCAAGCTCCCTTCCTTGGCCAGCCCATCAGCCGGGTCCATTCATCTCCCTAGAAATATGAGAGAAACAAAAGGAACTTCTACTAACAATCCTTCTAATCCTATCCACCCAATACTTCCAGTTCCAAGCGGGATTGGAATTGCCCTTAATACAGTCTATCAGCTGCCATTTGAAATCTAATTCTACATACACGTTGTTGATCCCGAAATTTACACACAACTCCATACCTTCAAACAATGCCCGCATTTCAGCCATGTTGTTGGACGCATTACCATGCCCAGAGTAAAACGCAAGACCAAGTTGCTTGGGATGTCCCTGCAGATCCCACCACCCCCAGCTTGCCCTGGGTTGGCAAACACCGAACCATCCACGTTCAGTGGGTTGGCAAGCGCCGAGCCATCCACCCCAGCAGTAAAAGAATAATCTGCTACTCTGGAAGCAACGTAAGATATAGTGCTCCCAGTCGCTCCTCCCACTTAGTCCCATCGAACTATCTGAACGGTCTATTAATACCAGAGCCTATTTTATAGGCTACTAGGCAATAATCACACTGATTGCATGATCCTATCCATCCCCCATTTATCCTTACTTTTCGTAGCCACCCTATTACCGAGAGCCATGGGACTGTTAAGATTTCTTTTAAAAAGTGACTCTTTTCATGTAAGAATATATGATTTTAAGAATAAAATTTGAAATTATTTTGGATTTACTTTTTTGAAAATGATCTGGACCCTCTCAAATAAAGACTAATGATTATACAGTAATGATTGTTGGAATGGCGAGATATTTACATATGTAGTATCCCAGAGAATCTATGTTGAACTTACTTTAAAGTCTAGATCATGCGCGACTGTCAGCGTCCCAATGCAATCTCTGAGAGCAGTGGGACACTTGTTTTTTTATATATATAAGGAAGAAAATAACCACAATGAATGTGCAGCTCACAGAATTTTTGGTCCAAAAAAAGGTGATGAGGGGAGAGGTGAATGCCTTGAATGCACACGGTTTGACCGCCTTGGATGTTTTACTGCAAAACCGAAGAAAATCGAAGGATATGAAACTTGAAAGGATCCTCCGAGGTGCTGGAGCTAAAAAAGATGGAGCCATGCATCCCACGAGGTGCTGGAGCTAAAAAAGCTGGAGCCATGCATCCCACGAGAGACGATTGGACAATCAAACCATTGTCTTCTGGAAAGGACGAGTGGAAGAAGCACAGTGTGTGGTTGAACAAGATAAGGAGTGGTATAATGGTGGTGGCAGTATTGATCGCTACGGTAACATTCCAAGATGGATTCACCCCTCCCGGTGGGCTTAGGCAGGAGGATAAGTCGGATGCGCCTCAGTTGGGGTATCCTATAAGCCCCACTCCAGCCGACCTCAAATTAAGTCCTGTTTACACAGCAAGGAAGTCGATCATGGCTATTTACTTTCCACGTGCATACACATTGTTCTCAATTTACAATTCGATAGCGTTCCTGGCATCTTCGAGCATAATCTTATTGCTGGTAAGTGGATTCCAACTCAAGCGACGGTTTTTTATGTGGGCCTTGATGATCATCACATGGCTGGCCGTGTATTCCATGATCATTACTTATAGGCTAGCCTATATAGTTGTCTCCTGTCATTGGGATGATAATGATCAGACCTATATAATTGCCATTTCATTCCTTATGTGCTTCGGATTGATTATTCTACTATTTGCAACACATTTCTTAAGCTTCATTAGATGGTTGGTCAGGAAACCTATATATATATATAGGTATATATAGAATCAAGTCACTTTTAAAGGATTCGACCAACGTTAATGTTGGGAATGTTGATGTTGAATCCCGCATTGAACACAGCTAATATGTGTGCCTATGCGGATATGTCTATCTGTATTCATACGTATTGCTTTTCTTTTGCAGTAACTTAGGATTTTAGTACTACATGTATCTTGGAGTTTGTGATCAAGTACTCTTTTCAATTAAAGCTATGCTTCCAAAGGCCACAACATATGTTAGATGGTACGGAGAGCCTTCCGGTTATCCAATATGTCATCTTTCTTCCTCCCATCCTATGTTCGATTGTAACTGGTGATTAGGTAAGACATCTGTATGAACAGCTTATCCAATATATATATATATATATATATATATATATATATATATATATATATATATATATATATATATATATATATATATATATATATAATGTATTAATGTTTACTTCTTGAACTGATGTACTATTCAGCCAGGACATGCCTTAAATGTGTTTGTTCTAGTGAAATAGTTGGTTATTATTATTGTTGTTTTTCTCTTGGTAAATGTTGATTCTCTGGCAATTGTGCATGGAGGAACCGTTTCACTTCAATACACCAAGGAATATGGAGTAGCACGTGGTTCTTTGCATTGCATGTTGTTCTGTATCCCCAAACAACCTTAGCCAATTATTTATGCCAATCTCTTTTGACGATGATCATGTCAAATTCTTCTACCAGACCATCTGCTGGAGCATAATAAGCAATAGATGGGACTCTCTCTCTCTCTCTCTCTCTCTCTCTCTCTCTCTCTCTCTCTCTCTCTCTCTCTCTCTCTCTCTCTCTCTCTCTCTCTCTCTCTCTCTCTCTCTCTGTATATATATATATAGAGAGAGAGAGAGAGAAATGCTCCCACACAGGGAAACGGATTCGCTACCCCCCCCTGCCACTAGCCCGGTGGCTGGTGGTAGGTGCTCTGTGGCCCCCACCATGATGTATTCGTTTCATCCATGCCGCTAATCCATTTTTACAGATCATTTTAAGGCTTGAACCAAAAAATAAGAGGCATATAAATCTCAGATGGATCACACCACAGGAAAACAATAGCGATTGGATATCCACCATTAAAATCCTTCTAAGGCCCACTGTACTGTTTATTTGACATCCAATCTGTTGATTAGGTCATACAGACCTAGATGAAGGAAGAAAAAAAAAATAAAGATCATCTTGATACAAAACTTTTATGGCCCCAAAAAGTTTTTAATGGTTTACACTCATTTAACACTGTTTCCTATAATGTGGTCCACTTGAGATTCGGATATACCTAATTTTTGGTCTCATGTACTAAAATGATCTATAAAAATAGATGGACGGCATGGATGAAATACATACATCATGGTGGGGCCCACAGAACACCGACCATCAGCCATTGGCTGGTGGCAGGGGGAGTAGCCAACCGGTCGTTTCCCCCACACAGCTAGTTGGACCGCCCATACTAGTTGCTTGATTAATTAATGCTAATAAATATTGTTACAGGGAAAGTTGTTTCAAGGAAGAAAAGGACTTATGACTTGGGTGGACCCACGGTGGAGTTACTGTGAAATCCACACAAACCATCTGATGAGCAGACCCATGTTGAACCTAGGGGCAGAAAATCAGGCTCATCCATGGTTAAGGTGGACCACATGATTAAAAATAGTATATAGAAAAAGCTCATCCTCCAAATTTCTTTCCTTGGTATGGTCTACTACAATTACAGATCACTTTGATTTTTTTGCCCCGAGCTTAACATAAAATTACACAACTAATGATTGAAGTGGATCTCATGCATACATCACGGTGGGTCATGTCAAAAGGTGAAGGGTGAGCATTGGTTTACATAAAGACTCGGGTTGCGGGGTGGACAACACAGCTAAAATTGAGGTACTGTGCGCTAGAGCTCACGATAAGCTTATCGTGAGGTCGAGCTGTGTGGGACCCACCGTGATGCATGTCGACCATCAACACCATGCATTTGATGGTTCCCCTTTAAATAATGGGATATCCCAAAAATCAGCCGTATATGGTGTTACAAAAAATATTGATTTTAAATTATATTTTAATAATAAATAATAAATAATATATAACATATATAAAAAGTATTTAAAAAATAGCTTTTTGTGGGGTTTTGGGAATAGTCCCACGGGAGAAAGGGAAGAGAAAAATCTATATTTTATATGAAGGATGTGGAGTATTATAATATTTGCTTATCTAGTCAGTGGATCATGGGACTTGCGTGTTCCAGTGCGAAGCACTGGAACACCGCGCATGCGCTCGCGCTCGGGCTCGGTCACGGGCTTGATGTGAGGACGTGGGCATGTGAGGCAGTGTACCTGTAGAGGGGCTACTGGCGTACTTTGCACTTCGCACGTGCGCATCGTGTCGCAGAGGATTGCTCCCTTCGCAAACCGGAGCGAGACGTGTGCGAGTCGTGGTGGCAGAGGGTCGCTCCCTTCGCGAACCGGAGCGAGACGTGTGCGAGTCGCAGTGCGACTAAGTGGCTAAGGTAGATGGCTGGCTGATGGAGAGACCAGAGGACTGAATGAAAATCCTCCAGAATATATAGAGGGCTGAAAAAAGAGTTGTTGCAGAAAATCTGTAACAACTGTGCAATAATTACAGGGTCCAGCTGAAACTACTGCATGGCTAGCCCAACAGATAGAAAACGGCCAGTTGTTGTCTTACAACAATCAGCATGCAGCAGCTTAATGGCCCATGCACAACAGTCAGAAAACGGCCATAAAACGGATAGTTTTCTCCAACAGCCAGAAAACGGTCATGGGATTTATTTCTCTGGACCATAACCCTCAGCCACCATAGCCTATAAAAGGAGGTCCTGAATAGGTTTCCAAACCATCTCACAACCCAATCCAGTACTTCCATACGAAATTGAGACAGCCCACTAATCCTCTCCCTATTACTCCAGTAATTCCAGCAAGATAGCAACGGTTAAACCATTGCAAAAAGAACAGACCAACGGTGTGGTTTAGAAAAGTTCAACTGAACCAGTGGCTGAAGACTTGACCAGTGCAGTGGTCTAAAACAAATTTTCTTCCTTTTCTTTATTCTGAGATTTTTCCTTTTTTATGTATTTCTACCAGACTGTGTAACAGAGTTCCATTAGTGGGCCTTCGTGTTTGCTGAACGTAGACCCGCATCAGGCTCGTCATATCCTAGAAGTGCTTTGCCTGTAAGCTATTAGCATACTCAATTCACTTGAGTAGGGGCAAATAACGTTTTAAAGACAGCGTTTCAGACGTGCTTCAGCCTGTCCTTAGATTAGATAATTTTTTATTTTTTCGGTTTTCACATTATACAGAAATTATATTAATCTGTATAAATTCTCAACAATCTTAAAGCGTTATTTCTAAGATGGAAGCCGACAGCGTTTCATCCATCAAGTTGATGAATCAGGACTTGATACGTCTTGATCGGTTCGATGGAACCAATTTTACAAGATGGCAAGACAAGCTGAAATTTCTCCTAACTGCGCTTAAGATCTACTACATACTAGATCCAAATCTGCAAGCGCTGCCTGAAGCAACTAACAATGACACACCTGAACAGGTGGCTGCACGCATCAAATGAACTGAAGATGAACTCTTGTGTCGAGGACACATTCTGAACGCGCTCTCCGACCACCTGTACGATCTGTACCAACAGACATCATCAGTAAAGGAGATCTGGGCCGCACTGGAGTTCAAGTACAAGACTGAAGAAGAAGGGACCAACAAATTTCTCATCGCCAGGTATTTTAACTTCAGCATGGTAGATAATAAACCGCTGCTGCCCCAAATCCAAGAACTGCAGCTAATAGTTAACAAAATCAAAGCGATAAAGATTGATCTTCCTGAATCATTCCAAATCGGGGCTATAATCGCTAAATTGCCACCGATGTGGAAAGACTATAGAAAGAAGCTGCTACATAAAATCGAGGACTACACACTGGAACAAATTCAGAAACACCTCAGGATTGAGGAAGAATCTCATAACCGTGACAAAAAAAATGATAACGGGAATGCTTCGTCCAAGGTACATGCAGTAGAAAACGACAATAACAAGAATCCCGATAAGGACGATTCCCTTAAACCCAATAAAAAAAAATTTAAGAAAAATGCCCAAAAGAAGAACGGAAAGTTCAAAGGCCCATGCCATGTCTGTGGAAAAATCGGGCACTATGCTCGAGTATGCCGATATCGCAAATCTAAAAAAGAGGCAAGTGCAGTAGAAGAAGGCGATATCGTGGCTATAATTACTGAGGTGAATACCATCCAAGGTAAAGTTTCAGGCTAGTGGTGTGATACTGCTACTACAGTACATGTGTACTATGACAAATCAGTCTTCAAAACCTATGAGGAATTGACCGATGGTCAAGAAGTCCAAATGGGTAATGAAGTCCGATCGAAGGTCGTCGGTAAAGGAACTGTCGAACTGATATTTACCTCTGGAAAGAAAGTGATTCTGACTAATGTACTGCACGTCCCAGACATGAGGCGAAACTTAGTTTCTGGGGATCTTCTAGGAAAACCAGGTATAAGGGTGGTGTACAAGTCAAGAAAACTGATTCTGTCCAAAAATGAAAATTTTATGGAAAAAGGATATGCTTGTAACGGAATGGTTAAATTTTCTCTGAATGAAAGTAGCACTTCTGAGTATAGGGTTGAATCCGTTGGACTGTGGCATGATATACTAGCACATATAGGGTATAGTACCTTAAAGTTCATGGCTAAGAATGATTTAATCTCATACACAGATATTGAAACTGATAAATGTGAAGTGTGCATACAATCCAAAATGACGAAGAAACCTTTTCCAAGTGTTAATAGATCGTCTCAAATATTAGATCTTGTGCACAGTAATATCTGTGAGTTAAACGACATTCTTACTCGTTGAGGTAAACGGTACTTCATAACCTTTATAGATGATTACTCTAGATATGTGTATGTTTATCTATTAAAGAGCAAAGATGAAGCATTGAACATATTTAAGATATATAAAGCAGAAGTAGAGAATCAACCAAGTAAGAAGATAAAAATTCTCCGTAGCGATAGAGGAGGAGAATACTTCTCAAATGAATTCGATAACTTCTGTGAAGAACATGTACTGGTACATCAATGTACAGCTCCATACACACCTCAACAAAACGGAATAGCTGAAAGGAAGAATAGAACATTAGTAGAAATGGTCAACTCAATGCTAATAAGAGCAAAGTTGTCACTAAGTTTATGGGGTGAGGCACTGCTTATAGCATGTCATATAATAAACAGAATTCCATCTAAAAAAATATAAAATATCTCCATATGAAACATGGAGAGGTAGAAAACCTAACCTAGAATATCTTAAAGTGTAGGGGTATCTTGCATACTGCAGAACCCCTGATCCAAAAAGAACCAAGTTAGGACCAAGAGCTATTAAGTGCGCTTTCGTAGGGTATGCACAAATTAGTAAATCTTATAGACTTTTAGACATGGAGTCTAATACAATAATAGAATCAAGAAACGTTGAATTTTTTGAACATTCACTATCCTTGGAGTCAAAGGATAATGAAATCCAAACTCCTAATAGATAACCAGATAGCACAGCTCCATAGATAGTGGAAGCTCCTATTGAATCTCGTAGGAGTCAAAGAACAAGAATAAAGAAGAGTCTAAGAGATGACTACATAAACTCACAACGAATCATTTTTCATCTGAGAGAAGCAGATAGAGAAAATGTTATTAGAAAAATACCTATAGTAATGACTATAGAAGATGATCCTAAAACATATAAAGAAGTTGTATCCTCTAGAGACTCAGTTTTTTAGAAAAAAACTATAGATGATGAAATGGAATCCATACTATCAAATCAAACATGGGAACTAGTAAACTTACCTCCAGGTTCTAGACCCATAGGTTGTAAGTGGGTATTTAGGAAGAAATATCACACTGATGGGAATATCCAAACCTTTAAAGCTCGACTAGTAGCTAAGGATTTTAGACAAAAAGAAGAGATAGATTACTTTGACACATACTCACCTGTAGCTAGTATAACATCCATTAGGATATTATTTGCGCTAGCTTCCATACATCATCTTCACATCCACCAAATGGATGTAAAGACTGTTTTCCTGAATGGTGACCTCAATGAGGAGGTATACATGAAACAACCTGAAGGTTTCGTTCTACCAGAAAATGAAAACAAAGTATGTAGATTAGTCAAATCATTGTATGGATTAAAACAAGCACCAAAACAGTGGCATGCGAAGTTTGATTTCAAAATACTATCTTATGGTTTCATGCATAATGTAGCTGACAAATGCATATATTCTAAAGTAGATGGTAATCATATCGCTATTATCTGTCTGTATGTTGATGACATGTTAATAATAAGTAATAAAATGAAAGGTGTGACTGAAACAAAGAAGTTTCTTTCTTCCATATCTAAAATGAAGGATCTTGAACAAGTTGATACCATCTTAGGTATCAAAGTTAAAAAATATTGTGGGGGTTATGCTTTGTGTCAATCTCATTATATTGAGAAGATACTAAATAAGTTTAACCATCTAAATATAAAGGAAGCAAAAACTCCATTTGATCCAAGTATCAAACTAAAAAAAAATACTGAAAGAATTGTTGCACAATTAGAATATGCGAGTGTTATAAGAAGTCTTATGTATACTATGCAATGCACTAGACCTGATATCGCATATGCTGTGAGTAAACTTAGTAGGTTTACTAGTAACCCCAGTAATGAACACTGGAATGCAATCAGTAGAGTCCTTGGTTACTTAAAAGCAACCAAAGACTTAGGACTATTTTATTCAGAGTTTTCTGCCATATTGGAAGGATATACCGATGCGAGCTGGATATCGAGTGCAGGGGAAAACAAGTCTACTACAGGGTGGGTATTCACCCTAGGAGGTGCAGTTGTATCTTGGGGATCCAAGAAACAGACTTGCATAACACACTCGACTATGAAGTCTGAATTCATAGTCCTGGCTGCAACAGGCAAAGAGGCTGAGTAGCTAAGGGATCTTCTTTTAGAAATTCTTTTTTGTGTAAAGCCTATATCGGCTGTGTCACTACATTGTGATAGTGAAGCCACATTAGCTAGAGCCTATAGCGGCACTTATAATGGTAAATCTAGACATATCAGTCTTCGACATGATTATGTCAAATAATTGATTAAAGATAGAATCATTGTTATTTCCTATGTGAAATCAAGCAACAACTTAGCAGATCCTTTCACTAAGCCTCTACCGAGAGAGGTAGTAAAGGCTACATCTAGAGGGATGGGGTTGAAACTCTTCAACCAAAGTTCCACCAGTGATGGTAACCCAACCTAAAGTCAGAAAATCACTAATCTTGAGTTTAATGGGTAAGAACAAGTCACTGATATGTGAAAAGTTTTCAGCACTAAATTATATAACCTCATCCATAATAGATAAGTACTGAGCGTTACGAAAGAGGGTTAAGTCTTAGAACTGTTAATGAAAACCAGTCTTTAGGACAAGTGTCTTATAGTAACAGAGACACTGGAAGGATTTCACCTATATGAACGTAGAGATGGTGCCGTCTCTCATGAGAGTTAGGAGTTTTCTCTCGGGATCATTCACGAATTAGGATAAGCACATGGCCATTAATTGTACTGAATAAGATTGTGAGAACTCTAACAACACATAGCGAATATGTATGTGATTTTTTCAACACTGTTCTCTAAGAATAACTGGTTCAAAGCTGCGGTTACTAGTCATTTCGATAGATTTTTGAGATACTTACACTAAGGAAAGATTAAAATCGAAAGATATCTTTCTTTATGCATATAAGCTGATTATTCTGACAGAAATGTTTAACCGATAAAATATATTTTTATAAAATCAAGTGGGGGATTGTTATAAAAAATATTGATTTTAAAATATATTTTAATAATAAATAATATATAAAATATATCAAAAGTATTTAAAAAATAGCTTTTTGTGGGGTTTTGGGAATAGTCCCACTTGGAAAGGGAAGAGAAAAATCTGTAGTTTATATGAAGGATGTGGAGTATTATAATATTTGCCTACTTAGTTCATGGATCATGGGACTTGCGTGTTCTAGTGCGAAGCACTGGAACACCGTGCACGAGCACGCGCTCGCGCTTGCACTCGGGCTTGGGCTCGGGCTCGGGCACGGGCTTGGTCTCGGTCACGGGCTCGATGCGAGGGCGTGGGCATGTGAGGCAGTGTGACTGTAAAGGCGTTAGTGGCACACTTTGCACTTCGCACGTTCGCATCATGTCCCAGAGGGTCGCTCCCTTCGCGAACCGGAGCGAGACGTGTGCGAGTCGCGGTGCGACTAAGTGGCTAAGGCAGATGGATGGGTGATGGAGAGACCAGAGGACTGAATGAAAATCCTCCAAAATATATAGAGGGATAAAAAAAGAGCTATTGCAGAATATCTGTAACAGTTGTACAATAAGAGCAGGGTCCAGCTGAAACTCCTGCATGGCTAGCCCAACAGCTAGAAAACAGCTAGTTGTTGTCTCACAACAGTCAGCATGCAGCAGCTTAATGACCCATGCACAACAATCAGAAAACGGCCATACAACGGCTAGTTTTCTCCAACAGTTAAAAAACGGTCATGGGATTTATTTCTCTGGACCATAACCCCCAGCCACCATAGCCTATAAAAGGAGGTCCTGGATAAATTTTCAAACCATCTCACAACCCAATCCAGTACTTCCATACGAAATTGAGACAGCCCACTAATCCTCTCTCTATTACTCCAGTAATTCTAACAAGATAGCAACGGTTAAACCATTGCAAGAAGAATAGACCAACGGTGTGGTTTAGAATGGTTCAACTGAACCAGTGGCTGAAGACTTGACCAGTGCAGTGATCTAAAACAATTTTTTTTCCTTTTCTTTATTTTGAGATTTTTTCTTTTTTATTTATTTCTGCCAAACTGTGTAACAGAGTTCCATTAGTGGGCCTTCGTGTTTGCTGAACGTAGACCCACATCAGGCTCGTCGTATCCTAGAAGTGCTTTGCCTGTAACCTATCAACATACTCAATTCACTTGAGTAGGAGCAAATAACGCTTTAAGGACAACGTTTCAGACGTGCTTCAGTCTGTCCTTAGATCAGATAATTTTTTATTTTTTCGGTTTCCATATTATACAGAAATTATATTAATCTGTATAAATTCCCAACATATGGAACTCAGGTGCGCCATACCATCTAAAATCATGTGAAGACACCGTTAAAACATATAAAAGCACTTGGTGGGGCCCACATGAGTTTTGAATGCTGCTGAAACTTGGTATGACCCCTAATCCTAGTGGGACACACATAATGGATGGGCTGGATTTGCAAACCACATCTCGGTGGGACCCAAAAAATGATTATGAATGTTTTAATGGTTGCACGGCTCCTCTCGACTTCTGTATGTGGTGTGGCCCACAAAAGTCACAGATTGACTTGATTTTTGGGACCTAGGTCCATAGTGGAATGGCGCATCTAACTGATGGGGTATATGTTCAAAATGCATACGGTGGGGCCCACACAGCTCGACCTCATGGGATGGAAGAGCTCGAGCGCATTGTACCTTTTCCCATATATGCTAATGTTCACTTCTTGAAATAATGTATTATTCAGGCAGCAGATGCCTCAAATGTGTTTGTACTAAAAAACCAGTATGAACAACTTATCTATAGTTCGTTATTATTGTTTTTTATCTTAATATATATGTTGATTCTCTGGCAATTGTGCATGGAGTCAACGATTCACATCCATACCCCGTGGAATATGGAGTAGCCTATGAGGTTCCTCACATTGTTGTTCTATATATATATATATATATAGGGAAAAGATACAATGCGCTCGAGCTCACGATAAGCTTATCGTGAGGTCGAGCCATGTGGGGCCCCACCGTGATGCATTTCGACCATCAACACCGTGCATTTGATGATTCCCCTTTAAATAATGGGATATCCCAAAAATCAGCCGTATACGGAACTCGGGTGGGCCATACCATCTAAAATCATGTGAAGACACTGTTAAAACATATAAAAGCACTTGGTGGGGCCCACATGAGTTTTGAATGCTTCTGAAACTTGGTCTGAACCCTCGTACAAGTGAGAGACACATAATGGATGGGTTGGATTTGCAAACCACATCTTTCGTGGGCCCTAAAAATGATTATGAATGTTTTAATGGTTACACGGCCCCTCTCCACTTTTGTATGTGGTGTGGCCCACAAAAGTCACAGATTGACTTGATTTTTGAGACCTATATCCACGGTGGAATGACACATCTGACTGATGGGGTAGATGTTCGAAATGCATCGCGATGGGGCCCACACAACTCGACCTCATGGGATGGATGGGGCCCACACAACTTGACCTCATGGGATGGACAGGGCCCACACAACTCGACCTCATGGGATGGACCCGTGAGCTCGAGCGCATTGTACCTTTTCCCACACACACACACACACACACACACACACACATATATATATATATATATAGAGAGAGAGAGAGAGTCATGCTCCCCTGCACACTTACGCACGTGCACCTTTGCACATATGCCATGGGTGTCTAATCTGAACGGTCCATGTGATGCGGAATCCCATGAAACCCCATGAAACAAATTTTCACCCGATTTAAAATTCTGGTGGGCCATAGAAAAGAAAAATGCAAATCAAGGGAGGAAACTGTTTTCATTTTTCATGGCCCATTAAAGTTTTAAACCAAAGTAAAACTTGGTTCGGGGGGTTTCACAAGGTGCTGCTTCACATGAACGATTCAGATTTTGGATCCACCTCATGTATGATGGGTTCTTAAAAAAGTTCGTACGTAGTACGTACTAGTTCGCAGGTGAGCGTTTCCGTATATGAGTCATGCTCACCTGCATACCTATGCACGTGCGCACCTTTGCACATGTGCCATAAGTGTCTAATCTTAACGGTCCATGTAATGCGGGATCCCATGAAACCCCATCACACAAATTTTCACCTCGATCTAAAATTCTAGTGGGCCATAGCAAAGAAAAATGCAAATCAACAAAGGAAATTGTTTTCATTTTTCATAGCTCATTAAAGTTTTAGATCAAAGTAAAACTTAGGTCTGGGGGTTTCACAAGGTGCTTCTTCACGTGAAAGGTTCAGAGTTTGGATCCACGTCACGTAAGATGGGTTCTCAAAAAAGTTCAGGTTCTCAAAAAAGTTCTTACGTAGTACGTACAGACTGGTTCGCAGGTAAGAATTTCCGTATATGAGTCATGCTCCCCTGTGTACCTATGCACATGTGCACCTTTGCACACGTGCCATGGATGTTTAATCTGAACGGTTCATGTGATGCGGAGTCCCATGAAAACCCATGACACAAATTTTCACCCTGATTTAAAATTTTGGTGGGCCATAGCAAAGAGAAATACAAATCAAGGGAGGAAACTATTTTCATTTTTCATGGCCCATCAAAGTTTTAGATCAAAGTAAAACTTGGGTCCGGGGGGTTTCACGAGGTGCTGCTTCACATGAACGGTTCAGATTTTGGATCCACGTATGATGGGTTCTGTAGGCCAGCAATTATATTCATGTCAATCTCTTTTGTTTATTGATATCATCTTCTTAAGAATCTTATGGTCATGTTGAATTCTTCTACCAAACCATTTTCCAAAGCATAATATGCAATAGAGAACACACTCTCCGCATTATATTTTTTTTGCAAAATCTATAGAACCAATGATCCCTGAATAGAGATCAATTACCATGTATAAACATATTGGGAATTCCAAATTTGCAGACGACATTAAGATTAAGAAAATGAAGGTCTGTTGAAGTTTTGATTTTGGCGAAGGAAACTACTTCTACCCACCTTGAGAAGTAATCGGTTACAATTAGGATGAAATAGTGTCCATTAGCTAGTTGAGGATTGATAGAACCAACTATATCTATTCTCCAAGCTTTAAATGGCCATGAAACCACTATGGGGTGAAGTGGTTCTGGTGCTTGATGAATAAAATCAGCATGAAACTGAGAATCATTTCATTGTTGTGCGTACTCTATATAGCGTCCTTCACCATTGTGGGCCAATAATAACCGAATCTTCTTATTCGGTCTTGTAATTTCGGTCCTGGTTGATGTGCCCCACAATCTTCATTTGTAGTTCTTTGAGAACTTCTTTCGATTCTTGGTTTAATTATAAACATGGGATCATATGACTTGTGATACACAGTTTGTTTTTTGGGTCATAATGGAACCTTGGAGATCTTCTGCCAATGATGCTTCTCTCTCAAGAATTTCATCTAACTATAATTACATTGTTTGGTTTGGAGTGTAATTTTCCTTAAAAGTATTAAAAGGACATTGATCAAAAGGCAAGAGCTGCCTCTCACAACCTCAGAAATCAACAGTTTATATGTTTCTCTTTTTTCATCGAAATCAATATCCATATTTTTAAAGCAAAGTCTTAGGAATTTCTGACAAACCTCTCCTTTCTTCTTCTTCCCTTTGTCACATATTCTCCCGTCAAAAACATTTCCCAATTTTGTGGATAGGAAGATCTTAAATCATAACCACATGATAAAGTTCAATGGCGAAAGATCACATATAACAATCATTAGTAGGAGATGCTACAATTTTTAGATCCGTTAAAGTCTTCATATACAAAACTAACCTTCTATGAGATCAGGTAAATTTTACAAAGTTCACATATATAAACCATACATACGAATCATATATAAACCATACATAAGAATCTTATCTGATTGATTTTCTTACAAAATCCACTTCCTGATAGCGTATGTGTTTCGCTAAATCATCATCATCTTGTATCTAATGGCATCATTATGTGGTTTCTTAAACTGCGAATGTATTGGAATCGCCCATGTCGAAGCCCGGAACTTCACCTAGCAAGCATTCACTCTCTTTGTGCTCATCTTGAACCCACGGATGATTCTTGAGCAATCTCAACCCTTCAAGCTCCATGGCCATTTCTTTCATCAAGGGCCTATCTTCCCTCCTTAGTTTCAAGCATCTCTTGGCAAGCTGGGCAACTGCCTCTACCTGTTGGATCCTTTCTTCACTCACTACTCGATCCTCTAAAACCTCGACTAGCCTATTCTCTTTCATGAAGGAAACAAAATACATTGCTAGGTTCCTCTCCCTTTAGGATCTCTCCAAAGATAATGGCATTTTCCCTGTTAAGAGCTCCACCAGAACCACTCCAAACCTATAAACATCGCTCTTCTCAGATAGCTGACTCGTATGGAAGTATTCCAGGTCCAAGTACCCTAAGATCCCTTGCACCAATGTAGTCAGTTGAGTATGATCCAAAGGAACCAACCTCGAAGCTCCAAAATCAGTCACTTTAGCATTGTAATTATCATCCAAAAGTATGTTTGTGGACTTGATGTCTCGATGGATGATCGGAATGGATGCCACGGAGTGGAGATATGCAAGTGCCCCTACCGTTTCTGCAGTGACCCTCAACCTGTTATCCCATGAGAAGAAGGATGTGGGGCCTGCTTCGCCATGGATATGATAAAAGAGGGTGGGTTGGTGACGAATTCATAGACCAGCATTGGGACCTCAGTCTCTAAACAACACCCCAAGAGCTTCACAACATTCTTATGGTTGATTTGAGAAAGAATAACAACCTCATTTATGAACTGCTCGATTTGGCTATCATCTACTAGCTTAGACTTTTTAATGGCGACGATCCTATTATCAGCCAAATTTCCTTTGTAGACGGTGCCGTAGCCACCCTTTTCAAGGATTCGATTTTCCTATTGTAGTTGTTTGTCGCTCTTTTGAGCTCTTTTGCAGTGAAAATCTTAGCTGCCTCGACCGTGCCTTCGCAGGAAGAGAGTTGTTGTTGTAGTAGGTAACCTCCATTTTGTTGAAAGAATTTCTCTCTGAGTTTGATGATCTTTCGCTTCCTAAGTCCCCAGTACAACTAAGAAGTTCCAAGAAGTAGAAGTAAGAGTCCTGATCCACAACCTGCACAAGTTACTCCACCAGCATCAATTTGGGTTCTGATCAATGATCTACGGTACATGATAATTGGATCCAATCATCAAAAAGACCCAACTGCATGTTTTTGTGAATGAGATGAGTGTTGGTCGGCCCAAGCATTAGGATGTCTCTGGGTGCAACTCATTTTTCATTTCTCATTAAACAAGCAGAGACCATAATCCAAAAACTCGAAAACTAGACTCCTAGTTGGGTCGAGTCAACTCAAAGACTTGATCGGGTGGGTTTTCATTTGACTCGATTTGGTATTTTAATAACTAATTTAAAATATTTAGTTTGGGTAAATTTTTAAATTGTTGAAAAAAGATAAATTAAATAAAAGCCTAAAGAAATAACAGTTTTCACTGGACCGAGTTTTGAATTGAGTCAACTGAATTTTAAAACTATAGTAGATACTGGCATTTGTTGGGAAAGACGTTGCTCTTTCTTTTTCTTTTTCTTTTCTTTTCTTTTCTTTCTTTTTTTTTTTTTCTTTTTTTTTTTTTTTTTTTTTTTGAATGAGGCTAGAGATGAGTCATATGTTTATCAAACTCATCGTCATGGAAAATCCAAACTCAGTGAGTCTGAGTCAATCTTCCACAAATGCGTTCATATGTGCATGCGTGTGTTCCAAAATCCAAAATGTTTATCAAACTCATCGTCATGGAAAATCCAAACTCAGTGAGTCTGAGTCAATAAGTAGGCCAAATTCAGCTGAGTTGAAACTCGACTCAGGACTAAACCAGTCCGTCCGAGTTGCGGAGTTTTTAAACCATTGGCAGGCTACGCGAAAATCAGCATTCTGAATAGGGTCGGACCTACAGCTTTAAATCCAGGCCAAAGCTAACCTAGAATCAGTGATTGCACCGAGTGGTGAATGGACCTCGCGCGGCTCAAAAATTCAATGATCGAACAATCAAAAATGTTTACTTCATCATGTGTGACTCTGATCCATCCACAATAGGGTCCATTTCAAGAACGGTCCAGATCACTTTATTATTCCACCATGTGGCCCGTTTGCCACATGGCTCATCATTGAACGGTGGAAATAACTATGATATAAGAAACGGTGAGGACTACATATGATCCTCAGCCTCAGTTCTTAGTTTGTATAAATGGGGGTCAAGATCTGGTGACCAAGATCGCTGATCTAAGAAAACAAAGTAGGATCCTCCAATTTGGGAGATTTTTGCGGCCTGATCCATCTTCTGCAGCATCCATCAAATCAACGGTCCGGATGATTGAAAGTCATAGGGCTTGTGAAATACTTACCTAGTGTAGCCTTAATCACTGGAAAATCTGCATGGGATGAAACCAAGGAAGGAGAAATGCAGCCACTGCCATCGTTTCTATACCGTCGCCTGTTTGGCCAGCATTCACAACAGTAACTCCCCGCCGTGTTTTTGCAGGCTAATTCTGATATGCAAGGATTCTTCGTGGGGTCCGCACATTCATCAATGTCTGTCCATGTCATGACCCACTCAATCATAACCACTAACCATACATAGATATTAGATATAAGCATCGGACCTAAAATTGTAGTCATGGGTATCTCAAATCAGACAGAAAAAATAGTGGGACTGACTGTCAGATTAGAGGAGATCTTTTTATTCAATTTGGACCGGTACTTATTTTCTGTTTCAACTGTCCATTGTACGTCCTCGATCAGCCAGTTACGATTTGTATGTTTAGTGGATTTGCAGGTTAGGATCCATCTATAGAAGGGGTAATGATTTGGAACCTTTAATTTGAGGAGGGTTCATATATGAACAGTAAAAGGGGAGGGAGCTTTTTTAGTGCATGGAAAGCAAAAAAAAAAATAAATCCCCGTAGTTGTAGCAATATGTCATATTAGGGCATTTAGTATGCATGAGACATGAAAAACTGAACAACTTCATTCGTGGCATGCACAATATATGTGGGGGCATTGAATTGTACCATATATGATACATGTGAGGTGTTTAAAGTTGTATGCTAGCACATGTAGCAAGGGAGACATATTGGCATATTTAACATATGGACGTTGAAAGCTAAAGGGTCGTTGGAGTGCGCGCGTGCACCATACACACAGAGGAAAAGGTTCTATACGATCAAGCTCATGGAAACTCCCCATGAGGTCAAGCTGTGTGGGCCCCACCATGATGTGTGTCAAACATCAACACCGTGTATTTGATGGGTCCCCTTTAGATTATTGGATATCCCAAAAATCAGCCATATACGGAACTCCAGTGGGCCATACCATCTAAAATCATGTGAAGACATGCCTAAAACATATAAAAGTATTTGGTGGGGCCCACCTGAAATTTTGATGCATCTGAAACTTGGTCTGACCCCTCATCCAAGTGGGACACACATAATGGATGGGGTGGATTTGTAAACCACATCTCAAGGGCCCAAAAAATGATTATGAATGTTTTAATAGAGGGTAACCCCTCTCAACTTTTGTATGTGGTGTGGCCCACAAAAGTCACCGATTGACTTGATTTTTAAGCCCTAGTCCCACATTGAATAATGCATTGATTGATGGGGTAGATGTTTGATGCGAATAATGGTGGGGCTCGCACAACTCAACCTCATGGTGAGTTCCCATGAGCTCAACGGTATAGAACCTTTTCCATATATATATATATAGAGAGAGAGAGAGTCATGCTCCCCTGCGCACCTACGCACGTGTGTACCTTTGCACACGTATCATGAGTGTTTAATCTGAACGGTCCATGTGATGTGGAATCTCATGAAACCTCATGTGACAAATTTTTACCCTGATCTAAAATTCTGATAGGCTATAACAAAGAAAAATGCAAATCAAGGGAAGAAACTATTTTCATTTTTCATGGCCCATCAAAGTATTAAATCAAAGTAAAACTTGGGCTCGGGAGGTTTTACAAGATTCTGCTTCACATGAACGGTTCAAATTTTGGATCCACATAACGTGTGATAGGTTCTCAAAAAAATTCGTATGTAGTACATACGAACTGATTCACAGGTAAGCGTTTCTCTCTCTGTGTATGTGTGTGTGTGTGTGTGTATATATATATATATATATATATATATATATATATATATATATAAGAGAGAGAGAGAGCAAATGAAGATGGACAATGGCATGTGGGTGTGCAAGGGACGTGAATAGTCTGCCAACCCTATTAAAGGGGCCCCTTGTAATCCTTGCCACTGAAAAGGCACCATGCATGAGTATTTAATGAGGGGCCTATAACGAAAAAGAAAATATTTTCCTTTATTAGATGACGATGTTGCCATTTATATTGTGGGCCGCTCGCAATTGATGGATGTAGATGACATTTTATAATGATATTTGTCTGAATCACGACTTGTGATGGCAATATCCATATTCCTAACATTATAAGTTCCGTCAAATGCATAAAATGGAAACTAAATGGCACATTAGCATGCAATGCTGCAATGAAATTGGCATTGTCCATCTTCCAACTATTGCAATGATCACCAAATGTAGGGGTTATAAGGATCAAGTGGCACATGGGTGCATGTGACATTGCAATGGCATTGTACAAATCATGTAATTTGCTAGGACAATGCCCAGTTTCTTGCCATTATAAGGACTACCAAACGCTCCGAGTTATAGGAACCAAATGATACGTTGGTGATAGTGATGTTATAATTGCATTGTCCAAATCGTATTACTTATAATAGCAATGTCCATCTTCGTGCCATTATAAGATCTACCAAATGCGAGTGTTACAGGGACCATCGTCGTTACACGGATTGCAAAATGGAGGTGCTATCGAGACCAAATGGCACATTGTCACATGTAATACTATAAGCATTGTCCAAATCACATAACTTGTAATAACAATAACCATCTTCATGCCCTGAGTTACAAGGACCAAATGGTGTGTCGGTGCATGTGGCGGTGGGACACCGTTTGCCTCTGAAAGCCTTTTACAAGAACTATTCCTATGTCAAAAGCTAGGTGGGGCCAAAGTGATGTTTATGAAAAATCTGTCCCATCCATTCATTTTGTCAAATCATGATAAGACATGAGCTTAAATAAAGAGATAGATCTAAAACTCAAGTGGACTGTAGAATAGGAAAAATTGAGGATTGAATGTCCACTATTGAAATATTCATGGGGGCCAAAAAAGTTTTGTATCAAACTAATATTTTTGGGGTTTTAGTTCATCCCAATAGGAATGACCTCATGAATAATATGAATGGCATATAAATACCACGGTGGACCCAAGAAAGGTTTCAAGAGTAGACATTTCTCTGTCCACTTTTTCCTATCCTATGGCCCACTTAAGCTTTGGGTCTACTTAATTTTTGGGTCCATGTCTTGACAAGACTTGGCAAAACAAATAGACATGGTGGATTTCGCCCCGACGGAACTTCTTGCGAACCCTTTCACAGGCAATCAATGCCTGTTACGTTGCAATGGCATTGATCAAATCCCACAACTTGCAATGGCAATGTCCATCTTTGTGCTGTTTCAAAACCTGCCAAATGTTTGTGAGGACCAAATGGTACTTTGGTGCATATGACATTTTAATGGCACTGTTAAAAACACATAAGTTATAATGGCAATGTCTAGTCACGTGCCATTACAATGACGGTCAAATGTAAGGGGTTAATAAGACCAAATGGCACATTGATGCATGTGACATTGTAATGGCATCGTCCAAGTCACATCGGTCAAATCATATCGGGTCATGTGAGATTGTTGAAAGTAAATGATGTCATATTTGGATTTAACTTATAAAATTTATTTTCTTTGCATTGTAAGAAAATATAATTTTTAAGGATAGAGGCAAGAAAATTAATTTAATAATTTTTTAATAAAAAATAAGTAAGTAATTAGAAAATAAGTAAGTAATTATGTATCTCACAAGTTTTCACACACCCAAAAAAAACAAAAAAACAAAAAAAAAAAAAAAAACCTTTAGATGTAAAGAAAAATTAATTTAATGAGAAAAAGTTTTTTTTGTAGCATTCCTGATTTTCTCGAACCACTTGACACATTGACTAAAACAAATTAATATTTAGTTTTCCTTTATTAATAAAATCTTAAGCACTTAACTAACAAAAGCACTCTTGATCGAGGGATAGGTTCCCAATGTCTCGGAATGTTTAATAATAAATGTTAAACATGCACTTGTGAAAATCATCCACATCTTTGAACCATACATGGATGGGCAAGACTTGACTACCTAGTTAAGTAACAGAAATTGAGGTCATAATTGTAACTCTTAACAACTATATGATGGATGAATTTATGCACATTTAGAGATCTAATGGTGCACACTTTGCATCTGAAGCAATGGGCATGATATTTTTATTTCCTTCCCTATTTTATGAATCCAATGGGCCATATTTGGCATATATCTCCTTACCATGTAATTTTACGCCCTCATTGAAGGAGACGTGGCTTCGGTGGATCCATGATTGTGGAGCCCACTATCATGCATGTGCCTTACACCCATGCTGTCCATCTGTTTTGACAACTCTTTTTAGGATGTGATCCCAAGATCGAAGCATATCTAAATCTTAGGTGGAGCACACACAGAACACAGAACAGAGGGCAGGGCATGACTTTCTTTCCTATTTTATTCCCGACCATGTAATTTTACACCCTTTATTGAAGGAGGCATGATTTAGGTGGATCCTTAATCGTGGGGCCCACCATCATGTATGTGCCTTACATCCATGTTGTCCATCTATTTTAGACAGCTCCTTTTAGGACGTGATTCCAAAATTGAAACCTATCTAAATCTTAGGTGGAGCACACCACAGTATACAGTTGTGATTGAATACGCATCATTAAAAACTTTTCAGGGGCCACTGGAACGTTTAATGGAGGGACCACACAAATATCAGCTTGATCCGAAACTTCTGTGGCCCACAGAAAGTTTTTAATTGTCAGTCAGTTACGATGGTTTCCTATGGTGTGGTCCACCTGAGATTGGATCTACTTCATTTTTCTGATTTTACTCTAAAATAGGCTCTCAAAATGGATGGACGGAATGGATGTAAGGCACATGCAGCACGATGAGTCTCACAGTCAGGGATCCACCGAAGCCGCGCTCCATTGAACGGTTGTAATCTCCCAGACGGGAGATATCGGTGCTGAGCTCTATCCAAGATGGGTCGCATCAGATCAATGGTACGATGGTTTGGATGACGTAAACATGAGCCCCATCTGCATGGACCGGTTACTCAGTAACTATTCTCGTCCTGAGAGCCAAAAACTTAAATCTTATTGACCATATGAATGGACAATCTGGCTGATTGCCCGTGACCAGCGTACACGTGGACGTACAGTTGATGAGTTTGGACTGTTTATCTAATAGGACTACCATGGATGGCCGACTGTACAAACCAAATAAATTCAATGATCCCGACCATCTGAGCAGTAGCCTTCAATCAGTGCTCATGCTCAGACTAGGATCCCAGCCATCCAGACCTCCACGGTAGGATTGATCATGTGAACGGCCTCGATTAATAATATCCATATAAAGATTTGGAAAATTGTCCATAGTGTATCCGGTTGATAATGGAGACGCACGTCTATGGTCTAACCGTGTAAGTGGTGTGCGTGCATATCATACTAGGCCTAGCTAGACTGTGGAGCCCATACCAATTGGAAGAAAGGGAAAAACCCATACCAATTGGATGATCCTAGCCATCTAACTAATGGACCTTGGCCTTTTAATAGCGGACCATTGCATGTTTTTCTTTTAGCCGCCCATGTGATGAACCCTAGCAGGAGTATCTTTTGGGCAATGGCCCAACATTGATGAGGCTCACAACTTGGACGGTTGGGAACATTGCAAACTTGACCTTGTCCACGCGGATGTGCCCGTCCATGATTCTGTGACAGACCCATTCTCTTTTTTGCGGCCACTGACCAGGCCGTATGGTAGGTTAATACAGACGAGGCCCGAGAGAAAGACTCAGATTTGTACCTCTGGCAGAGCGTGATAGATGATACACATGCACTTGCACATGTTGTATAAAAGTAATTCAAATTAAACTTTTCAGACTATTGAGTCTTGGGTTAGTTTAGATGCATCAGGATGCAAAAACGGCACCTTGTTTGATTATCGGACCATGAGATTGTGGACATTTATTGGACGGTTAAAATGAAAACATTCCATGGTCCTATTTCAACAAACAAGTTTCCACCAAACAATGGTTAGGATTGGTCAACAAATCTAATTTTCGTACTGTGAGTTAGCTATAATGTTTTCCATATTTACATCAAAACATAATTAAATCAGTTCAATTTGAGTAGTTTTAATGAACTTTTAGTGATTTCTCTGAAGCCCATCAAATCGGTGGCTAGGATTGCCTGATGTATGGCTGTGGCACCGCCCAGCAGATGGACAGTTTAAATCCACTGACAGCGCGCCACAACGATCGATGGATCGTGCATGTACAATAAGTAGACGTGCATAAATGAAACTACATGAAAGATGTTGCATGTGTTGCTTAACCAGGGATTGGAACGGCATATATTTAAGGATAAACACAGATGCATATGAAGTTGGCCAGGTTGGGCTCAAATGAGTTAGGCTGCGGCCTGCCCAAATGGAAGCTCAAAGCCCAGTCAAAATTTGGGCCGGGATAACCTGCCGGGCCCATTGCTACCCGGCCCCTAATCGTTCCCACCATCAACTTCGAGATAAAAAATCATTGACTTCACTATTTCACATCGTTAGCTGGCACCCGTTGTTGAGAGAGAGAGAGAGAGAGAGAGAGAGAGAGAGAGAATGGATGCTAGGCTTCACGAAGCAGCTCTAATGGGGGATGTTGATTCCTTGACAAGATTGCTTGCAGGAAATGCTCATATTCTCAATAAAGCCGCTGATTTTTCCCGGACCCCTTTGCACATAGCTGCTCTATTTGGGCACGTTGAGTTTGCAAAGGCAATCTTAAGTAGAAATCCGGAACTTGCAAGCGTATTAGACTCTGAACAATCCTCGCCTTTGCACTTGGCAGCAGTGAAAGGGCATTTAGAGATGGTAAAGGAGCTCTTGAAGATCGACCCTGATATGTGCCTTGTTTGTGATAAAGATGGAAGGACTCCTCTCCATGCAGCAGCACTCAAAGGCCGGGTGGAGGTGGTGAAGGAGCTAGTTCATGCAAAGGGAATAGCAACTCGGGTTTTGACAGGTCGCAGGGAGCCAATTTTGCACCTCTGTGTGAATCATAACCGCTTTGAGTCCGCCAAGTCGCTGTTAGAGTATGCATTGAATTTTGGAGATGATGAGTTTGTGAAAATGAAGGATGATGATGACAACACCATCCTCCATCTCGCAGTTGCTAAGAAGCATTTCCAAGTATGGATCTTCTCCTCCTCTTCTTCTTTTCTTCTTCAACATTAACGACCATCTATTATGTGGACTCCTTGGAGTCTCAACACCGGGTCAAGGGTTCGAGTACCCATGGTGGTGAAATCCCCCGGCGTGCGTGTGTGGAGTGTGTGCGTGTGGCGTGAGTGTGTGGGGGTGTGTGTGCGTGTGTAAAACAAAAAAAAAAACGACCATCTATCATGGATTAATTTTTTCATATCTATTTACTTAATTGAGCTATATCTTTGCTATAGAAGTAATAGGGATCTGAAAGTATCCATCTTAGGTTATACAGACTTCCAATCGATTCACATAGTTTTAGAAGCGAGAACTTGTTTACCTTGACTTTTTTTCTAGTATCCCTTGTTGCATTAAAACTTCACTCTTAGACCTTTCTCCCCTCTCCCTAGCTTGCACGCGCTGAAGCTGCAGGTGTAAACTCTTGTTTGTATCCAGTCTTGTAATTTGCTCACCCTAAAGCTAGTATCCAATCGTGGGCATAGTCTATTATAACACCTATACCATTTGCATAATATTGAGTATTAACCAAATACGCGTAAGACTCCGAGAGAGATATTAATAAAATTAGGGTTTTGTCTTCGTTGTCGATCTTCACCTCTATGCTTATCAACTTGCAAAACAATTTATTAAAGACGTTAATATGCTTAGAGAGATCCGACCCTTCTGCCATCTTTAGAGCGTAAAGTTGTCCCTTCAGAAATAAATTATTGGAGAGTACCTTCGTCAGGTAGATGCTCTTCATCTTCGATCATAATCCTTCCATGGTCATCTTGTTGATAACATTATAAAGAACTTCATTAGCCAAGCACAATTGAACTGCGTTAATTTCCCTCGAATTAAGTTTATCCCAATTATCTTCTTTCATAGTTTCAGGACGATGTACTTTTCCAAAAGTGTTTGCTATAACCCATGTTGAATTAGGAGGGCTTTCATGTTCAACCTCTATAATTTTTTATTTATTATTATTATTATTTTTAAAGTGTAAACTTCTCTATCTCGAACTTCACATTCGATCCCTTCGAAGTCATGTCTTAGATTCAATATAAAAAAACTCCAACAAAAGCCTACACTCTAATACCACTTGTTGTGCGCAAATGATACACGTTGGGTGCAAAAGTAACCTTAGATACGAATCAAACAAGCAATAGAGAAATGAAAATCCAAACAAACACATAAATTTTTACATGAAAAACCCTTACAGAAAAAATAAAAAATAAAAAATCATGGCACAAAGCTATGATCAATCCACTATTATTAGAAAATTACAAGATATGGAACAACTTATATTAGAAACCCTAGATTTTCCCTTTAAACCCTAGAAAATTTATACTAGTCTCTAGAACATCTCTAGCATTAACCCTAATCACATCTATGAATATACTTATATAATGTCGTACAAAGTCGGGAAATAAAACCCGAACTTACGCAAGAACATACATGCCCATTCGATCAACCCGACTTGACCTTCGGTTAACCAAAACTACCTTGGTTGAACCAAGAAAGAAATTTGCACCAAATTAAAGACACTTGATAAATACTATCCATCCTTGACTTGAACTTTTTTTTTTTGTAGCCACTCTTTTTCCAAGCAATTGATGGGATGGTTATGATTTCCTGAAAAAAGTGACTCTTCATAAGCAATATATGATTAGATCCAAAAATAGATTTTGAAATTGTAATGTGGATGCATTTTTCATAAATGATCTGGGCTATCCCAATTGAAGGCTAGTGATTATACACTTAGGATTGTTGGATTAGTGAGATATTTACATGGTAGCCTAAAAATCTATTGAACTTACTTTACAGTCTAGATCAAGCGTTGGATTGTTGAAGTGTCTCAATGCAATCTCTGAGAGCACTGGGGCATAACACCTCTTTTTTTTTTTTTTAATAGAAGAAATAACCATAAGAACTTTGCAGCTCACAAAGTTTTTGCTCACAAAAACTAAGATGAGGGAGGATGTGAATGCCTTGAACTTGGACGGTCTCACGGCCTTGGATATTTTACTGGATAACCGTAGCGACTCGATGGATATGAAACTTGAAGGGATACTCCAAGGCACTAGAGCGATAAGAGGACGAATGATACATTTCACGGGAGACAATTGGGCAATTGAACGATTGCCTCCTACCAAGAATAGGTGGAAGAAGGGCGAATTAATGGTGGTTGCAACATTGATCTCTACTATCACATTCCAAGCTGGAATCAACCCTCCCGGTGGGTTTTGGCAGGATGATATGGAGGATTCGCAGGACAGTTCTAAATTCCACAGTGCTGGGGGGTCGATCATGGCCCATAAATATTCAGGCCTATACATATTATTCACAATTTTCAATGTGGTAGCATTCATTGCATCATTGATAGTAATCTTATTGCTGGCAAGTGGATTCCCTCTCAAGCTGCGTGCCTTGGTGATGATCACATGGTTGAGCATGTCTTCAATGATCGTTGCTTATGGGCTAGCCATTTTTACTATCACCACTGGAGAACCCTTTCCTTTTGGCTACATCATTCTCGGTTCATTACTTGGGTGGCTCTTATTGAATGGTCTACTCTTTGCTGCACATTCCTTTCACTCCATTATAAGGTTTTTGAGTAAACTTATATCCCTCATATATATGTGTATATACAGAAACAAGCCACTTTTAATGAATGTGACCAATGTTAATGTTGGGCACGATGATGTTGAGATTGGGATTAAACACAACTAACGTACATGCGGATGCATATATGTGTATTTATATTAATGTGTATTGCTTTTCTTTGTTGTACCTTAGGGTTTTATTACTACATGTACCATGGAGTTTGTGATCAAGTCCTCTTTTCAAATAAAGCTATGCTTCTAAAGGCTACAAATATCTTAGATGGTAAGGAAAGCCTTTAGGTTATCCTATATATATATATATATATATATATATATATATATATATATATATATCATCTCTCCATGCATGAGAATTTGACCATAGTTTCTGAATTCCTTAGAATAGCTTTCCTAGTACCAAAACACAATAGAAACAGTATTTTTCTCAGAGAATGTCTCCCAGATTCTAGGGAGATAAATGCCTTAAATGTACATTTGCAAATTGCAATGTCTATTTGACAATGATATTCAATCATTTAACAAACTGTAGTGTCAGAAACAAACAATTAGAAAAACATCATTGAAAACGAATTTACTCTAAAAATTAAAATGGACAGCAGGAAAGAAAAAAATTCTGCAAGTCCATAGCTAAAATTTCTGCAGGTCCATAGCCGCGGTTGATATGAACTGGGTTTAAGTAGATACTAAAAATCCAAAAAAGTTTGAAATTTAACTACATAAGATCCAAAGTAACATACTCATGGATCCCAAAAATGAATCATATCTAAATCTAAGGTGTACAACAAAATAAGAAAATAGTAATAATTAAATATCCATAAAATAAGATACAAATATTTCCTAAATCAAATTTGTAAGTAAAACCTGAAAATCAACAAAAACCCATTTGAATATGTGACTTTCAGAACAATTGATGGATCCGCAGAATATAACAAATAAAATATCAAGAGAAATGATACTCAGTTTTTAGATAGCAACGAGCTGAATTTGATGGTCTAAGCAACTAATAGAGAAAAAGAAGAACACGGGATCTGCCAAAAGCCAAATATATGGGAGTAAGACGACAGCCCAGGTTAATTTATCGGCTACAGAAAAATCAGAATCAGCAAAAGAAGAAAAAAGAAGGAAAAAAAAAAACTTGTATTGTTAGGAAGGAAACTCGTACATGAATTTAACTCATACATGAACTTTGATTTGTTTTTGGATTTGAATTTGAAATGAGATTATTGAACTCCCATCTTGATGGTAAGAACATCATGTGTAGTAAAGTGAAAAAACTTGCTTATGTCAGGAAGGAAACTAAACGAACTTTTCTACTTTTTGGTTGGTTGATGATGATGACATAAGTAGAAAAAACTCAGGAAGGAAACTAAACTTGCTTATGTCAGGAAGGAAACAAAATAGAAACCAACATCATCAGTAACAAGCACTGGTGGCAAGTTTTCTGTGACGAACTTAAGCGAGCCAAGATCATATGTGTGGGTTCCAAAAATGGTAAAATGAATGGTAACTTACAGTAATGCAGACAATCACATACACCAAAAACTAAACAATGAAAGAAAATCAACATTTGATGGTCTAAGTAACTAATAGAGAAAAAGAAGAACACAGAATCTGCCAAAAGCCAAATATATGGGAGTTAGATGACAGCCCAGGTTAATTTATCAGCTTCAGAAAGACCAGAATCAGCAAAAAAATACTGAAAGGAACCATAATATATTATTTATTCGCTACTATTTAATACTATGCAACATACTGACTTTCAACTCCAACCACAATTTTATACTGAGGCTAAAATTCCTGTTTGTGACAAATAGGGAACTTCCTCTGTTTTGCACCTTGTTGGTTCATGCGAACCCAAGTTGTCTCAAAAAAGAAAATGGGGAATAATGTTAGATTATTATGCCTCCTAGAAGTCACTTCATTTTTCTAACCTCTTTCTTGGTGCACATTCAGTTTTGGGTTTCACAAATACTGAATTACATCAGTCTAAAGTTGAAGAAAATTTCCTCAACAACATAGATAAGATAATATCGTCTGATAGAAGAATGGGGTGCCTGTATGCTAATCCAAACTGTCCAAAATGAGATGCGTGATGCATGCATAGTCAGAAAAAATAAATAAATAAAAATAAATTCAAAATAAGTGACAGAAAAGCAGAAAAAAATATCCAAATAACTATAAAATAATCAAAATCCGAGCACAAATTATATCCATCCATGTCCTGAAAAATCCAAATCAGCTACAGAAAAATCAGAATCAGCAAAAATAAATAAATAAATAAAATAAAATAAAAATCAGATGCATCCATAGCAAACAGTGAGCTGATCAAACACCATTTAGCCTTTGGAGATGAAAGATGGGATTTGGTCATGGAAATGCAAACGAGGGAAGTTGAGATGGGTCAAACTAGTGAGCAGATCAAACCTAGAAGGGATTGGAGAGGGATCGAAGTTATTAACAGTGACGTTGAGCTTCGCTGTTACTGTGGACGTTGCGGTCACTGTTACTGTCATTGAGCACCTTGGATAAAATTGATGAATTCATGAAGAAATTTATGGATAAGTTTCATGGCGGCTGCCAACCTAACGCAACCCTCCTTTCTCTTGGATTAGACCTGGTAATGAGAGCACAAATTTCCCACAGGCTCTATGTAATAGTCTATTACTTTTCCCAATTAGTTGGGCTAAGGCGATGTTGATGACAACGACGACGGCGATGAAATTACAATCGCCTAGACCAAAAAAAAAACAAACTCTAGAATAAAAATCCAGTTATAGCAAACCATTTGATTGGATCCAATCACAGACAAATGTCTTGTGTCATACATACAAGATGAGGTCAATCTATGGATATCACTTGTTAAGTAAAATACATAAAAGAACTGTTGCCAATTCCTAATAAATGTATCTTCCTACATCCACTACATGGCAAAACATTTATCAAACTCGGGACCTTAAAAAGGGTATTTTTTTTGGATCATTGGAAGTGGAAGCACGGTCATTCCACTAATAATTTTCAAAATAATTTTGACAATCCTCAAAAGAAAACACTGTGGAAAGAAAGAAAGAAGAAAAATGTATCTTACCACTAAAAAAGCTTGATAGTCTTCACAAATCTTGACAATCTTCAAGCAAAAACAAAACCTAATTACCTGATTGCTGAAACATTAGAGCAAAAAGAAGCCAAAAAACCTCAGCTTAACAGGAAATCCCAGCCTAGCTGATGCAAACCAATTTCTGAGAAAAAAAAAAACTAGCAGAAAAAAGGCTCCTAAAATCTGATTAAAAACATTTAAAAAGCAGCAACCAAACAACCAATAACCTGTCATAAAATCTGAAGCACCCATAAGATCCCTTCTAAAAAAATCAGATCACATTGCCAAATAAGCAGCAATGATTCTCAAGCCAAACTCCAGAGAGAGAGAGTCTCTTTCTTAAAGCCACATGGGGATTACTCTCATTAATCAAGACTTATTCTAAGACTGAATCCTCAGGAAATGTCTGCATGAGGTCTCCATAAGGAGAAAAATTGCAAACTACAAATTTTGGAGATGTATAGATTTGTAACTCTGTTAGTTCGGTTGTCATTCTATATAAAACTCATAATCTTGTACTTTTAGGGGATCATCTCACTTTCAGCAGGTAATATTTCTCTTGATGTATCAATCTATGCTGTCTGAAGACCCAATTGTTGCTCATTGTTTATTTCTACCCGGCAGAGGACTGTGTTCCAACTTTTGTTTTTTGGCAGCAGCATGCAATTTGCTTCCAACTTTAAATCCGTCTTCTTTTACCCAAAATAGTCTCTATCCTTCTTTTCTTTTTTATCAGATGTCTCCTACACTTTAAAAGTCGGAGAGGAATTTTCTTTTATCATGCAACTTCCTTGAGTGCATGTAGATCTATGTATGGATTGGATGCAACTCTGCAAAATTTGGATATTTGTATGCAGCAGCGAATTGGGAGCGGGTTAGGTGAGATCCGGATCCATCAAAAGTGGGTGGGACCCCTGACTCTGACTCTGGGTCTCACAATGATGTGTCTTAAATCCACACCGTTCAACCATTTTGAAAGCTCATTTTATGGAATGGTCCAAATAAATGAAGTTGACTCAAATTTTAGGTGGACCACACCACAGGAAACAGTCGTGATTGAATCCCCACCATTAAAAACTTTATGGTTTCCACTGG